>JAWWMS010000024.1:20910969-20929241 GCA_035048045.1 Chlorospingus semifuscus
GGGCCCTGGCCCTCACTGCCTTCAGAGGGTGAGTGCTGCTGGCTGGCACATCTGTGCAGGTGTGCTCATCCTGTGTGGCACATCTGTGCAGGTGTGCTCATCCTGTGTGGCACATCTGTCCAGGTGTGCTTATCCTGTGTGGCACATCTGTCCAGGTGTGCTCGCCCTGTGTTCACTGGGTGTTATCCCATCCCAGCAGGCACTGTGACACAGCACACTGATATCAGGTTCAATGAACAGCAGAAATAAAATCCATACCTTTATAACAAACTTACTTTAACACCCACGCATCTAAAACCCACTTTAATATTTGCAAAAAGCCAATATTACAATGTCTATTTATAGGATCTCCATAGCATCTGGAGCATCTCCTGGTTCCAATCCCTGCTCCCCTCCCTCTCCCCAGGCACCCTCCAGGATGTCCCTGGCCCCGATTTGATGTCCCCATCCCCGATTTGATGTCCCCGCTCCCTCCCCTCTGGCGGGAGCTCAGCCGAGCACAAAGCCGCCCTTTCTCCCGTTCAGGCCCCGCAGCGGGGACATTTCCAGGGACAGTGGTGCCATTGATTGTCCCCCGAGCCGCGGGGCTGGTGGCAAACGCAGGGCACAGGGGCTCGGAGGGGTCAGCCAGGCTCTGGGAATGAGCCCAGTGTCCCCTGGAGCTCCAGGAACGGATTTGGGGACAGGGGTGACGGCAAGGCCAAGCCCTCCAAGGGCACGGGCCTTTCAGTCCAGTGTCAAAAGCAGCCTTTGAGAGATGTCCCATTCTTTGGGGACACAATGGGACATGGCCCCGTCCCTGGAAGTGTCCAAGGCCAGGCTGGACCGGGCTTGGGGACCCTGGCACAGTGGAAGGTGTCCCTGCCCTTGGCACAGCGTGGGATGAGATGAACTTTAGGGTCTCTTCCATTGCCAACAATTCCATGCTTTTCTGGCACTGAGACGATGCCGTCTGCCTCCTCATCCTCTTCTCCTGATGCTGTTCAAACACAGACCTGCAATTTGTGGTGCAGGGATGTTCCCTTATCCCACCAGGGGAGAAGGGGATCAAATCCCAGACCTGCATTTTGGGGTCCAGGGATGACCAAATCCCAGACTCATAGCTTGGGGTGCAGGGATGTTCCCTCATCCCACCAGGATCCAAACCCCTTCCCTAACCCAAGCTGCTGCAGGCAGAGCAGGACTTGGAAACAGCTCTGCAAGACTTGGAACCAGCTCTGCAGGGCTTAGGTAGGACCAGCTCTGCAGAGATTAGGACCAGCCCTACAGAGACCCCAGCAGGCGCTCCTGGAAGCGCTCGGAGGCTCCGTTGCCAGCTCCGAGCCCAGCCCAGGCTCGCTGGAGGCTGGCAGAGCTGTTTCCACTCTCGGCTCTGATTCAGTCCCCGGGGAGCTGCAGGATAAACAACAACCTCGGCGCCGGCCAAAGGATTGTTTAGGGCTGCTTTGTTTGCGGCTGACAGCTCGGCGGGGCTCGGGGAACTCAGGAAGAGCCCCCAAAAGAGCCTCAGGGCAGCAGGAGAGAAGTGTGGGAGAGGAGGAGTAGGAGGAGCTGAGTTTGGAGCTGCAACTCAAAACTTGGAGATTTGCCTGGGTTTGCAGAGATTTAGGGGCTGGGGTTTCAAAGTTTGGTGAGGTCTGGGCAGATCCCCTCGAGGTGTGTTGGTGATGGGGTCACGGCACTTTAATGGGGTTTTTGGAAAGGGAGAGGGTGTGAAAGGGATTGTGCCTGTCCTGGGCAGGCTGGGACTGAGCCTGGCTGCAGAATCAGCCTGGAAGGTTCTGTGCCAGCTTCTCCAGCTCGGGCTCAGGGGTTTCTTGGAGCCTTTGGGCACAGGGAAGGCTGGGCAGGGCACAGGGAAGGCTGGGCAGGGCACAGGGGAGGCTGGGCAGGGCACAGAGAACTGTCCCCTCATCGTGTCCCCAAATTGGACCTGGGGATTCTGGCAGCTTCCCCAAGCCCTGCTGGGAAAACTCTGCTTATTTTAAGCGATAAGGAACCCGCAGGAGATGGGGATAACCCCCAAACCCATCGGGAATTCAGCGCCCCGCTGACCTCCGAGGCGCCTCTTGCTGGGCTGGGCAGTGCCAAGTGCCAGCCCTGGCAATTAAGAGCCACGCGCCGCTGATTAATTACCCGGCGGTGCCAGCTGCCAGCTCCAGCGGCGCTCTCAGCCTTTGGCCGAGCTCTGGGAGCGCTGCCCAGGGCAGAGGCCGCTGTGTTTGGGAAAGGGGAAAGCGGGAATGGAGAGCTCGGAGTGCCGGGCAGAGGGCGGCCCTGAGCCCCGGAGCGATCCCCGTGCACACCTCGGGTTTTGGGATCCCGGGGTGGGGAGCAGGGCCAGCCTCGCCCAGCCTGTGCAGTGGGAATGGCAGGGGTTTGAAGGGAAGGGGGGCTGGAGAAGGTGGGATGTGAAAGAGGAAGGGCAGAGGGACAGACAGACGGATCTGCTGCCAGCTGGGACGTCTGAAGGCTGGCTGTCACTTTTTGTTCCTGTCTGGGACATGGAGTCTGGGGGTGGTGAAACTTTCATCTGTCAGACCTGGGCTCCGGCCTGGGATCCATCCCTTCTGGGATCCAAACCCTGTCCATCCCTCCTGGGATCCAAACCCTGTCCATCCCTCCTGGAATACAAACCCTGTCCATCCTCCTGAGATCCAAATTCTGTCCATCCTTCCTGGAGATCCAAACCCTGTCTATCCCTTCTGGGATCCAAACCCTGTCTATCCCTCCTGGGATCCAAACCCTGTCCATCCTTCCTGACCCTGAGATCCACACCCTGTCCATCCTTCCTGGCCCTGGGATCCACACCCTGTCCCTCCCTTCTGGGATCCAAACCTTGTTGATCCTCCTGGGATCCAAATCCTGTCCATCCCTCCTGGCCCTGGGATCCAAACCATGTCCATCCCTCCTGGAGATCCAAATTCTGTCCATTCCTCCTGGGATCCAAACCCTGTCCATCCTCCTGAGATCCAAACCGTGTCCATCACTCCTGGAGATCCATACCCTGTCCATCCTCTTGGGATCCAAAACCTGTCCATCCTTCCTGGAGATCCAAGCCATGTCCATCCTTCCTGGCCTGGGATCCAAACCCTGTCCATCCTCCAAGGACACGGGAAGGGATGGGCTCAGCGGGTGGCCCCAGAGCAGCTCCCTGAGGTGTGTGCCCTTCCCAGGTGCCAAGGAATATGTGTTCCCACGGAGGGAGAGGTTCCCAGTGTTCTTCCACCAGGAAAACACCTCCTCTATCTACGTCGGGGGCGAGGGGAGGCTCTACTACTACGACTTTGCAACGCGTGAGAACTACACGGTGAGGGGCGCCGCTAATGGGTTTGGAGCAAAACCCCATAAAAAGGGTCTGGGATCCATCTCCCAACCCACATTCCAGGCCTGGATGAGCCTGGTCTCTACCCTGGTCTTCCTGGCTCCATCGTGCCAGGAAGCAAAATCCCAGCAGGAAAGATGGTTGGGATTAGGTTGGGGTTGGGGTTAGGGTTCAATCTGCCCTGTTGGCCGTGGGCAGGTTCTTCCCTGGGTGGGTTCCCCCCTTGTTAGGGTTAGATTTAGGGTTAGGCTTAGGTTTAGGCTTAGGTTTAGGCTTAAATCTCCCCTGTCGGCCATGGGCAGGTTCTCTGCCAGGTGAGATCCCTCCGGGTTAGGGTTAGGTTTAGGATTAGAGTTAGGATTAGGACTAGGGTTAGTGTTAAATTTTCCGTGTCATCCACAGGCGGGTTCTACCTTGGGCGGGATCCCTTCGAGGTTCTCACCACCCCACAGGGCAGATGTTTCCAGCCTGGGATCCTTGATCCTTTCTGGATCCATCCTGGATGTTCCCATCCAGGGATCCTTTCTGGATCCATCCCAAATGTTTCCATCCTGGAATCCTTTCTGGATCCATCCTGGCTATTTCCATGGGATCCTTTCTGGATCCACCCTGGATTTTTCCAGCCAGGGATCCTTTCTGGATCCATCCTGGATGTTTCCAGCCAGGGATCCTTTCTGACTTGAGAGCAGCAATGCTCAGATTTCGTCACTGGCATCCAGCCTGGCCTTCATGCTGGATTTCAGGCACCAGGGGTGGGGGACAAGGACATCTCGTGGGTTTTGGTGACCTTGTGGCACGCTGAGCCCATGCCTGGTAGCCTTGGAAGAGCAGGAGTGGAAACGTTTCCCTCTCCTTTATCCTAGGAAGAGTTCCCAGTGAGAAATGAAGGCCAGTGCATGTCCTCTGGGAATTTGGTAGGTCCCACCTGTGAGGGAGCAATGGGATGGGGAGGATTTGGGTTGAAGGAGGAAATAATGGGATGGGGAGGATTTGGGTTGAAGAAGGAATGATGGGATGGGGAGGATTTGGGTTGAAGGAATAATGGGATGGGGAGGATTTGGGATGAGGAGGGAATAACAGGATGGGGAGGATTTGGGTTGAAGGAGGGAACAGTGGGATGGTTAGGATTTGGGTTGAAGAGGGAATAACAGGATGGGGAGGATTTGGTTTGAAGGAATAATGGGATGGGGAGAATTTGGTTTGAAGGAGGCAATAATGGAATGGGGAGGATTTGGGTTCAAGGAAAAATGGGATGGGAAGAATTTGGGTTGAAGAGGGAATAATGGAATGGGGAGGATTTGGGTTGAAGGAATAACAGGATGGGAAGGATTTGGGTTCAAGGAATAACAGGATGGGGAGAATTTGGGTTCAAGGAATGATAGGATGGAGAGTATTTGGGTTGAAGAAGGAATAATGGGATGGGGAGGATTTGGGTTGAAGGAATAACAGGATGGGGAGGATCTGGGTTGAAGGAATAATGGGATGGGGAGGATTTGGGTTAAAGGAGGGAACAGCGGGATGGGGAGGATTTGGGTTGAAGAAGGAATAGCGGGATGGGGAGGGTTGGAGTATTTTGTTGAAGGAGCTGCACGTGCTCCTCATGAGCTCCCTCCGGATGAGGAGATCTGGGAAAACCCAGGGAGGGTCTGGGAATGGGTGAGGTGCTGGGGGCTCTGTGCCATGGCCAGGCTCCTGTCCCCCTGCAGGAGGACAGCCGGAATTACCTGACCCTGGTGGAGCAGTACGGGGACGGGCTCCTGGTGTGCGGGACCGGCGCCTGCGCTCCCACCTGCTGGAACGTGGTACGGATCCTTCCCCCTTCCTGGGTGGGGAAAACCCGGCCTGACCCCACTCAGGATCCCCTTCTGTCCTTCCCCAGACGCAGAGGAAGGAGTGCCAGCCCTGGGATGGGAGAGGGATCGCTCCCTTCACCCCTGACTCCAACACTCTCGTTGTTGTCGATGGTAAGAGGGATATTTTCCCATTTTCCTGTTTTCCCGTGGTTTTGTTGTGCCCAAAGCCTCCCTGGGACAAACAGCAACCCCCTGAGACTGCTCTGAGGGCTTTGTCCCCTTGGCTCTCCTCATTTTGTCCCCATGGAAATGCACATCCCATTGGGACAGAGGTTGGAGATTCCCATGGGGGCGTGGGATGGGGGCTCTGTGTGGGAGAAACGTTGGGAATCAGGAGTGCTTTGGGTGGGGAGGGACCTGGGAAGGACCTGAATCAGGAGCGGTTTGGGTCAGGAGGGACCTGGGAAGGACCTGAATCAGGAGTGTTTTAGGTGGGGAGGGACCTCAGAAGGTGGGACCTGAATTGGGAATGTTTTGGGTCGGGAGGGCCCTGAATCAGGAATGTTTTGGGTTAGGAGGAACATGGGAAGGACTTGAATCAGGAATGCTTTGGGTCAAGAGGGACCTTGGGAGGAGGGACCTGAATTGGGAATATTTTGGGTCGGGAGGGACCTTGGAAGGACCTGAATCAGGAATGTTTTGGGTCAAGAGGCACCTTGGGAGGAGGGACCTGAATCAGGAATGTTTTGGGTCAAGAGGGAGTTTGGAAGGACTTGAATCAGGAATGCTTTGGGTCAAGAGGGACCTTGGGAGGAGGAACCTGAATCAGGAATGTTTTGGGTCAGGAGGGACACAGGAAGGACTTGAATCAGGAATGTTTTGGGTCAAGAGGGACCTTGGGAGGAGGGACTTGAATCAGGAATGTTTTGTGTCGGGAGGGACCTGGGAAGGAGGGCCTGCAGTGATCCCACTGCTCCAGGCCTGCTGTGGGGACAGGTGAGGATCCTTCCAAGAATGTGTCCCTGCTGCCCTTCAAGGACTGGGTGTCAGCACTGGGATTCCTGTTCCACACCCACCATCCCTGAGATGCCCAGGAAGTCCTGGCTGCTTTCACTCCTCCTCATCCTCTCCCCACAGGCCAGGACATCTACTCCACCATCAAGAAGAGCCAGCAGAACGGGAAGATCCCTCGGTTCCGCCGCGTGAGGGGCGGGGGAGAGCTCTACACCAGTGACACCGTGATGCAGAGTGAGTGGGGACATTCCCACTGGGGGGACATTCCCACTGGGGGGACATTCCCACTGGACTCTGCCCCCCACAGCTGGCAGGGGGCAGGAGAAGCTCCAGAGCCTCTTGTGGGGGCTGATTGGGGTCAGATTAAGCAAAACTCGTTGGTTTTGCTTTGCTGGCTCTTGCAGTGCAGATATGGCTGTAGATCCACCAAAAACAAAAGTTTGGGTTGCTTTAGCCAAGTCAGCAGGCTCAGACACCAAATGGTTTGACCAGTTTGAGCCCAAACAAACCTTTGTGACCTGTTTGGTGTGACAGTGCCAGCCAAGGAGTGGCCAATACCCAATAGTGACAAATGTTGATGTAAGGCTACCAATGAGATAAATCCCATAACCAGTTAACATCATTGGGTCCCTGATCTTAAAGCACCTTCTGAACATCAAGAACTGGAAATTCCTGGTTCTTTGGCAATGGAATTTTGTGCTGAGGGAGATCCACAGCTAAATGTTGCTTCCCCACTACAGAAGATCCAGTTTGTGGTGCAGCTGTACTGCCCCAGTGCCCCCTAAGCTCAATCTGACAGACCAGGTGCCCTTGGTGCCAGCCAGGAGGGAGCCAGCTGTCTGTTTCTCCTGAGCCCTGTCCCAAACCAGCACAAAAGTGACTTCCCTGTCCTTGGGGCATGGGGAAATGAGGCTGGCAAGTCCCTCCTGAGGGGTGGAAGGAAATTGGGTTGTGCAAAATGCCCGGCAGCTGCCCCACGGCGTTGGGCAACTTCCAGTGCAGGCAGGGGCCCTGGGCAAACCCCAGCCAGGCCAAACCCAGGGCAGGGACAGGGAGGGGACACAGGGAAAGGACCCTGCTCCACTTCCCTGGGCTTGTGGTGGCTGCTGTGGTGGCTTCCTGGGGGGGAAATGGGGGATTAATGGGATAAAAACGGAATTAAAATGACAGTGGGATAAAAGAGGGAGGGGGAAACCAAGCCAGGCCTGAGAGCCCCAGGGCTGCCAGGGGGATCCTGGGACATTCCCTGCTGTGGGAACAGCAGCTCAGGATGCTCAGAGGGACCCAGGGGTGCATTAATAGGAACGGCGTTACGGGGTTTTCCCAACGCACAGCATGGATTGCTCCTCCTGAGGGATCCTTCCTTCCTTCCTTCCTTCCCACAGTAGCTCCCAGAGCCAGGAGGGACTCAGGTTTCTGTGGCTGCCAGGGCTTTCCCAGGCTCCAGGGAATGAGTCTGTGCAGTCAGGCAGGAGGCACGGGGAAGGTGGCACTGCTGCCTCAGGTTTAGCTTTTATATTTTCAGGGTCTGTGTTGCTTTAGTGTGTGGGTCTGGTGAGCTGAGTTAGGGGATGCTGAGCTCTCTGCACAGAGCAAAACAATTCCTGCTCTAGCTGGGGACCAAGGCCAAATGATCCAAATCTCAGGCCCAAGGGCACAAACAATGTGGGCTGAAGAGAGAAAAACAAGAAGGAAGGGATTTCATAACCTAAAGCTGCAATTGGACAATTAATTCCAATATGCAAATGAAGCAGAACTTACAAAATTCAGAGACCTTTGTGTCCATTTTTGTGACCATTTTGGCTCATCTTCGTTGGCTCTTGTGCTGCCCAAGGTGGATCCTTTGGGGAGATCCTTTTAATAAATCCCTGTTTTATTATTTAATTCTATCTAGTCTCAGTTCTAGCTCAGCCTTCCCAAGGATCAGCAGGGCCAGCCTGGGCTCGGAGCTGTCCTTTCCCTGGGCCACAGCCCTGTACCACTCCCTGCCCAGTCCCCACTGCTGTCTCCCCCGATGAAATGAGGTCCAAGCTCTGTCCCTTGCCTCCCCAGACCCTCAGTTTGTCAAGGCCACCACGCTAAGGCACGAGGAGCCTCACCAGGACAAGATTTATTACTTCTTCCGCGAGGACAACCCGGACAAGAGCCCCGAGGCACCCCGCAACATCTCGCGGGTGGCCCAGCTGTGTAAGGTACCTTGGGGACAGGCTGGGGTGGCAGCCAGGACAGCTCTGGGGGGGACAGGCCACGTGCCAGCTCCCCTGGGCTTAGCCAGGCTTGGTTTGACCCCTCTGAGTGGGGCACAGCCTTGTCCTTTGGCCTGGTAAGGAGAGAATTCCTGGCTCCATCTCACTGGGATGGCAGGAACGGGATTGTGGCAGCATCCCGCGGTTCCCCATCAGGATGGGCATTTTGGGGTGTTCTCCCCCAAACCCTGACTCCTTCTCTGCTGTCCTTGTCCCCCAGGAGGACAGGGGAGGAACCAGCTCCCTCTCAGCCTCCAAGTGGACCACGTTCCTCAAGGCCACCCTGATCTGCGTGGACCCCGTCACCAAGGGCAACTTCAACTGGCTCCAGGACGTTTTCTTCGTCCCTGCCGGTGACTGGCGGCACTCCAAGGTCTACGGGCTCTTCACCAACACCTGGTGAGGGGCCCTGGTCCAAATCCAGGGCTGGAAAACAGCTGGAGTGGGCACGGTGGCGGGCACAGCCCGATATCCCCCCGACCCTGTCATTGTCCCCTCAGGGGGAGCTCTGCCGTCTGCGTCTACTCCTTCGGGGACATCGACAACGTGTTCAGGACATCGCGGCTCAAAGGCTACAACGGCCCCGCCCCCGAGGTCAAACCCGGCCAGGTGAGGGAGGGATAGGAGCCGCCCCGCGGGAGGATCGGGGGACCTCGGGAAGGGGACACGGAGCGAGGGACCAGCTGGGAATGGAGGGAGGCTGGAAAAGGTCCGATCCCTTCATGGAAAGCACGGGGAGAGAGGATCTCAGAGGGCACCTGGCACGGGCACAGTGACAACAACCCCGGGCCAGAGCTGTCCCTTCCGCCGCCATCCTCAGCGCCCCGCCCACCTCTGACTCGGGTCCCTTTTGTCCCCTGTGCCTACAGTTTGTCCCCTCCGGGCAGCACCTCTGAGTCTGGTGCCTTTTGTCCCCTTCTGTCCCCCCGGGCAGCACCCTCTGATGGTCCTTTTTGTCCCCTTCTATTACCTCTGCTAATAGTGCATCCCCTCGGGGCAACACCCTCTGACCAGACAGTCCCTTTTGTCCCCGTTTGTCCCCTTGGGGCAGCACCCTCTGACTCGGGTGTCTTTTGTCCCCTTTTGTCCCCTCTCCCACAGCGTGTCCCCTCGGGGCAGCACCCTCTGATGGTGCCTTTTGTTCCCTTCTGTCCCCTCTCCCTCAGTGCGTCCCCCCCGGGCAACACCCTCTGATGGTCCCTTTGTCCCCTTCTGTCCCCTCTCCTGCAGTGCATCCCCTCCGGGCAGCACCCTCTGATGGGACGGTCCCTTTTGTCCCCTTTTGTCCCCTTTTGTCCCCTTTTGTCCCCTTTTGTCCCCTTTTGTCCCTTCTGCCCGCAGTGTGTCCTCTCGGGGCAGCACCCTCTGAGTGTCCCTTTTGTCCCTTTCTGTCCCCTCTGGGCAGCATCCTCTGACTCTGGTCTCTTTTGTCCCCTTGGGGCATCACCCACTGATTCCAGTCCTTTTGTTCCCTGTCCTAGTGGGTCCCCTCGGGGCTTCACCTTCTGATGGTCCCTTTCGTCCCCTTCTGTCCCCTCTCTCTCAGTGCGTCCCCTCCAGGCAGCACACTCTGATGGTCCCTTTTGTCCCCTTTTGTCCCCTCCGGGCAGCACCCTATGACTCTGGTGTCTTTTGTGCCCTTCTGTCCCCTCTGTCCGCAGTGCATCCCCTCTGGGCAGCACCCTCTGACTCCGGTCCCTTTTGTCCCCTCGGGGCAGCACCCTCTGAGTGTCCCTTTTGTCCCCTTTTGTCGCCTTGGGGCAGCACCCTCTGAGTGTCCCTTTTGTCCCCTTTGTCCCCTGTCCCGCAGTGCGTCCCCTCGGGGCAGCACACGCCGAGCGAGACGTTCAAGATCGCGGACAGCCACCCGGAGGTGGAGGAGCGGGTGGAGCCGCTGTCCCCGTCGCGCAGCCCGCTGTTCCACAACAAGCACCGCTACCAGAAAATCGGCGTGCACGAGGTGGCCGCGGCCGACGGGCGCCGCTACAACGTCCTCTACCTGGCCACAGGTGCGGGGACACCGCGCCGGGGACGTTCCCCGCGGGCAGGGCTGCGTGCCCAGCCTGGCATATGTTCGTCAGGCAGCGGCGAGCTGCCAAATTTCGGGAACAGCAGAACGCTGCCAGGCTGGCTGTGTGGGCACAGGCGGGCTCCGGGCAGCGTCCCAGGCACGGGGGAGGCGGGCACGCTTCGTGCTGGGGGGCAGAAATCATTCCCCAAAAGCAGCTCTGTTGGTTTTTGGTGCTGCCCGAGCTGTCCTGGTGCCTCCCACCTGTGGGATGTGTTCCCTGGCGCTCGTGGAGGGACCTGCAGGGGTTTAAATTGCTGATGTTGTGATGGAGACAGTGCAGCCGGCTCTCGGTGGGTGGCTGGGGTTGGATTGGGGCCCACGAGTGATGGATTTGGGATTTTACAGCTAGAGAGAAACAGAGAAATAGAGAGAAATAGGGGAACAGAGCAAGAGAGGTAGAAACAGAGAAATAGAGACAAACAGAAAAAAAAAATAAATAGAAAAATAGAGCAACAGTTAGAGAGAGACAGAGAAACAGAGTTAAAGAGAAACAGAGAAAGCAAAATAGAAAAATAGAGCAATAAGCAGAGAAACAAAGAAACTGAGAAACAGAAATACAAGAACAGAGAAACAGAAATACAGGAACAGAGAAACAGAGTTAGAGAGAAACTGAGAAATTGAGAGAAATAGAGAAACGGAGCTATAGAGAGAAACAGAAATAAAGACAGAAACAGAGAAACAGAGTTAGAGAGAAACAGAGAGAAAGAGAGAAACAGAGAAATAAAGTTGAAATAGAGAGAAACAAAAGGACAGAGCAATGGAGAATTTGCAGAATCCTGGGTCTAAACACAGGATTAGACCCTGTCTAAACACAGCCAGAGCCCTGCAGGGTCTCCCTGGGCAGCTTGATCCAACAGGAAGGGCTGTGGGATGGACACAGAGTCCCCTTTGGGAAGAGGGAACCGCAAGGATTCCCAGCCCTGTTCCCTCGGGGTGCTGCTCCTGCCCTCGCTGGGTGTCAGGTCCAGGAGGCAGCTCCTGGCACCGTCACCCCCTCACCAGGGCTGTGCCCTCTCTCTCCCCAGACAAGGGGTCCATCCACAAGGTGGTGGAGCTGCCAGACGGGGTGCAGAACATCGTGGAGATCCAGGTGTTCCCCAACAAGGATCCCATCCAGTCCATGATCCTGGACCACGCCAGGGTGGGTCCCTGCTCCGGGGGTGGGAGAACGGGGTGGGACAGGCATGGGTGGGTCAGGGCCAGCCCCGGGGTCTGGGAGTGAAATCATGGAACTATTTGGGTTGGAAGGGACCTTTAGTGATCACCCTATGGTGACCTTTAATGATCACTTTAATGATCACCCTGTGACCTTTAATGATCGTCCAGCCCCACCTTCCACTATCCCAGGGTGCTCCAAGCCCCAGTGTCCACCCTGGCCTTGGGCACTTCCAGGCATCCAGGGGCAGCCACAAGGAATTCCATCCCAGCCCCTCCCCACCCTCCCAGGGAACAATTCCTTCTCAATATCCCATCCATCCTTGCCTTCTGGGAATGGAAGCCATTCCCTGTGTCCTGGCACTCCAAATTCCCTCTCCAGCTCTCCTGGAGCCTCTTTAGGCCTTGTGAGGGGCTCTGAGCTCTCCTGGAGCCTTCTCCTCTCCAGGTGAACATTCCCAGCTCTCCTAGCCTGGCTCCAGAGGGGCTCCACCCTCAGAGCACCTCCTTGGCCTCCTTCCAGCAGCTCCAGCTCCTTCCTGACCTTTCCTGGGACACGGAATGACCGTTGCTGTGCTCTCCTCCCACAGGCCGTGCTCTACGTGGGCTCCAGCAGCCGCGTCCTGGAGCTGCCCATGGACATGTGCGGGGCCTACCGCAACAACTGCCACAGCTGCGAGCTGGCCAGGGACCCCTACTGCGGCTGGGCCAACGGCTCCTGCCTCTCGCTGGCCCTCAGCAGGTGTGGGGGGCCATTCCCACCCCAATCCCACCGGGCAAACACCCACACCCCCAGCATTCCCCTCCTGGGCTGAGTGTGTGCGTGGGTTTGGGGTGGATGCGTTGTCCTCAAAGATTTGGGTGCTCTGTGTGGATCCATCATCACCTTGAAGGGTTTTGACCACCCAACTCCTCTCCTCAAGAGTTTGGGGTGCCATGCATGGATCCCACCCTCCCTTGAAGGGTTTTGGGCATCCAATCCCTCTCCCTGAACATTTGGGGTGCTCTGTGTGGATCCATCACTGCCTTGAAGGATTTTGGGCACCCAACCCCTCTCCCCAAGAGTTTGGGTTTCTATGCATGGATCCCTCCCTCCCTTGAAGGGTTTTGAGCACCCAACCCCTCTCCCCAAGAGTTTGGGTTACTCTGAACACGTCCATCCTTCCCTTGAAGTGTTTTGGGCTCCCAAACCCCTCTCCTTGCTGCTGGGTCTCACGTTGGTCAACTCCAATCTTCTGAAATTGGGATGAGAGTGGGAGATTCCCACTCATCATGGGGGATTCCCATCTCTGAACCACCACTTCCCAAAGTTCTGTTGGTGCTTATTTCCGTTCCCATCCCCCAGGGACGTGCTCCAGAACCTGAACTTGGACTCGTGGCAAGGAAGCTGCCAGAGGGGTGATGTCAAGGAAGGTGTGTGGAGATGTTGGAGTTGGGGAAGGAATTGTTGGATTCTCCAGGCTTTGGATGGGTTTCGATGGGTTTGGGTTGGTTTAGATGGGTTTGGGCGAGTTTGGCTGTGTTTGGGCAGGTTTGGTTTTGTTTGGATGAGTTTGAATGGGTTTGGATGGGTTTGGGTGGGTTTGGATGGACTTGGATGAGTTTGGATGGGTTTGGATGGATTTGGGTTGGTTTGGTTGGATTTGGATGGGCTTGGATGAATTTAGATGGGTTTGGGTGGGTTTGAATGGATTTGGAAGGGTTTGGATGGGTTTGAGTGGGTTTGGATGGGTTTGGGTGGGTTTGGATGAGTTTGGGTAGGTTTGGGTGGGTTTGGACGATTTTGGGTGGGTTTGGATGGGTTTGGACGGGTTTGGATGAGTTTGGATGGGTATGGACAGGTTTGGGTGGGTTTGAATGAGTATGGACAGGTTTGGATGAGTTTGGGTTTGGTTGGGTTTGGAGAGATTTGGATAGGTTTGGATGGATTTGGATGGGTTTGGATGAATTTGGGCTGGTTTGGATGGGTTTGGATGAGTTTGGATGGATGTGGACAGGTCATCTGTCTCGGTTTGAACAGACAGGTGTCTGCTAAGGAAGGCAGGAGCCTCCCCTGAAATAGAAAATGCAAACCCCTTCCCTCCAAATTATTATAATTTTGAAATTAGGGGCTCTCGGGCAGAAACATGGGAGCAGCAGTAACAAGGCAGAGCAGAAATTTTGAGGAGTTCTCTCTCAGAACAGAACTCCTCAAAACTCTCTCTGAGCCTTCCTCCACCCCACTAAAACCCAGACAGCTCCCAAAAACTCACCCTCACCCCGCGTCCCCGCAGACGACTTCCGCAACATCTCGGTGATGCCGCTGTCCCGCTACTACCTCAACTGCTCCATCGAGTCCCACTACGCCACCTACAACTGGTACCACGAGGACGTGCTCATCAAGAGCTGCAACACCTCCCACCCTCAGCACGACTGCTTCCACTTCATCCCCAGCGTGCGCCGCGAGCACTACGGCCGCTACGTCTGCGTGTCCGAGGAGGACGGCTTCCGCCAGGCGCTGGTCAAGGAGCACCTGCTGGACCGCCAGCGCTTCCTCTGGCAGCGCGGCCGTGCTCCAGCCGTGCTGGCATCGTGGCTCCAGCTGCTGCTCGTGGTGGCCCTGGCCGAGCTCTTCCACTGACGCCGTCCCGCTCGCCCTGCCCGTGGACTTTGAGCGCCCCTCACCGCCGGCCTCGCTGGCGGAGCCGCGGGAGGAGGGCGCGACACGCGGTGGCGGCCCCGCCGGCCAGCCATGCATGCGCTGATGCTCAGGGCGCGGCCGCTCCTTGCATGTGATGAAGATGAGGAGGAGGAGGAGGAGAAGGAGGAGGAGGAGCCGGCCCTCGGCCTCCTCCGGACTGTGGGGTCCCCGCTGCCTCCCGAGGTTGGGGCTGGGACGCCCCCGGCGAGTCCTCTCCTGCTTGAGGGGGGCTCGGGTCGTTGTTTTTTTTTGTTTGGTGTGGGAGGGAGGTCGGGAATCGGCGCACCACGCGTTGGGAATTTGCATGGAAAAGCCTCGGAAGGTGACTGGATTTGGGGTGTGGGGACGGGAAGGGGAGGTGGGAGCAGGGCCCGGAGCGGAGCGGGAGGCGCTGGGAGGATGCTGGAGACGCACAAATGCTCTGCAGGCAGCTGAGCCGAGGGGCAGCGCAGGGGCCGTGCCCGCTCCCACCCTGCCCTGGGCGTCCTCAGGGAAAGCGGCCGCGGATCTCAGGGCACCGGGGGGGCTGTCCCCGCCTCTGTCCCTGTCCCCGCGCTCTCGGAGGTCTCGGAGCGAGACTAAACTGTGAAAATCGGGATTTTCCCCCTGTGCAGAGGGGGGTCCCGCTCCTTGTCCCAACCTCGCCCAGCCCGGAGCGGCCCTGCCCTGGGCGGGGACACCCAGGGGACACCCTGGCCGTGCTTCCAATGCCTGTCCCGGCTCCTGCTCACTCAGGAGAGCCCGAGGGGCCACGTCCGGAGCCAGAGCTTCCTACTGCACTACATGCCCGAGATGTTCCCCATCCCCAGTCCAGGACAGAGCTTCTCACAGCCCTTCTCAAAGCACTTTAACTTTGTGGACTAACAGATATTTATTATATCGACTGCTCGTTTCTGTCTTGTAGGATTTTATAATATTACAGCAGGCGGGGGCGGATCACAAGAGAGGAAAATTTTAAAAAATCCACCACAACAGCTACCAAAAAACCCCCCCAACCCTTTCAGACCTGTAACCAAAGCGGATGGTTGGAATAAAGAGTGGAAAAAAGCAGGAGAGCACCGTGGTTCTCACTGGGAATGATGGGGGGTGATGTCCTCTGGCCTTTTTCCGTGTCCTGCTCTCTCCAGCCCCTGTTTTGGGGTTCCTGTTTCGATCCAGCAGCAAATTCCTGCTGGAAATCCCAAAGGAGGGAGTGAGCAGCAGCCCTGGGAAGGGAGAGGTGGGAATAGCGGTGGGGTGTGTGGTGTGGAGCCATCCCCCCAACTCCTGCCTGGGATGCTCCGGATTTTCGGGAAAAGCGAGCTGCTGGTGGTCGGTGCTGTGAGGGAAAATGGCTGGAGGGAGGCGGGGAACGGGAATTCGGGATTTTGGAAGGTGCTAAAAAAGGCAGGAGCGACCGAAGCCTCCATCAAATCGGTCCCGGCACAAAGGGACGAGTCCCGGTCCATTCCCGGCAATTCCCGGTGCTCCTGCCGAGCCTGTGCCCACAGGGAAATATTTCGGGATGGGCGAACGAGCTGCAGCTCAGGACTGCAGTGACACACAGCCGGGTGGCGCTGGGGACACGGGGGTGGCACTGAGGGGTTCCCGCTCCTCACAGAGGGGAGGTTTGGCAGCCGAAAAGCGAAACCTTTCCCTGCCTCCATCCCTCTTTTGGAGCAGAATTCCCGCTGGCGCCGGCAGCCTGCGGGAAAGGAGGAGGCAGGAGCCGGGAGCGGGCTATTCCCGAGCCGGGAACGGGAATTTTGGCAGCCCCGAGAGGTGAGAACGAGGAGCACAGAGCCCGAGGGGAATTTTTGGGTGCAGCGCACGGACTCCGAGCTGTTCCCATTCCCAGCTCCACCGGTGGGACCCCAAAGATGCAAAATCCCGGGAAAGATTTTGGGAGCAGCGCACGAAGGTGACACTCAAGAATTCCCAAGCAGAATTCCAGTTTGGCCGCCCAAAATCCGTTTCCTTGCCCAAAAACCCATCTGAGAGCTGGGGCCGAGCACCGCGGGTGACAGTGACACAGGCAGCTGTCCCCTCGCCGTCACCTCCCCGCCCCTGGAGCAGCCAGGACAAACCGCGGAGATTTTTTTGCCCAATTCCCCGAGGAAAGCAGCTCGGGCCGAGCCCTGCGGGTGTTTTTATCCCGGGACACGCTCCCAGTCCCGCCCACTGATTCCTCAAATCCAGCGAGCCAAAACCGGGATTTGATGTGGCCCGGGGGAGCCGCGATGTCCCCGCGATGTCCCCGGGGTTATTCTGGTACCTGAGCTCGCCCGGGATGCTCCGGCACACGGGCTCAGATATTCCAGCAGCTTTTCCAGCCTTTTCCCGGCACAGGCAAAGCGGAGACCTCCCTGCCCCATGGATGCCCTATGGAGACATCCGGAGGGAGCCGCCTGCCCTATAGAAAACCCTAAACAATAACAAACACACCGGGAGCATTTGGGGGTTTCTTTCACTCTGCAGTGTGTCTCTCGGTGTCCCCCAGTGTTCCCCTGTGTCTCTCAGTGTCCCTTGGTGTCCCACACTGTCCCTCAATGTCCCTCCATGTCCCCTGGTGTCCCCCAGTGTCCCTCAGTATCTCTCTGTGTCCCTCCATGTTCCCCAGTGTCCCTTTGTGTCCCCCAGTGTCCCTCCATGTCCCTCGGCATCCCTCTGTGTCCCTCCATGTCCCCTGGTGTCCCTCAGTGTCCCTCTGTGTGCTTCCATGTCCCTCCATGACTCTCCATGTCCCTCAGTGTCCGTCCATGTCCCCCCGGTGTCCCTTGGTGTCCCTCCATGTCCCCTGGTGTCCCCCAGTGTCTCTCAGTGTTCCTCTGTGTCCCTCCATATCCGTCAGTGTCCCTCAGTGTCCCTGTGTGTCCCTGTGTGTCCCTCTGTGTCCCCCCGGTGTCCCTCTGCATCTCTTGGTGTCCCTTCATGTCCCTCCATGTTCCTCAGTGTCCCCCAGTGTCCCCCAGTGTCCCTCAGTGTCCCTCAGTGTCCCTCAGTGTCCCTCTGCGTCCCTTGGTGTCCCTCCATGTCCCTCAGTGTCCGCTGGTGTCCCTCTGTGTCTCTCCATGTCCCTCAGTGTCCCTCAGTGTCTCTCAGTGTCCCTCTGTTTCCCTCCATGTCCCTTTGTGTCACCCAGTGTCCCTCCATGTCCCTCAGTGTCTCTCATTGTCCCTCCGCGTCCCTTGGTGTCCCTCTGTGTCCCTCCATGTCTCTCCATGTCCCTCAGTGTCCCCCAGTGTCCCTCATGTCCCCCCATGTCCCCTGGGCCCAGGGCCACTGTGTCACCGTGTCCCCAAGGTGTGGGGCTGCAGTCAGTGGGGTTTGGGGCTGGGACAGCAATGGGGACAGAGACAGGAGGGACAGGGACAGCAGGGGACAGAGCCTGGGCCTGGCAGGGGACAGGGACCGCAGGGGACAGAGCCTGGGCCTGGCAGGGGACAGGAGGGGACAAGGACCGTGGGACAGGAGGGGACAGCCGCTGTGGCCCGCAGGGGACAGCTCCGCGCTCCGCGGAGGGAGGGGACCGGCGCTGTCCCCGCGCGGTGGCACTGACGGGCCCGGCGCGCCCCCCGGTGTTTGTCGCCGATGTCGCATCCGCCGCCAGCCCAGCTCGGCGTCCTCGCTGCTCACCCCTGTCCCGGGGACACCCCAAAGAGGGGACCCCCGTGTCCCCCTCCCCATTGTCCCCCACGCTAGCGCCTGGGGACAAGGGACAAGGGACAACGGACAAGGGACAAGCTTCGTCCCCGGCTCGGGACACCCCAAAGCCATTTCCAAAAACTTGCAAGGGGAGTTTGGGATTTGGGATTTGGGATTTGGGATTTGGGATTTGGGATTTGGGATTTGGGGATTTGGGGTTTGGGGTTTGGGTTTTGAGGTTTCGGGTTTGGGATTTGGGGTTTGGAGTTTGGGATTTGGGGTTTGAGGTTTGGGGTTTAAGATTTGGGGTTTGAGGTTTGGGATTTGGGGTTTGGGATTTGGGGTTTGAGGTTTGGGGTTTGAG
>JAWWMS010000024.1:20947565-20969242 GCA_035048045.1 Chlorospingus semifuscus
AATCAAGCCTTCTGAAACATGGAGTCAGATCCTCATCTCTTCCCTCATCCTCAGACCCCTGTGAACACGGTCACACTAAATAATGAATGTCCAGCCACAAACCAGACCCTGTACAATCAGAAATCTGATTTGGCCCCTGTGGTGCAGCTCTCTCGAGCAGGGTTGTTGGATCAGAGCACTCTCCTGGTTCACAGTCAGAGCACACCTGGACCACAGTCACTGAAAAGCCACCAGAGTGACCCCCTGCCCTGTCATGGGCAGGCTGTGGCCTTTGCTGAGGGCTGCAGTGCTGCAGCTCTGTGCCAGGGCTGTGCTCTTGCCCAGGGGTCACTCAGAGCTGCCCCTGTGTCTCAGCCATGTTTGACTCTGGCTGCACTTCTGGGTGGGTAAAATAAAGTTACCTTGTGTAAAATAAAGCTCCTTGCTCTGCTCCTGTGGCATTTCTCTCTCTGCTGAGGGACAGAGCTTTGGCCAATGCCAGTGCAGGGAGGTGCCACTTGCAGCTCAGATAATGTATGCTAAGTAAGAAATTTAATTAGCCAGCAGTCAGTCTGCAGGATAATTTGCTTGGTTTGATGTGCATCATTAACACTTCTTTCCTTTGTATGGGAATTATAAATTCTGCTTGCATGTGGGGTTTTTTTATTGGTGGTTTTTGTTTTTTCTATTTACAATTTCTTTCTTCTTCCTGTCACTGCCATCTCTCCCCTACTTGCTAATGGTAGCTTAAAGGAAGCTTTGAATTGTACTAAATCATATGATAGGATAAGATAGGGTAGGGTAGAATAAGAATAAGGAGAGAAGAGAAGAGAAGAGAAGAAGAGAAGAGAAGAGAAGAGAAGAGAAGAGAAGAGAAGAGAAGAGAAGAGAAGAGAAGAGAAGAGAAGAGAAGAGAAGACCTATTAAGAGTTTAAGGCATGGTATTAAGGGCATTATCCCTCTAAAGCACTGACCATCTTGGGGCATGGAGCACTTCATATTCTTCCCTTTTGTACCTTGTTTTGATAAAACTTGTCCTCTCCATGTGTCTCATACCTTGCATTTTTCAGGGAAGGGTACAGGTAAAGTCTGTGCTCCCTGACAGGGCCTGAAGTGGTCCTGCCTTCCTCACCCTCGTCTTCTTCCCTCTGTTGCTGGATGAAACATCCCTGAGCAGGGGATGTCTGTGGCTGTCATGTGGCTGCTCTCTCCATATGATGATATTTCTTATTGACCATGTTCACAGAACACATCCATCCATCCATCCATCCATCCATCCATCCATCCATCATCCATCCGTCCATCCATCCATCCATCCATCCATCCATCCATCCATCCATCCCTGGGAATGGAAGCTGTTGCCGACAGGCACAGCTCGGGGCGGGGCCGCTCTCTGTCGCGACTCAGCCGTGTCGGCGACACCGGGAGGAGCCGCTCGGCCCCCAGCCCCCCTGCCCTGCCCTGGCCTCTCTCGGCGGGGCGGGGACGGCGGCACCGATCGATCCCTGCCCGGTCGATGGTTCCCGCCCGGGGCTCGGGGCACCCCGCGCTCCCCGATCCCGTTTTCCGCGGGGGGAACGCTCCGGGGCCGGGATGCGGGAGCAGCGTCCCCCCCGCTCCCGTCCCCGTCCTCCCTGCGGGCTCCAGGCGCGCTGGAATTCCCGCATGGATCGGGAATAGCGGCACGGGAGGCTCCCACCTGCTTTTCCTCCATCCTCCGAGGGATGCGCCGGCGGGACGGGGGGAGCCGTGCCCCGACGGCATCGCCGCCGCTCCGGGAGAGCCGCTAAACAGCGGCCGAGCGGCGGAGAACGCCCGCGGGCCGAGCATCACCGGCGCCCCCGCTTTTTTTGGGGGGACATTTCTGTATTTTCGGGGTACCGGCGGTGCGGGAGCGGCCGCGGGCGGCGCCGGCCGGGTGGGTGGGTGTGTGGGCGGTGGGCTGGGAGAAGGAAGGGGGTGGCGGGCGGGCGGGCGGGCGGAGGGGGAGGCTGGCAGAAATGCAAATCGCTGCCTCTCGCTGTGCCTCGGCAGCCCAGAGCCCGCACGGCCCCGGCGCCGCTCGCAGCTCAGCCCCGGCAGGCGCGGGGGCAGCGGGCGGGGTCCCCCCGGTCCTCCCGCCCCTCGGCCGGCTGGCAGCAGGAGGATGAGGAGCGCCGGGAAGGGCTGAGGGTGGCGGAGAGGCTCCTAGGAGAGGGTGAGTGGCGGGGGACAGGCGGACAGGGGGACAGGAGAGGCGGAATAGGGCGGGGATGAAGTAGGGAGAGACGGCGGAGCGAGAGGGAGGGCAGGGAGAGGAAAGGGAAGCGAAAGGAATAATTGGGGAAGGAGAGATGAAAGCAGAGGATAAAGAAAATGGAGGGTAATTAGTTGGTTATTGCGGGGGGGGGGCGAGTGGGGGAGGAAAAGCCTGAGAGAGCCGGGAAAAAGAAAGTGAGAAGGGTGGGAAGAGACGGCTGGGAAAGGGGGAAGGAAAAACCTGATCGAGCCGAGAAATAGAGAGTGAGAAGGGTGGGAAGAACCGGCCAGGGGAGAGAGAAGGAAAAACCTGATTGAGCCGGGAAATAGAGAGTGAGAAGGGTGGAAGGGAGAAGGAAAAACCTGATCAAACCGAGAAACAGAGAGTGAGAAGGGTGGGAAGAACCGGGCAGGGGAGAGGGAAGGAAAAACCTGATCCAGCCTGGAAATAGAGAGTGAGAAGGGTGGGAAGAGCCTGGCAGGGAAGGGGAGAAGGAAAACCTGTCTGAGCCGAGAAAAAGAGAGCGAGAAGGGTGGGAAGAGCCGACGGGAAGGGGAGGAAAGCGGGGGCGAGGGCGAGGAGGGGATGCGCGGGAGGCAGCGGGCGGCAGCCGGGGGGAGCCGGGCACAGACAATGGGGCGCGGCCCCGCCGCCTCCACCTCCCGCCGCCGGGCGGGGCCGGGGCGCGCTGGCGCTGAGCCCCGCGCTGTGCCCTGCCAGGGGGACATGGCCCCGCTGCTGGCGCTGCTGCTGGCGGCCCTGCTGGGCTCGGGCCGGGCGTGCCCGGAGCCCTGCGCTTGCGTGGACAAGTACGCGCACCAGTTCGCCGACTGCGCCTACAAGGAGCTGCAGGCCGTGCCCGCGGGGCTGCCCTCCAACGTGACCACGCTGAGCCTGTCGGCCAACAAGATCAGCTCGCTGCCCCGCGGCGCCTTCGCCGAGGTGACCCAGGTGAGCTCGCTGTGGCTGGCGCACAACGAGATCGCCACCATCGAGCCCGGCGCGCTGGCCGTGCTGGCGCAGCTCAAGAACCTGGACATCAGCCACAACCAGATCGTGGAGTTCCCCTGGCGGGACCTGCGCAACCTGAGCGCGCTGCAGCTGCTCAAGATGAACAACAACCGCATGGCGCTGGTGCCGCCCGACGCCTTCCGCACGCTCAAGGACCTGCGCTCGCTGCGCATCAACAACAACCGCTTCGCCACGCTGGCCGAGGGCATCTTCGACTCGCTGGGCTCGCTGTCGCACCTGCAGATCTACAACAACCCCTTCGAGTGCTCCTGCGCGCTGCGGTGGCTGAAGCGCTGGATGGAGAGCACGCTCATCTCCATCCCCGAGAAGGACTCCATCGCCTGCGCGCTGCCCGAGCGCCTCCGCGGCGTGCCGCTGGCCAAGCTGCCCGAGCTGCGCTGCGCCGCGCCCGCCGTCACCATCGGCTCCTCGCCCGAGCTGGACGCGGCCGGGCTGCCCGACGGGCTCACGCTGAGCCTGCACTGCGCCGCCAGCGGCTCGCCGCCGCCCGAGCTGCGCTGGAAGATCCGCACGGCCGGCCAGAGCCTGGAGCTGGGCGGGAGCGGCCCCGAGAGCGCGGCCAAGGAGGAGCCGCGGCCCGAGCCCGAGCGCTTCGTGGCCTTCAAGAACGGCACCTTGGTGATCCCGCAGCTGAGCAAGCGCGACGAGGGCACCTACACCTGCGTGGCCACCAACGAGGTGGGCAGCAACCACTCCTCGGTCAGCGTGGCGGTGGCGGGCCCGCAGAAATACCCGCCGGTGCCCGGTGCGGACCCGCTGGGCGGAAAGGGGCAGGCGGGCGACAAGAAACCCGGCACCGAGGCGGCCAAGAACAGCGTGCTGACCCCGGAGGAGAGGAGCAAAGCGCTGGGCCCCACCCGGCAGAGCCGGCCGGGCTCGGCGGCGGGGCCGGAGCCTGAGGGCCGGGGCCGGGTCCCCTTGGAGCCGCCGGGGCTGGAGAAGAAGTGCGGGGCCTCGGCGGGCGGCTCCAAGTACATCTCCAACCACGCCTTCAACCAGAGCGGCGACTTCAAGCGGCACAGCTTCGAGCTGGGCGTCATCGCCCTGGACGTGGCCGAGCGCGACGCCCGAGTGCAGCTGACGCCCACCCAGCCCGGCGGGGGCCACCTGGGCGTGCTCTACCTGTGCCAGCAGGGCCGCCAGGGCCACGCCCTGCTGCAGTGGTCGCAGATCGAGGCCGGCGTGAACTCGTACTGGTTCCAGGGCCTGAGCCCCGGCACCAACTACTCGGTGTGCCTGAGCTCGCCGGGCGAGGAGTGCCGCGTGCAGGTGGTGTTCACCACCAAGAAGGAGATCCCGTCGCTCATCATCATCGTGGTGGTCAGCATCTTCCTGCTGCTGCTGGCCACGCTGCCGCTGCTGGGCGCCACGTGGTGCCACCTGCTCGCCAAGCTGCAGGCCAAGCCCTACAAGCTGATCATGAAGGCGCAGAACCCCGACCAGATGGAGAAGCGCATGGCCGCCGACTTCGACCCCCGCGCCTCCTACCTGGAGTCCGAGAAGAACTTCGGTGCCGGCGAGGCCGAGGCCGAGGAGGAGGAGGAAGAGGAGGAGGAGGAGGCGGGGGATGAGGAAGGAGCGCGGTGGCGGCGCGGGAGGGAGGGGGAAGGCGCGGCCGAGCTGGAGCGGGAGGAGAGCGTGGCCGCCAGCTCCATGGCGGAGTCGCAGTCCAAGGGCGGCGCCGAGGAGTTCGAGGTGCGCTCCGAGTACAGCGACAAGCTGCCGCTGGGCGCCGAGGCCGTCACCATCTCCCCGGAGATCAACGGCAACTACCGGCAGCGGCCCCGCTGAGCCCCCCAAATCCCCCTGTCCCCGTTCCCACCCCCGGCTCCGCCCGGGGAAAAACCTCCGGGAACGAGCGGAGCCATCCCCGCCTCTCCTCCGCCTTGTCCTTCTCCTCCTCCCCTTCTTCTCCTTCTCGCCCGGTGCCCCCGGGATGAGCCTCCCACGATTTCGTTTCCATTTCGGGCACCGGCGGTGCGGTGCTCGCTGCCGGCGCGGCGGCAACAACGATTCCCTCTCCCCCCGCTCCCTCCGCCGCCCGCCAGCCCCGGGTTCGCTTTCCCCTCCGCGGAAAAAAACGAAAAAACCCCGAGAAAACGGCTAAAAGCAAAAAGCCCGATAGCCCCAAATTCTCTTTGCTGGAATCGGTTCAGTCCCCGCCGCTCCTCGGTGCCCGGTGAGTCCCCTCTGCTCCCCGGTTCTCTCCTGTCGAGCCCGGAGCTGTCGCCGCCGCTCCCCGGTGTGTCCCCACCGCGCTCCGGCGCATCCCGATTTTCCCCGGCAGTGCCGACATTCCCGATCCCCCACTCCCGGGCGGTTTTCCCGCTTCCCGACGGATCCCGGGGCTCCTCGGTCCCCGACACTCCCGGGCGATGCTCCCCGCGCCCCGCTGGGTGCCGACATTCCCGGTCCCCGCCGCTCCCGGGCGGTTCTCTCCAGCCCCCGATGGATATTGGTGCTCTCCGGTCCCACCATTCCCGTTCCCGGTGGGTCCCGGTTCTCCCCGGTCCCCGCCCTCCCATTCCCGGCAGCTGATTCCCGGTCCCCACCATTCCCATTCCCGGTGGGTCCTGGTTCTCCCCGGTCCCCGCCATTCCCGGGAGCTGATTCCCGGTCCCCGCCACTCTCGTTCCCGGTGGGTCCCGGTTCTCTCCGGTCCCCGCCCTCCCATTCCCGGTGGGTCCCGGTTCTCCCCGGTTCCACCATTCCCGTTCCCGGTGGGTCCTGGTTCTCCCCGGTCCCCGCCACTCCCGGGAGCTGATCCCCGGTCCCCGCCCTCCCGTTCCCGGTGGGTCCCGGTTCTCCCCGGTCCTCACCATTCCCGGGAGCTGATCCCCGGTCCCCGCCCTCCCGTTCCCGGTGGGTCCCGCTCTCCCCGTTCAGCACCGAGCTCACCGGGACAGCTCCGCGCCCCGAGGCTCCGGGGGCTCCCCGATCCCCAATCCCCGATCCCCGATCCCCGATCCCCAATCCCCGCTCCTCGGTCCCCAATCCCCGCTCCTCGGTCCCCAATTCCCGGTTCCCGGCCCCGTCCCCTCCCCTCGGTGTGTTTTGGGTAGAGTAGCCTTGTAGCCAAGTGTGTGAGCCGCAGACGTGCCCGGAGCCGCGGCCGAGGTCGCCGCGGTGGCCGCGGTGGCCGCCAGCCCCGGTGCCGGCCCCGGTGCCGCGGAGAGCCGCGGGCGCCTTCCCTGCGCGCTTCTGTCCGTGACGAGTCAATAAAAGGGATTGAAAGTGGAGCAGCCTCCGTGCTTGGGGGGAAAAACCGGGATTTTGTCCCCAGGGCGGGGAGGGGACAGCCAGGAGGTGGCACCGCCACGGCCGCCTCCTTTTATGTGTTTGACACGTTTTTTAATATCGTAAAAACATCAATTCATTCTTTCCGGCCATAAAATCGCGTTTGCGTGCGAACGGAATCGCCCAAATCCATTAAATCTTCCCTATAAATTCACCCCGGAGAGGAAAAAAAAAGGAATTCCATTTTCCCCCGGTGAGCATCGGAATCCGCTGGAGCAAGGAAACATCCCACGGATGTGTTTTCCATCGTTTTATGGATCATTTTCTGTCGTTTTCCAGATCATTCTCTACCATCTTAATCATAATTTCTATCATTTTTACATCATTTTAGATTCGCTTGCTTTTATTTTAGATATGTTTTTGTCATTTTAGATACCTTTTATGTATCATTTTATCTCTAGCGTATTTAATTTTTGATGGAATTTCTACAATCCCCACCTCTCTTTTTTTTTGTAAAAAACATTCCAAACCTTGCTTTTTTTTGCCTTTTTTCTCCCCAAACTCCTTTCCCTGCCAGTGTTATCTTGATCCCCAAGTGCTCCCAGCACTCATCCCAAAATTCCCACTGGATTTCTGCTCCCAATCCCATCCCACAGATGAAATCCCCCCCGGCAATCCAACATTCCTTTTTCCAGGGCAAAAATCCCCCAAATCCCTCCCGAATCCCCCCACAAATTCCCTCAAAATCCCCCAAATCCCGGGAGTCTCGGGAGGCTGCTCCAGGTGTTCGGATCTGCCTGGCAGAGCCTGGATATTCCCATCTTTGTTGACATTCCCATAATTGTTGCCATTCCCATAATTATTTGTGGATATTGCCGCAATTGTTGCCATTCCCATAATTAATTATGGATATTCCCATAATTGTGGATATTTCCATAATGGTGAATATTTCCATAATGGTGAATATTTCCATAATTGTGGGAATTTCCATAATTGCAAATACTCCCATAATTGTTGATATTCCCATAATTGAGCGTGGTACTCGGGAGTCACGGCA
Source organism: Chlorospingus semifuscus (assembly GCA_035048045.1). Classification (NCBI taxonomy): domain Eukaryota; kingdom Metazoa; phylum Chordata; class Aves; order Passeriformes; family Passerellidae; genus Chlorospingus; species Chlorospingus semifuscus. The sequence goes on from JAWWMS010000024.1 coordinate 20,955,110, forward strand.
GGAATGGAAAAGAACAATCATTCCAGCTGCCTTTAATTAGGGAACTGTGGATTCCCGGGAATCCGGGATGAGGTCGGGATTTGCTGCTCTCTAGGAGGCCACAAATCAATGGGGGTGGGGATTTGCGTTTTTCCTGGAAAAAAATCCTGCTGGGAATGGTTAAAGCATCCATGAAGTGTTCAGAATTCCTAAAAATCCTCTGGTTTTATCCCCGTGGCTGGAATGAGTGGAGAATTCCAGCCCTGCTGCGGGAATTTCCCAGTTTGACCAATTTGGAATGTCCCAGTTTGACCAGTTGGGAATGTCCCAGTTTGACTATTCCAGAATGTCCCAGTTTGACCAGTTGGGAATGTCCCATTATGACCACTTAGGAATGTCCCAGTTTGACCAGTCAGGAATTCCCAGTTTGACCAGTTGGGAATGACACAGTTTGACCAGTCAGGATTTCCCAGTTTGACCAGTAGGGAATTCTTAATTTGAGCAGTTGGGAATGTCCCAGTTTGACCAGTTGGGAATGTCCCATTATGACCAGTAGGGAATGTCCCAGTTTGACCAGTCAGGAATTCTTAGTTTGAGCAGTTGGAATGTTCCAGTTCCACCACTTGGGAATGTCCCAGTTGGAGCAGTTGGGAATGTCCCATTATGACCAGCTGGGAATGTCACATTTTGACCAGTCAGGAATTCCCAGTTTGACCAGTTGGAATGTCCCAGTTTCACCAGTAGGGAATTCCCAGTTTGGCCAGTCAGGAATTCCCAGTTTGACCAGTTTGGAATGTCCCAGTTTGACCACTTGGGAATTCCCAGTTTGACCAGTCAGAACGTTCTAGTTTGACCAGTCAGGAACGTCCCATTATGACCAGTTGGGAATCGCCAGTTTGACCAGTTTGGGGTGGACAGGGGCCATTCCCATTCCCCTGTGGCATCTGGGGGGTGAAATCCCCACAATCCCAATTTTCCGACCTTTTCTTGGGAATTCTCCACAGGGACACGAGGAGGTGGCGCTGGGGACATCCCCGGGTGCCATCCCTGGTGCCATCCCTGGGTGCCATCCCGGTGCCATCCCTGAATTTGGGAATTTTCTCCTCCCTCCTGACCCAGCCCTGGCCCCACAACCCCTCTGTGGGGTCACCCTGCCACCCCGTGTCCCCAAAGCCTGTCCGCCAGCCTTGTCCCCAAAGCCAGCCCGCACTCCCTGTCCCCAAATGCTGTCCCCAAACCCTGTTCTCACCTCCTGTTCCCAAAGCCTGGCCCTAAACCCTATCCCCAAACCTTGTCCCCAAACCCTGTCCCCACTCCCTGTCCCCAACCCCTGTCCCCAACCCCTGTCCCCAAAGCCTGACCGCAAACCCTGTCCCAAACCCTGTCCCAAACCCTGTCCCCAAACTCTGTCCCCAACGCCTGTCCCCAAATCCTGTCCCCAAACACTGTCCCCCAACTCTGTCCAAAAACCCTGTCCCCAAAGCCTGACCCCAAACCTTGGCCTCACCTCCTGTCCCCAAAACCTGACCCCAAACCCTGACCCCAAACCCTGTCCCCACTCCCTGTCCTCAAACACTGTCCCCAAAGCCTGACCCCAAATCCCGTTCTCACCTCCTGTTCCCAAAGCCTGACCCCAAATCCTGTCCCCACTCCTGTCCCCAAACCCCGTCCCCAAAGCCTGTCCCCAAATCCTGACCCCAAACCTTGTCCTCACCTCCTGTCCCCAAACCCCGTCCCCAAACCCTGTCCCCAAACCCTGTCCCCAAACCTTGTCCCCAAACACTGACCTCAAACCCTGTCCCCAAAGCCTGTCCCCAAACCCTGTACCCAAACCTTGTCCCCAAACCCTGTCCCCAAACACTGTCCCCAAACGGGGTTTTGGGCGATTTTGGGGGTCAAGGGTTTGGAGGGGGATGAGATTTTGGGGGATTTGGGGGGCAGAGGTGTGGGGTGACGGGGTTTTGGGGGATTTTGGGGGACAGGGAATTGTGGTGTTGGGTTTTGTGGGATTTTAGGGGCCGGGAATTGGAGTGATGAGATTTTAGGGGCTCTTGGGGGACAGGGATTTGGGGTGATGGGGTTTTAGGAGATTTTGGGGGCAGGGATGGGGTGACGGGGTTTGGGGGGGATTTTGGGGGGCAGGGAATTGCGGTGACAGGTTATTTTGGGGTGACAGGTTATTTTGGGGTACAGGGGATTGGGGTAATGGGGTTTTAGAGGATTTGGGGGAGCAGGGAATTGCGGTAACAAGTTTTGGGACATTTTGTGGGACAAGAAATTGGGCTGATGGGGTTTTAGGGGATTTTGGGAGCAGAGGTGTGGGAGGACGGGGTTCGGAGAGATTTTGGGGTATAGGAAATTGGGGTAATGGGTTTTAGGTGATTTTGGGGTACAGGGAATGGGGTAATGGGTTTTCAGGGGATTTTGGGGGCCAGGCGTGTGGGGTGACAGGGATTTATGGCATTTTGGGGGACAGGGATTTGGGATAATGATTTTTCAGAGGATTTTGGGGCTCACGGGTGTGGGGTAATGGGTTTTAGGGGATTTTGGGGGGCAGGGAATTGGGGTCACTGTTTTTTAAGGGATTTTGGGCTCAGGGGTGTGTGCTAACGGGTTTTAGGGGATTTTGGGGGGCAGGGATATGGAGTGATAGTTTTTTAGGGGATTTTGGGCCCAGGGGTGTGTGCTAATGGGTTTTAGGGGATTTGGGGGGGCAGGGAATTGGGGTGATGGTTTTTTAAGGGATTTTGGGCTCAGGGTTGTGTGCTAATGGGTTTTAGGGGATTTTGGGGGGCAGGGAATTGGGGTGATGATTTTTTAGGGGATTTTGGGCTCAGGGGTGTGTGCTAACGGGTTTTAGGGGATTTTGGGGGGTAGGGAATTGGGGTGATGATTTTTTAGGGGTTTTTGGGCTCAGGGGTGTGTGCTAACGCTTTTTAGGGGATTTTGGCGGAGCCGAGGACGGGCCCCGCGGGTCGGTGCCATGGAAAACAATCCTGGCCCGGGGGACGGGGAGGGGACGGGCCGGGAGGAGCAGGAGGAGGAGGAGGAGGAGGAGAAACCAAGGAGGGCCCGGGAGCGGCGGGACCGAGTCCAGCGGAGCGGGGACACCGGGGCTCCACCGGCGGTGACGGGGCGGGGGCCCGGGCCCGGGGAGCGGGGCTGGAGCGGGGGAAAAGAGGGAAAAAATCGGGAACAAACTCCGGGAGAGGAGGGAAGGAAGGAGGCAGGGCGGTTATTCACGGCTCTGGAATGCGCCGGGAGGCGGCGGGGGAGCCCCGGGGGGCTCTGGAAAAGGGGTGGGATGACACCCGGAGCTCCAAGAGGGACAAAATCCCGGGATTGCCCTCCCAAGTTCCCGGGAGATGGGGTCTGTCCCTCCCTGGGCACCCAAAAATGTCACCTGGAGCTCCCCCAGAGCCAGTGGGGCGCCTTTGCCACCCCTCAGATCCCGATGGGGTTTATTCCCGAGAAATTCCCGCCGGGAATGGCAGGGCTGGGAATGGAGGGCAGGGGAATTGGCCTGCGAGGCTCAGACAAAGGGGTCTGGCTGCCAGCTGCTGGGAATTCCGAGCGAGAACGAACCTCTGGAGCGCCCTGGAAAAGGCACCGAGAGGGGAATGAGGAGTTAAGTCGGGAAAAATTCCCTTCCCAAGAATTCCAGCGGCCGCGGGGACCCCACAGCCCCTGGCTGAGAGAAGGCGCCGGGTTTTTTCCATGACACGGTCTGCGAGCCCGCTGGAAATCCCGAAAATTCCATGATTTATGGGAAGGCTGGTTGGGAAAGAGCTGCGGTGGCTCTGTTCCTCCTCAGCTCAGCGGGAGGAACCCGGAACCCCCCGGCTCCCGCTCCTCATCCCAAACAGCGATTCATCCCAAACCCGGAAAAGGTTTTCCAGAGGGGGAAGGACGAGTTCGAGGGGGAGAGGGGCCAGGATTTTGGGAATCTCCCAAACCGCTTTTGCCAGCTGGAGTTGTTTCCCATCCCGGCTGTTTGCTCGGGCTCATTCCCGTCTCTGTCTCCGGCAGGACGCGAGGATGAGGCCTCTGCTGGGCGTCCTGGCGCTGGTGACGCTCCTGTCCCCAGGCCTGGCCTGTCCCACGCCGTGCTCCTGCTCCACCAAGAAGAACGGGCGGCTGCTGGCCGAGTGCGCCTACCGCGAGCTGCGGGACGTCCCGCGGGGCCTGTCCCCGAATGTCACCATCCTCACGCTCTCCGCCAACCGCCTGGGCCGCCTGGGCCGCGCCTCGCTGGCCGAGGTGCCCGAGCTGCAGTCGCTGTGGCTGGGCTACAACCACATCTCCTCGGTGGAGCCCGGCGCCTTCGCCGCCCTGCCGCACCTCAAGAACCTGGACCTGAGCCACAACCGGCTGGCGGATTTCCCCTGGCAGGACCTGCGCAACCTCAGCGCGCTGCAGATCCTCAAGCTCAGCAACAACCGGCTGGTCACCGTGCCCCAGGGCGCGCTGGCCGGGCTGCGGGAGCTGCGCTCGCTCTGGCTCAACGACAACGAGCTGGCCACGCTGGCCCGCGGCACCTTCGAGGGGCTGCCGGCGCTGGCGCAGCTGCAGCTCTTCCACAACCCCTTCAACTGCTCCTGCAAGCTCTTCTGGCTCAAGGAGTGGGCGCACGACACCTCGGTGGTGCTCTCCAGGGCCGGCTCCACGCTGTGCGCGGCGCCAGCGAGGCTGCGCGGCCGGCCGGTCACCGACATCCCGGGCGCGCTCTGCGTGCCGCCCTCGGCCCAGCTCACCTACCTGTCCGGCCCGGCCGCGGCCGGCCCCCGGGACGGGCTGACGCTGACCCTGCACTGCAGCGTGGCCGGCAGCCCGCCGCCGGAGATCCGCTGGCAGATCCGCACGGCCGAGCGCCGCGTGGACATCCACGGGCCCACGGTGGCGCGGGACGGCGGCGCCAAGGCAGGCCGGCAGCGCTTCCTGGCCTTCAAGAACGGCACCATGGCCATCCCCGACTTCGGCAAGGAGGACGAGGGCACCTACACCTGCGTGGCGGTCAACGACGTGGGGACAAGGGACGTGTCCGTCAACGTGGCGCTGGCCGGCTCGGCCAACCCGGCCGAGGAGCTGCCCCGCGATGACCCCCAGGCCGGGCACCCCGGCGGGCACAGCTGCGCCAAGGGCGACGAGCTGGACCCGTCCGGCATGGGCGAGAAGTTGGTCATCGTCTACCGCGTGGCCGGCCAGGCCGGGAGCGGCGCGGGAGCCCGGGAATTCCACCTGGGAATTCTGCTGGTGGCTCTGGGGCTGCTGCTCTGGTGAAGGGCGAGCGGCGCCTCGGGATTCCCGTTTTTCCGTAGTTTTTCCTCTCGTAGTGCCTTTGCTGAGCTTCTGGCATCCGGGAGCGCTCCGGAGCCCCACGGGGCCACCACAGGGGTGGGTGGTCCAGCCCTTGCCATTCCCGTTTCTGAAGGAACTCAGGGAATGTGGGGAGGATCCAGCCCGGATCCAGCCGGGATCTGCCACCAAATCCCGGCTGTCCCCACTTCCCGCTTTTCTCCCTGCCCAGATCTGAGGCGGCCACAGGAGGTGACAGTGGTGACAATCCCGCCCTAGGGCCACCCATGGCTGCCAATGGGGAGGGATCCAAGGATAAAATCCCTGGAAATGGGGTCCTGGGGGATGGGACAGAGGATTGGGTTGGACCCACAGCCTTGGATTGGGAAGAAATTCACCTGTTTTACCCCTGTAGGAGCATTCTGAGCACCTCCAAGGCCTTGGAATGCCACAGGAATCCCAAAAAACCCTTGATCCCCATCCCAAAAACCCGTCTGGGCTGGACCCACCAGGCTTGAGCCAAAGATTCCCAAAGTGTTCCCGGTGGGAATGGGGGAAAGATTGGGAACAGCAGAGAAGCTGAGCTGCCTTGAAGCCATAAACATTCCCCGAGTGTTCCAGAATTCCCGGCGGGACAAATATTCCTTCACCAGGTGTCCCGGGAAACCCACGGGGGATTTTGGGAATGTCCATGGCCCCCGGACTGGGAAACAGCACCGGAATTCCCAGTGGGATCTGGGCACACCCTGCAGCCCCCTGGCCTTGTAACGCCCTGTAGGGACAGCAATAAATGCCTTTAATTAATGCCTTTAATTAATGCCTTTAATTAAGAAACACCCATCATAAACACCTGTAATAAAGAAACAGTTGTAATAAATACCTTGAATTAATAATTACTTTTTTATAAACACCTTGAATAAACTTCGTTTTTTTTTTAATCTAAACCGGCTGGGCTTCTCTTGGTCTGTGCATCCCAAAATCCCAAAATTCCCTGAGATGGCAACTCCCGGGCTCCTCCAGATTGTCCCCAACCCTCCTGGATCAGGGGACACTTCTGTCATTCCCAGCTATCCCAAATCCTTCCCAGTGCTGGAGAATCCCCAAAACCTTCCCAATTCTGGAGCATCCCAAGATCCCCCAAATTTCCCTGTTCCCCCCCATCCCAAACCTGGAAGGAGCCCCCAGAATCCTGGGATACCCCAAAATCCCCCCCTGCAGCAACCTGGGAATGGAATTGATCCCAAAATCAGAGCCTGGAGCTCTCCAGCACCAAAATTCCTTGTCCAGAGGGATTTTAGGGAAAGGGCAGCCGAGGTCTCTGTGGGGAGCTCCTGGATTCCCACAAATTTTTCCCGCTGTGGGATAAAAACCGTGACCCCAATGGAAGTTTTGGGTTCATTTCACAGGATCTGACTTTTAAACTCCATTTTATCCCTGAGAATAGCGAGATCCAGGATAATTCCTGAAATTCCAGCTGAGATGGGAGGGGTGAGGATGCAGATTTGGGGGTTCCAGACGAGCCGGGAAGCAACAGGAAGGGGAAGAAATTCCCAAATCCCGCCCAGGGTGCTGCTGCTATCCCGAAAACCACACAAATTCCATGGATCTCCAGGGAGCCTTGGGTGGGGCTGAGGAAACTGATCCCAAAATTCAGCCCCGCCCGTAGCACGGAGCTGCCACAGATTTTAGGGAATTTTAAATGGATTTTAGAGATTTTTGGGATTTTAAAAAGATATTTTGGAGGTATTTGGGATTTTGAAAGGGATTTTAAAAGGGATTTTCTAAAGGGGTTTTAGGCTGCCTTTGGAGCTGCAGGGGTCGGGATGGGCTGGGAGGGAATCCTGGGAAAAGGGAGGGAACACTCCAAGGAAACCCCAAAGCATGGGAATCACCCCCAGTGCCCCCAAACCATCCTGAGGGTGATGGGAACATTCCAGAGGGAGGGAATGGGGTCCCTGGGATCCTTCAGAGAGCAGCTCTGGCCACTTGCAAGGAAATCCCAGCATGATCCGGCATCTCCATGTGGGGTGGGCTGAGAATTCCCAAGGCAATCTTGGAGTGGTTGGGGTCCACCAGGAGCCTGCTCATTCCAGCCCAAAAAGTCAGGAATTCTGGGATTTAAGGGCAGGAATAGGTGATCCAGCACCACCTCATTTCCATCACGATGGTGTTTCATTCCCAAAATTCCCCGTTCCCATTCCCACCCTTCCCAAAGCTTTGGGAATGTGAAGGGAGCAGTTTTCCCGTAAAACCACCCTAAAGCGGGATCACGGAGCAGATCCCGACATTCCCAGCTGGAGCAGATCTCTGAAATCTCTGCTGGGTGAGGTCATCCCAACCATTCCCCGGATTTGGGGCTGGTGTGGTCCCAAATCCTGCTGGAAGGGGGAATATCCAAGGAAAACTGCACATCCCAGGAGTAGGAACGAGGTATCCATTTATTCTCCTTCCCCTGCACTTCCCAGTGAGGTTTTCCATGGATCCCAGCCCTGGAAAACCCCGGGATCGCCACAAAACCGGGAATGGAAGAGGACGGGGAGCAGGGTGGGATTTGATCCTTCAAAAATCAGGGAAAAAAACATCCCAGGAGTGGATGTGGAGCCCAAATGGAGCTGGGATTGGGAAGGGAGAAGCCAGGAATGGGAATTTTCTCCCATGTGGAGTTCCTGGGATATTCCTGATGGTTGAGAATTCCGTTGGCCGGCGGGGGATCCCTCCGAGCTCCTCTTCCAGCTTCCTGGGAATTGTCCCCTGCTGGAAAAGCTGCTGAGAACCGGGCTGGCTGCAGGAGTGAATCCCAAAATATTTTTGGGGTGCTGGGAGCATTTTCCTTGGCTCATCTCCATCCAGGCTGGGCTCGGAGATGTCACCTCTGGAGTTCGGGAGTGGCTCGGCGCGGATTTAGGGATAAACCCTCGGAGAGAGTCCGGAGGCTGGGAAAGGGCGTGTGGGAAGCGCCCGAAATTCAGGGATGGGAGATGGGAGATGGGAGATGGGATGGGATTCCCGGGAACTCAGGGCCTGGGAACGCCGAGCTGGGTGCCGTTGGCCGCGGGATCGGCCAGCGCGGTTTTTCGGGAAGCGGTCAGCGAGGGATTGTGCAGGAGCGTGTAGGCCACCCACCAGCGCGCCCGGATCCGCCGGCTCCGCGCCCTTCCCGGAGCCGGGGGCTTGGGATGCGTCAGCTGGAGGCCTGGAAGGAGACGGGAGCAGCAGGGAGAGGATTCAGGGCCTGGAAAAGCACCAGGAGAGCGGGAGAGGGGTTGGGATGAGGTGCAAAGGGATGGATTCCTGCTGGGAAAGGGGAGATTGGGATGGAATTCCTGGCTGGGATGGAATTCCCAGAGGAATTCCCAGAGGAGCTGTGGTCACCCCGGATTGCCCAAAGTGCCCAAGGAAAAGTTGGATGGGGTTTGGAGCAGCCTAGGATAGTGGGAGGTGTCCCTGCATGGGCTTTAAGGGCCCTTTCAACCCAAAGAGTTCCAGGATTCCCAGATTCCAGACCCAGCCCCATTTTCCTGGAGCCACCAAGATCCCACCACATCCCAAAGAGCCCCATCCCTACCCTGGAGCGGGATCAGCCCATGGATGGATGAATGGATGATGGATGGATGGATGGATGGATGGATGGATGGATGGATGATGGATGGATGGATGGATGGATGGATGGATGGATGGATGGATGGATGAATGATGGATGGATGGATTGATGGAGCTGAATTCCTGATGCCTCAGAGAGGGGCTCCAGGAGACCTGGCGAGGGATTTGGAAAAGGGATGGAGGGACAGGACACAGGGAATGGTTCAAACTGGGAAAGGGGAGATTTAAATGGGATTTTGGGAGGAATTCCTGGCTGTGAGGGTGGAGAGAGGCTGGGATGGAATTCCCAGATTTGCTGTGGATCCCTGGAAGTGCCCAAGGCCAGGCTGGAGCACCCTGGTCTATGGAAATTGTGGGACCCATGGTGGGACTGGATGGGCTTTGAGGTCCCGCCAACCCCAAACCACTCCAGGATTCCCTGGGCAGGTTTGGATGGGATTTTGGGAAGAAATACTGGGAGAGGGGCTGGGATGGAATTCCCAGAGGAACTGTGGCTGCCCCTGGATCCCTGGCAGTGCCCAAGGCCAGGCTGGAGCCACCTGGGACAGTGGGATGTGTCCCTGCCCATGGCACTGGGTGGGATTTAAGATCAATCCCCACCATTCCTTCCATTCCCAGCATTCCTGCCATTCCAATGGCTTTGGAGCTCCATCCCTATGAGGGAATGAGGCCCACAGCTCGTCATTATCCAAGGAAAAGGGAAGAAATCCATGCAGGAAGCAGCAAAACAAGAAACACCACACGTTATTTAAACTCTGCCTCCCTGAGCAGGGTCGAACCCCGGCAGAGGAATTATTTGGTTTGAAATCCCCACTTTTCTATAAATGAAGATTTTTCAAAAAGAAAACCTGGCTGGCAAATCTGCATTGAAGACCTAATCCAGGTGCATTGTGTCTCCTTATCCCGTGAAGCTGTGATTGAAAAAGGGGGAAGATAATGGGAGCTTTTGTCCTGGATATCTGAGGAGACTTTGGGAAGCCAAGACTTTCATGTGAGCAGTGTTAAAGGATTTTCTGCAAAATTCTCTGTCTGAGGGAGGAAAAAAAACCAGGCCTGCAGCCCTCAGGAGCTCTCATTTCGAGTTTGTTAAACCTTTAAAAAGTTTTACCTTTATTTATCTTGGGGGTTTTATTTTCCCCTCCCTCTGGACGCGATCGCTGTCGGAAAATCCCGGTTAGGGGAGATGGCAAAGCTGATGATTTATAAACTCAACAGAGGAGGAGCTCAGCAGTTTTTCTGCATGGAAATCAGGATTCAACCCCAGCCATGTGAGAAAATTCAGGAAAAAACCAAGATTTGGTGAGGTTGGCTGGAAAAGCGAGATCCCCGCGGCTGGAAGCGCAGGAGGTGTCAGGGCTGAATTAGCACCACACTCATTCCATAATTTCCTGGTGACAACCCCGGCCCCGGTGGCATCTCCAGCGCTGCCTGGTCTCCAGCTGAGGAGCTCTGAAGCACCAGATGTGAGCAGTAAATCCTGGTTTTCTCCTCTGGGAACGGGGGCAGATGCAAAGGAGGCTTTGCCAAGCTCCAATCCTGGAGCTGGGAGCAAACTTTGGTCTCCTGCAGCAGGAGCTGGAGCTCTGAACTTCCTCATTAGTCTGATCCCTGATTAGGCTGCAGATAGGCCCTGATTAAAGTGCTCTTGGCTATTTTGGAGCTCCAGATAAATATTCATGAGCGGAGGAGAGGAGAAAAGAGTAAACAGAAAACAAAGCAGGGCCTGGCAGCCTTGCCTGGAGATCCAGGGGGAGGATCCAGGTCTGGGGTTGTGGAATCTTGGGATGGGTTGGGTTGGAGGGACCTCAAAGCTCATCCTTGTCACCATGAGCAGGGACATCTTCCATTGTCCCAGGTGGCTCCAACCTGGCCTTGGGCACTTCCAGGGATCCACAGCTGCTCTGGGAATTCCATCCCAGCCCCTCTCCCAGTATTTCTTCCCAAAATCCCATCCAAACCTGCCCATGGAATCCTGGAATGGTTTGGGTTGGGAGGGACCTCAAAGCCCATCCAGTCTCACCATGGGTCCCACGATTTCCATAGATGAGGGTGCTCCAACCTGGCCTTGGACACTTCCAGGGATCTGCGGGCAGCCACAGTGCCCCTGAATTCACTGAATTCACAGTGAATTCTGTGAATTCAGTGCCAAAAATAGGATCCATTTACATGCCAAAAAAAGCCTTTTTTACTTTTTTTTTCCCCCTTTTATCCCCTTGGGTGCCATGGTTGAGTTGAGGTGTTGGGGCTGGGTTGGACTCCATGATCTTGAAGGTCTCTTCCAACTTGGTCCTTCTGTAATTCTGTGAATTCTCTGAAATCTCTGAATTCAGTGCCAAAAATGGGATTCATTTACATGCCAAAAAAAGCCTTTTTCCTTTTTTCCCCCTTTTTTCCCCTTTAATGTACAAAGATCAAACCCAGGCTCAGTTTTCCAGAGGGAATGGGACGTCCTTGTCCTGGCTGATGCTCAAATCCCACCAGGACACTGCTCTGGGCAGAGATTGGGGACAAACCGGGCTGGTTTGGGGTTTAGGAGCAGAAAATCCCAAATCCTCATTCCGGGAGAGGAGATCCAGGCCCATTCCCGCAGTTCCCGTTTTCCTCGCAGGAGCCGCAAGCGCAGGTCTCTGCAGCCCTCTAGTGCCCGGAAAAAACCTGGAAAAACCGAATTTTGTGGAGTTTGGGTGAGGACGAAGGGCGAGGACAGCTCGGGCTCATCATCCTCATCCTCAGGAGTGCTCCCGATCCATTCCCCATCTTGAGGGCAGGGATGGATGGGATTTTGGGAAGGAATTTTTTTTTTTTTTTCCCAGCTCAGCCATGGAAAAAAAGCCATGGAAAAAGCCATGGAAAAACCATGGAAAAAGCCAAGTTTTCTTCCAGCTCAGCCAGGGAATCCCTGGCAAGGCGGTGCTGAAGGAAGGTGAAGGTTTCTCCTTGCCTCAGATCCAAAATAAAGTTTATTTTGGGGTTTAACTGAGGCAGGACTGACCCCTTGAAGCCTGATCCCTCTCTCCCTGAGCCGGCTGAGGAATCCAACAGGGATTTTCATGGAATGCCAGGAATTTGGGCTGCACAATCACTCCGTGCCTCAGTTTCCCTTCCCCCGGGGTTGAGCATCCTCCAGTGAGAAGCCCGGCAATGCCAGGAGGTGGCACCATCCTCCTGGCTGGAGCTGCCACCCCAAAAAAATGGGGTTCTGCAGGCCGGGGAATCCTCTGGGATCGTGGAATCGTTTGGGATCATGGAATGGTTCATTTGGTTTCACGGAATCATTTATTCGGGACCATGGAATGGTTTGGGACCATGGAATCGTTCATTTGGGATTATGGAAACATTTATTCAGGACCATGGAATCGTTTGGGATCATGGAATCGTTTGGGACCATGGAATGGCTCATTTGGGATCATGGAAACATTCGGGATCATGAAATCATTTATTTGGGATCATAGAATCGTTTGGGACGATGGAATCGTTCATTTGGGATCACTGAATCATTTATTCGGCATCATGGAATCGTTTGGGATGATGGAATGGTTCAGGATCATGGGATCGTTCATTTGGGATCGCGGAATCATTTATTTGGGATCATGGGATGGTTCAGGATCATGGAATCGTTTGGGGTGATGGAATGGTTAATTTGGGATCATGGAATCATTTATTCGGGATCATGGAATCATTTGGGACCATGGAATCATTTATTCAGGACCACGGAATGGTTCAGGATCATGGAATGGTTCGGGATCATGGAATCCCTAAGGCTGGAAAAGCCCTCTGAGGTCACCTGCACCCCCAACACGGCCAGGGCCACCACTGACCGCGTCCCCAAGTGCCACATCCACTCTTAAATTCCCACCAGGAATGGGGACTCTGCCTGGCAGCTGTGCCAGGGCTGCAGAGCCCTTCCCAAGGAGGAATTTCCCCAAGATCCAACCTAAACCTCCAACGGTAACACTTGGAGTTTCTTCTTCCCATTCTCATCCTCCTCATCCTCATCCTCTCGACATCAAAGGAGAATCCAGGGGGAAAATCCCCTTTTTGGGATCGTTTGGGATTTGTGGAGCTGGGATGGAGTGAGCCATTCCCAAAGAGGAATTTCCCCAATCTCCAACCTAAACCTCCCCTGGCACCACTTGGAGTCTCTTCTTCCCATCCTCATCCTCATTTTCTCCTCATCCTCATCCTCATCCTCTCCACATCAAAGGATCCAAGCACAGGGAGAATCCAGGGGGCAAAATCCCCTTTTTGGGGTCATTTGGGATTGCTGGAGCTGGGATGGGGCGAGCATCACCCCGCACCTCACCCGGGGACACTGGGACTCAGCAGGAACCAGATTTTTATAGGAAATTCTTATTCCCAGGTGCCTGCGGGTGCAGGGGGAACTTTCCAAAATCCCTGGCTGCAGGAGCAAGTGGGAAAATCGGGATTTTCTCCTTTTTTTCTTTAACATTTCTCCCGGCACAGCCATCCCGGCGCTGCACCCGCTGGATCAGCACCTTCACCCCGCTCCCAGCCCCACCCCAGCCGGGAGCAGGGCACCATTCCAGCCTCCCCCCGAGCCGGGATGTGTCTCCGAGCCAGGAGAAATCCGTGTCCATGAATTTTATTTTATTTTACTTTTTTTTTTCAGCGGGCTGGCCGCCGGCCGAGCCGCTTCCCCGGCCCGTTCAAAGGCTTTTCTTGTTCCTGCAGAAGGGCTCCTTTCACAGCCGTCTTTCCTAGACAGAAATTGTCATTTTTCCCAACACAGCTTCCCTTCTCCTGGCCCGCAGCCCTGCGCCTCCCTGACGTCAGCCGCCTTTGTGATGCTCCGAACGGAATTTTGCGCTCCTGGTTCTTTTCAGAGCCTTGGAGAGAGCGAGAAGGGGTGAGGGGCGGCCACGGGGGGATTCTGGTGGAGACGGGGGCTTGGGTGTGGAGGAATTTGTGATCTTGAAGAATTTTGTGTGGTGGGAGAAGAAAAATTATTAAATTATTAAAATTATTATTATTATCATCATCATCATCATCATCATCATCATCATCATCATCATCGTTATCAATAATTGAACCGGCACAGAGCTCCCGAGGATGTGGAGGACTTTGTAATCTTGAAGAATTTGGTGTGATGGGAGAATAAAATTATTAGTATTAGTATTAGTATTAGTATTAGTATTATTGAATAATTTAATCTAATTGCATATATTATATATTTTATATTATATATTATATATTATATATTATATATTATATATTATATATTATATATTATATATTATA
>JAWWMS010000024.1:20969342-20990749 GCA_035048045.1 Chlorospingus semifuscus
ATGGATGGATGGATGGATGGATGGATGGATGATGGATGGATGGATGGATGGATGGATGGATGGATGGATGGATGGAATCCATGGATGGATGATGGATGGGGGATGGATGCATGGATGGATGGATGGATGGATGGATGGATGGATGGATGGATGGAGGTGTCCCCACAGCAACCAGAGGAGCCACCCACAGGTCACCATCCTGTCCCTTCCCGCCGATCCCCCCGGTGTCCCCAGGTCCCACCTTCCTCCAGCTGGGTGTCCCGGGGCGGTGCCGGCGGCTCGGGCCGGCCGGGCTGGAGCAGCAGGAAGCAGAAGGCCTTCAGCAGCGGGTGGCACTGGCTGACCTCCACCCGCAGGTAGTGGCAGTAGGTGCGGTACCCTGCGGGGACACCGCGCCCTCACTGGGGACAGCACTCCCCATTCCCACCCCGGAGCCCAGGGACGGATCCAGCTCTGCTCTCCACGCTCCACAATCCCAGCAGGAAAATCAGGGGCCAGCCTGAGCTCCCCTGAGGTCTTCTCTCCTTTATCCCAGGAGATGAGGTGGAACACCACAGCTCATCCCATTTTTGGGGGATAAATAGCAGGACCCAGCTGGCACCACCTGCTCCAGGTGTTCCATTCCCAACACTCTGAAGACACCCTCAATCCCAGCAGGAAAATCAGAGGAAGGCCCAAGGTTCCCTGAGGTTCCCTGAGGTCCCCTGAGGTCCCCCCTCCTTTATCCCGAGACATGAGATAACCACTGGTGGAACCCCAAAGATCACCCCCCATTTTTTGGGATCAAAGAGCAGGACCAAGCAGGAATCAGGAGAAGCCACCTGCTGCCATCATCCCATTTCCAAGCCACCCTCAATCCCACAGGAAAAATGTGGAGGTCCCTTCTTCTTTATCCCAGAACACGAGGTGACCACTGGTGAAGCTCCAAGGTCACCACTCGTTTTTTCGGGATAAAAAGCAGGAATCAGGAGAAGCCACCTGCTCCAGGTGTCCCACTCTCAACATTTGGGGCCACCCTCAATCCCAGCAGCTCCGGGCCCCCATCCCAACCCCCTGTGGTGGGACAAGGACCCCTCTGGTGGCACGGTGACCTCTCGCGGTCCCACCTGGGTCGAAGGTCTCCACGCCGCGATGCAGCAGGCTGATGTCCAGCCGGCAGAAGTGGACGGCGTTGTAGAGGCCGGAGATGACCACGCGCCACACCGCGGCCATGGAGCCCACCAGGACGTTGGTGGGGAAGAGGAGGAAGGTGACGATGTACAGCGCGCGCCTGCAGGACACACAGACCCCCAGAATGGCCCTTCCAGGAGAACTCCGGCCACCCCAAACCTCCCAGCCCCGACTGTGTCCAGCCCAGGTGGCTCCATCCCGCTGGGAGAAGCCAACGCCCTCCCAGGCTCCTGGAGAACCATCAGGAGCTCCTCGTCTCCTTGGAGAGTGAGGCACCAGCCAAAATGAGGGGATGGGATTTTGGGATGGAGGCCACCGGCTCCAGGAGAGCCTTGCTGACCTGCCAGGAGGACACCTGGTCTCTCTGTCACCCCAGTCTCAGGTGGTGGCACCATTCCTGAGTGATTGACATCTGCCGGTGGTTTGGGATGGACACCGGCCCCAGGAGAACCTCTGTGCCCTGCCAGGGGTGGCACAGGAGATTTGGGTCCCTCTGTCGCCATGGTCTCGGATGGTGTCACCACCTCTGAGTGAGGAACATCTGCTGGTGGCCTGGGATGGAAACCAGCTCCTGGAGAGCCTCGCTGCCACACCAGGAGGACATCTGTGTCCCTTTGTCACCCCGGTCTCTGGTGGTGACACCATGGGAGTGAGGGACATCTACTGGTGGCCTAGGATGGACTCCAGGAGAGCCTCACTGACCTGTCAGGAGGACACCTGGGTCCCTCTACCACCCCGTTGTTGCGTGGTGACAACACGTGGGAGTGAGGGACAACATCTGCCAGTTTGGGATGGACACCAGGAGGACATCTCTGCCCTGTCAGGGGATGGCACAGGACACCTGTGTCCCTCTGTCACCTTGGTCACGGGTGGTTACTCCATCCCTGAGTGAGGGACACCTGCCAGCAGTGACCAACCCCACCGGGCCAATCCTGAGGGATCTGGGCTTGGGAATGGGGCCAGTGGAGCAGGGCCACCCTTGTCGGAGTCACCCCACCAAAATCCAGGCCAGAACATCTGGAAAAACCTCAGTGGGAGCCTGGAATTCCTGCCAAACCCACACTGGGGACAATCAGGGACATCTGGGGATGTTGGGGGACGATGGCGGTGTCCCCGTACCTGTTGGTGATCTCCTTCTGCAGGGAATGCTGCTCCAGGAACTGGAAATGGGCCAGGAGATGCTGCACGAGCACGGCCACCACCAGGGTCAGCCAGAAGGGCCTGGAAGGGTGGGATGGACACCGGGAATGTCCCAAAACACACTGGGAATGTCCCAAAACACTGGGAATGTCCCAAGGTACTGGGAATGTCCCAAGGCACCACCCAAGGCAGCAGAAACCTCCAGCAGTGTTGGAAAAACCCCACATGGAGCATCCCAAACCCATCCTGGGCCATTCCTTGGGGTTCCCAGCCCTTCCCAGCTCACCACATGTTCCGGATGATCCCGAAGAGCGGGGAGCTGGTGCCGAGCTGGAGCGGGATGACCACCAGGAAGGTGAAGGCCACGAAGCAGAGGAAGAAAATCACCTGCTGGATCAGGAGACCTGGAAAGGGAACATGGAGCAGGAATCCAGGATGGAAAAACCGCTCTCATTCCCCAAATCCCTGCATGGTGCTTTCCCAACAATTCCATAAAAACCCCACCAGTCCCCAAAACCAGGTCTGTATTCCCTGGGGGTTGTTCCCACAATTCCTGGGGGTGGAGTGAAGATTTTCCCTCTTTTTGGCGTCCCCCTCCCCATTCCCAGGATGATCCAGGCTGGGATGGGGACGAGGAGCCCCCAGAATGCGCTGAGGACCAGAGGCTTCCACAGCTTTTCCCACTCAAATATTTGGGATCGAGCCAAACCCAGGCATCATCCCACCCCTTCTTCCTCTTTGAATTCCCAAGCCAATTTTTCCAATTATTTTTCCAGTTTTTCCCAATTCCCAACCATCCAGTATTCCCAAAACCTGCCAGATTCCATTTGAGAAAAGGGAGATTAAAACCCTCACAGAAGTCGGGCAAAACCAGGGAACTGCTGCTTAATCCCGAAGAAAATTGGGATTCCCATCCCATGATCCCAAAATCCCATTACCCAGGCATCATCCCACCCCTTCCTTCTCTTTGAATTCCCAACCCAATTTTTCTGATTTTTTTGCAGTTTTCCCAATTATTTTTCCAGTTTCTCCCAATTCCCAACCATCCGGTGTTCCCAAAACCCGCCAGATTCCATTTGAGGAAAAGGGGCTAAAAATCCTCTTGGAAAAGGGGCAAAAACAGGGAATTGCTGCTTAATCCTTAATAAAATTGGGATCTCCATGCTGTGATCCCAAAATCCCTTTACCTAGACATCATTTCACTCCTTCTTCCTCTTTGAATTCCCAACCCAATTATTCCCATTATTTTTCTAGTTTTTCCCGAATTCCCAATCATCCCATGCTCCCAAAACCCGCCAGATTCCATTAAAGGAAAAGGGACAAAAAACCCTCTTGAAAATGGGGCAAAAATGGGGAATTGCTGCTTAATCCTTAGGAAAATCAGGATCCCCATCCCATGATCCCAAAATCCCATTACCCAGGCAGGCGAAGGCCGCCTGGAAGCTGGAGAAGGCCATCCAGCAGACGAGGGATTCCCGGGAAGGCCGCAGGATGTGGGCCTTGGAAAACACATCCAGCACGGCGCCCTGGTACAGCGCCCGCAGGTTGGACCTGGAGGGAAAATGATCCCGATTGATCCCGGCCCGGGAATGGGGACAGGGATATCGGGAATGGGGGCTGGGACATCAGGAATGGGGGCAGGGACATTGGGAATGGGGATATTGGGAATAGGAACATTGGGAATGGGGTTGGGAACACTGGGAATGGACCCAGGGACATTGGGAATGGGGGCGGGGACATTGGGAATGGAAATGTCAGGAAAGGGGACAGGGACATCAGGAATGGGGCTGGGAACATTGAGAATGAAGATGGGGACATTGGGAATGGGAACCTCGGGAATGGGGGCAGGGACATCGAGAATGGTGACAGGGACATTGAGAATGGGAGCGGGGACATTAGGAATGGGGGCAGGGACATTGGGAATGGGGATATCGGGAATAGGAACATTGGGAATGGGGTTGGGAACACTGAGAATGGGGCCAGGGTCATTGGGAATGGGGATGGGGATATCAGGAAAGAGGACATTGGGAAAGGGGACAGGGACATCGAGAATGGGGCTGGGAACATTGGGAATGATGATGGGGACATTGGGAATGGGAACATTGGGAATGGAGGCAGGGACATCGGGAATGGGGCTGGGAATATTGGGAATGGGAATATCAGGAATGGAGATGGAAACATTGAGAATGCAGCCGGAGTCATTGGGAATGGGGATGGGGACATTGGGAATGGGGATATTGGGAATAGGGACGGGAATATTGGGAATTGGGATGGGGACATCAGGAATGGGGGCAGGGACATTGGGGATGGGTCTGGAACATTGGGAATGGGGATTGGAACATTGGGAATCGGGAATGGGAACATTGGGAATGACGATGGGAATATTAGGAATGGGGCCAGGGGCATTGGGAATGAGCATGGGGACATCAGGAATGGGGATGGGAATATTGGGAATGGGGATGGGAATATTGGGAATGGGGATGGAGACATTGGGAATGGGAACATTGGGAAAGGGGGCAGGGATATAGGGAATGGGCCTGGGAACATCAGGAATGGGGCTGGGAATATCGGGAATGGGGATATCAGGAATGGAAACATTGGGAATGATGATGGGAATATTGGGAATGGAGCCAGGGACTTTGGGAATGGGCATGGGGACATCAGGAATTGGGACAGGACATTGGGAATGGGGATGGGGACACTGGGAATGGGGATGGGAACATCGGGAAAGGGAATATTGGGAACGGGGGTGGGGTATCAGGAATGGGACTGGGGATATCGGGAATAGAAATACTGGGAATGGAATATCAGGAATGGGCATATTGGGAATGGGAATATTGGGAATGGGGATCCTGGGAATGCCGGGAGCGGCCCCACCTGTGCATGCCCAGGCTCCGGAGCAGCATGGCGCAGGTGAGCAGGCAGCACAGCACCAGCGAGCAGATGTAGCACACTGAGGAAAAACGGGAAAAAATCCCGGATTTGGGATCGGGAATAATTCCGGGAGCAGGATTTTGCTGGGAATTGCGCCTTGGTGATGGGGACAGAAACATTGGGATTCACATTGTGCCTCAGTTTCCCCTATTGTCACTCCCACCGTCAGCTCCCAAGGGGGGATGGACAGGACAGAGCGAGGGAAAAGGGGAAGGGAAATCCAGGAAAATCCCTGGAGCGAGCTGGGGTGGGGGTCTTGGGAAAGAGGATCTGCGGGAAAGAGGGAGGAGGGAAAAAATGGGATGAGAGAGGTTTGGGGATCCAGGACAAGCCCCAGAAATCCTCCCTGGAGCTGGTGGGATCCCAAGGAAGGAGCGGGGTATCCCTTCACTTTCTTTATCCCTGGAATTCCCTGATCCCTGAAATTCCTTTATCCTGGGAATTCTTTCATCCTTGAAATTCCCTCAGCCCTGCTATCCCTTCATCCCTATTCCCTCATCCCTGAAATTCCCTGATCCCTGAAATTCCCTCATCTCTGCTATTCCCTGATCCCTAGAATTCCTTGATCCCTGAAATTTCCTGATCCCTGGAAATCCCTGGTCCCTTTTCTTCCTTCTTCCCTGCTCTTCCCTCATCCGCCATCCAAGGATTTCCACTCTCCAGGGATCCAGGCCCATCTGTTCCCTTCCAGCACATTTCCAAGCCGGCAGCATCTGCTGCCGGCTCTTCCCTCTGGCTCTTCCCAACGGCTTTTCCCGGAGTCTCTTCCCGCCTTGGCACGCGCCAGCCTGGCACAGCCCCATCCCTGCCAGCTGCTCCTGAAATCCCACTGGAATCCGCCCAATCCCTGCCATCCATTCCCAAAATCCCCCTGGATTCGGCCCCATCCCATCCCCCGGGCCAGGAATCTTCCCCGCATCCCCCTGGAATCCTCCACATCCCATCCTCCCAAAATCCTTCTGGAATCCTCCCAGTCCCATCCTCTGGGTGGGGAATCTTCTGGAAATGCCCCTGGAATCCACCTCATCCCATCCTACAGGTGAGGAATCCTTTCAAAATCCTCTGGAATTTGCCCCATCCCATCCTCTAGGTGGGGAATCCTCTGCAATCCCTCTGGACTCCTCCCTGTCCCACCCTCTGGGCAGGGAATCTTCTGGAAATCCTTCTGGAATCTGCCCCATCCCATTCTCTGGGCCAGGAATCCGCTGGAAACGCCCCTGGAATCCTCCCAGTCCCATTCTCCAGGTGAGGAATCCTCCCAAAATCCCTTTGGAATCCTCCCAGTTCCATCCTCCATGCAAGGAATCTTCTGGAAATCCCTCTGGAATCCACCCAATCTCATCCTCCAGGTGAGGAACCCTCCAAAAATCCCCCTGGAATTCACCCCCTGGAATCCACCCCATCCCATCCTCCAGGCGGGGAATCCTGGGGAAATCCCTCTGGAATCCCCTCTGGAGCATTGATCCAGCTGGGAACTGGATCAGGATTGGGATCGGGATCGGGATCTGGATTGGGATTGGGAATGGGAATGGGATTGGGATCGGGATCTGGATCGTGATCCGGATGGGGATCAGGATCCAGATTGGGATGTGGATTGGGACTGGGATAAGGATCTGGATTGGGACTGGGATTGTGATTGTGATCGGGATTGGGATCAAGATTGGTATTAGGATCGGGATCAGGATTGGGACTGAGATCAGGATTGGGATTGGAATTTGGATTGGGATCCGGATTGGGATCGGGATCCGAATTGGGATCTGGATTGGGACTGGGATCCGAATTGGGATCTGGATTGGGACTGGGATCGTGACTGTGATCGGGATTGGGATCGGGATCTGGATTGGGACTGGGATCGGGATCGTGATCTGGATTGGGACTGGGATCATGACTGTGATAGTGATGGGGATCATGATCGGGATTGTGATCGTGATCAGGATTGGGATCTGGATTGGGATCTAGATGGGGATCCGTCTTGGGATTGGGATCGGGATTGGGATCTGGATTGGGATCTAGATTGGGATCCGTCTTGGGATTGGGATCGGGATTGGGACCTGGATTGGGATCTAGATTGGGATCTAGATTGGGATCCAGCTTGGGATTGGGATCTGGATCATGATCGGGATCGTGGTCGGGATCGTGACCGTGATTGGGATGGTGATGGGGATCAGGATGGGATTGGGATGCGGCTCCACCTTCCAGCGCCCACAGGAAGTGCCGCGCCGTGCGCAGCTCCTGCTCCAGGTCCCCGGGCACGGCCGCGCCCCGCGAGGGCACGAGCCCGAGCTGCACGAGCAGCACCACCACGTCCTTGGTCATTCCCGCCCGGACAACGCGCAGCGCCGGCACCACGGCCACCAGCAGCAGCACGGCCACCTGCGGACACGGGGACACCTCAGCTCCGGCCCGGATCCCGCGGGATTTTGGGATTTTTGGCTCCGATCCCATGGAATTTTGGGATTTATGCCTTGGATCCTGCGACATTTCAGTATTTATGGCTCAGATCCCACAGGATTTTGGGATTTACAACTCGGATCCCGTGAGATTTACAGGTCAAATCCCATGGGATTTTGGGATTTAAGGTTTGGATCTCACAGGATTTCAGGATTTACGGCTCAGATCCCATGGAATTTAAGGCTTGGATCCCACAGGATTTAGGGATTTATGGCTCGGGTCCTGTGGGATTTATGGCTCAAATCCTGTGGGATTTTGGGATTTACAGCTCATATCCTGTGGAATTTCGGGATTTACTTCTCAGATCCCACAGGATTTCAGGATTTACAGCTGGGATCTTGTGGGATTTAGGGCTCAAATCCCACGGGATTTTGGAATTTACAGCCCGGATCCTGCAGGATTTATGGCACGGATCCCGCAGGATTTCAGGATGTAAGGCTGGGATCCTGTGGGATTCAGCAATTTACGGCTGGGATCCCACAGAATTCTGGGATATAGGGCATGGATCCCACAGGATTTAGCAATTTTCAGCTGGGATCCTACAGGATTTTGGGATTTATGAGAGTGTGGAATTCCGGAAGGAATTTTAATGCCATTCCCAGATGGGATCCCCTAGGATCCTCCGGGAATGTCACCTGGTAGACGGCGATGACGGCCACGGTGACTGACACCACCAGCTTCAGTGGGATCCGGAATCCTGGAGGGAAAATTGGGAATTTGGGGTGGTGGAGCAGGATCAGGGTGCACCCAGCAAAGGGAACACCCTTTGGAATGGGATTTCCACAGGGAATTCCTGCTGGGATGGAGAGTCGGGAATGGACGGATGGGTCCATCCTGCTTTTCCATGGAAACTTAGGATATTCCCTGCCCCCTTCATGGATGGGAATGGCTCTGCATTCCTAGGATTTCACCCCCTCCGTGCAGGACAATTCCCTTCCAGGGATTTATGGGGCTTCCATGAGGATTCCATCATTCCCTGGACCCCTTTTCCATGGATTTATGGGGGTTCCCATCACTCCCAGGATCACTTTTCCATGGATTTATGGGTTCTCCATGAGAATCCCATAACTACCATGGATTTATGGGGCCTTCATGAGGATTCCATCATTCCCAGGACCCCTTTTCCATGGATTTATGGGGCCACCATGGGGTTCCCATAATTCTATGGATTTATGGGGCCTCCTTGGGATTCCCATCACTCCCATCACCCCCAGAACCCCTTTTCCCTGGATTTGTGGATCCCTGCCCCAAGCACGGCTGGATTCGGGCTCCAAGCCAGGCCAGGTTGGACAGGGCTTGGAGCTACCCAGGATTTTGGGAATCGCCTGGCTGATCCATAAATCCCAACCCCAACCGTTCCCAGATTCCATGGAATTTTCCAGATGCTCACCTTCCTCGGGAATGTAGATGTAGGAGAGCAGGTAGGAGCGGATCCGGGAGCCGAGGCTTTCATCGATCTTGACGGAGCTGCGGGAGGTGGGAGAGGGTGACATTCCCCACCTTGGGAAATGGGGATTGCCGGCAATGGGATTCGCCAGGAATGGGATTTGCCGGGAATGGGAATTTCCATCCTTACCTCCCTTTCCGGTCCCGCTTGGACAGCAGGGCCTTGAGGTACTTCCTGTAATAGCTTTTCCCGGAAATCTGGGGGTAACGGATGGATTTGGGGTGGCAGAGCTGCCCTGGCCACCCCCTCATCCCGGGCGTATCCCGACAGGAATTCCCGAGCCCAGGCCAGCATACGGAATGTGCGGTGTTGGTATGGAAAAGCGGGAATAAAGTGGGAATTTGTTCCCAAACCCCTGTGGGATCCCTCAGTCCCCCATGAGGGGTCACCTCAGGCCTTTCCCGCTTTTCCCTCCTCTCTTCCCAACAAAGCTCTGAGCTCCGAGCTCCGGGGATTATCCGGGAAAATGAGGAGAGCCCGGAGCCGGCCTGAACGGAGCCATTGATGGCGGGAGCCTCTTGTGTAAGGGATTTATCCCGGAGGAATTTCCCAACCCCGCTGCCGGTCCTGGGACAGCAACGGAGAACCCCCAGCAGGGCCAGGGAAACATGTGGAGATCCCCATCCCGATCCCAATCCCGATCCCAACCTCAGTCCCAGGATAGCAACGGAGAGCCCCAGTGGCAGGGCCAGGAGGGGAATGCACAGAGATGCCGATCCCAGTTCCAATCCCAAAACCAATCCCAGGATAGCAACGGAGAACCCCCAGCAGAACAGCTGGGAAGGCAATACATGGAGATCCCAGTCCCGATCCCAATCCCGATCAGGTTCAATACCAATTGTGATCCCAATCCCGACCCGGATCCCAATCAGCCTCTCAATCCTAATCCTGACCCTGATCCTGATCCTGATCCTAATCCTGATCCTGATCCTGATTCCAATCCCGATCCTGATCCTGGTCCCAGTTCTGATCTCGATCTCAATCCCGATCCCGATCTCAATCCCGATCCCAATCCTGATCCCGATCTCGATCCCAATCCCAATCCCAATCCCAATCCCAATCCCAATCCCAATCCCAATCCCAATCCCAATCCAAATCCAAATCCAAATCCAAATCCCAATCCCAATCCAAATCCAAATCCAAATCCCAAATTCCCGTGTCCCTACCCATGGCTTGGGGTTGTCCCTGTTCCGGAGGCTGTGCAGGAGCTGCGCTGGGTACCAATCCCAATCCCAGTCCCAATCCCAATCCCAATCCCCATCCCCATCCCCATCCCCATCCCCATCCCCATCCCCATCCCGATCCCGATCCCGATCCCGATCCCGAGTTCCCGTGTCCGTACCCGCGGCTCGGGGCTGTCCCCGTTGCGGAGGCTGCGCAGGAGCTGCGCCGGGTACCAGAGGCTGAGCAGGGACAGGGACAGCAGCGCGGGGACATGGGACAGCAGCGAGTACAGCCGGTGGATCTGCGCGGGGACACGGGGTCACTGCCACCACCCTGGGGACACGGGGTCACTGCCACCGCCTGGGGTCACTGCCACCACCCTGGGGACACGGGGACGCTGCCACTGCCCTGGGGTCACTGCCACCACCCTGGGGACACGGGGTCACTGCCACCGCCCGGGGTCACTGCCACCTTCCCAGGGGACACGGAGTCGCTGCCATCACCCCAGGAACACTGCCACCACCCTGGGGACACTGACACAGGGGACACTGCCACCACCCTGGGGACACTGCCACCACCCTGGGGACACCACCACCACCGCAGGGGACATGGGGTCACTGCCGCCATCCCAGGAACACTACCACCCTCCTGGGGACACTACCACTGTCCTGGGGACACTGCCACCACCCCCAGGGACACTACACCACCGCCACCACCCTGGGGACACGGACACGGGGTCACTGCCACCAGCCCAGCCAGGGGACACTGCAGGGACACACTGGGGCTGGCCAGGGAGCCGCAGCACCTCAGGGCCACTCCAGGGAGCCACCTCTGCCCTGGGCCACCTCCCTGTCCTTTTCCGGGCCTTGGGGCCACTCAGGGTGGTGACAAGAGAGCCACAACCCCTCAGTGCCACCACAGCAAGCTGCGCCACCTGAGGGCCACTCAAGGAAGCCACAACCCCTCGGGGCCACCCCAGGAGGTGACAAGGAAGCCATGGCGCTTCAGGGCCACCCCACCAAGCCGTGCCACCGCAGGGTCACTCAAGGAGGTGACAAGACAGCCAAGACCCCTCAGAGCCACCCCAGGAAGCCACGACACCTCGGTGCCACCCACCTTGGGCGCCAGGGGACACTGCGCGCGGTGCCAGGCCTGCGCCCCGCAGTGTCCCCAGGCCAGCAGCGTCCCCGCGGCGTAGCCCAGGCGGTGCCGGGGGCCGGCGCAGGCCAGCAGGGGCAGGTACAGCGCCGGGAAATAGAGCAGGGCCAGAACCTTCCAGAACTCTGCACAGCGACACCGCGGCGTCAGCGGGGACACCCATGGCACCGGCGGGTGACACCGCCCTGGGACACTGCCACCGCCCTGGGGTCAATGCCACCGCCCCAAGGATACCAAGTCGCTGCCACCACCCCAGGGACACAGGGTCACTGCCACCGCCCCAGAGGTCACTGCCACCACCCTGGGGTCAATGCCACCCCCCCAGGGGACACTGCCACCACCCTGGGGTCATCGAATCGCTGCCACCACTCTGGGGACACGGCCACCACTCTGGGGACTGCCACCACCCCAGGGACACTGCCACCACCCTGGGGTCAATGCCACCACCCTGGGGTCACCGCCACCACCTCAGGGACACTGCCACTACCCTGGGGACACGGCCACCCTCCCAGGGGTACCAAGTCATGCCACCACCCTGGGTCACTGCCACTACTCCAGAGGTCACTGCCACCACCCTGGGACACTGCCACCACCTTGGGGTCACCGCCACCACCTCAGAGACACTACCACCACCTTGGGGTCACTGCCACCACCCTGGGACACTACCACCACCCTGGGGTCACTGCCACCACCCTGGGGACAAGGGGTCACTGCCACCAGCCCAGCCAGCCCTTCCCAGGGATGGGGATTTGGGAACTCCGAGCCCTTCCCAGAGTGGGGATTTTGGCAACTCCGAGCCCTTTGTGGTGTTGGGATTTGGGAATTCCGAGCCCTTCCCAGGTGGGCATTTGGGAACTCCAAGTCCTCCCCAGGATGGGATTTCGGAACTCCAAGCCCTCGCCAGGTGGGGATCTGGGCACTCCGAGCCCTCCCTAGGATGGGCTTTGGGCGCTCCATGTCTCACCGCGGGCGGCGGGTGACGCCGTGGGTGTCCCCGTGGGTGTCCCCGCCGTGGGTGTCCCCGTGGGTGTCCCCGTGGGTGTCCCCACCGTGGGTGTCCCCGCCGTGGGTGGCAGCAGTGGCAGCGGGTCGGGGTCCAGCAGCAGCCGGCAGAGCTCGGAGCAGAGCAGCGCCAGCACCGCCGCGGCCACGGCGCGCTGCCCGTCCTGCTCCAGCAGATTCCCGGGGCTGCAACGGTCGGGAATGCCGAGGGAGGGACCGCGGGAATTCCTGCTCCTTCCAGGGAGGGGCTCCGGGAATTCTGAGCCCTTCCCCAGGGAGGGATTTTGGGCATTCCGGGTCCTCTCCAAGGATGGGATTTTCAGGTTTCTGAGGTATTTCCAGGGTGGGGGTTTTTGAATTCTGAGCCCTTTCCAGGGAGGGGTTTTGGGAATTCTGAGCCCTTTGCAGGGATGGGATTTGGGAATTCTGAGCCCTTCCCAGGGAGGGGACTTTGGGAATTCCCGCTCCTTCCCCTGAGAGGGACTTCGGGAATTCCTGCTCCTTCCCAGGGAGTTCCTGGTCCTTTCCAGGGAGGGACTGTGGGAATTCTGAGCCCTTTGCAGGAAGGGGATTTGGGAATTCCGAGTTGTTTCTGAGGATGGGTTTTGGGAATTGTGGGTCCTCTCCAAGAATGGGACTTTTAGATTTCCGAGGGAGGGACTTCAGGAATTCCCGCTCCTTCCCAGGGAGGGACTGTGGGAATTCCCGCTCCTTCCCAGGGAGGGGACTTTGGGAATTACGAGTCCTTCCCATGGAGGGGAATTTGGGAATTCCCACTCCTTCCCAGGGAGGGATGAGCAGGGTTTGGGAATTCCAAGCACTTTCCATGGAGGGGATCTTGGGAATTCTGAGCCCTTTGCAGGGATGGGATTTGGGAATTCTGGGTCCTCTCCAAGGATGGGATTTTCAGATTTCCGAGGTCTTCCCAGGGAAGGACTTGGGGAATTCTGACCCCTTCCCAGGGAGAGACTTTGTGAATTCCCGCTCCTTCCAGGGAGGGATTTTGGAAATTCCAGGTCCTTTCTAGGGAAGGGATCAGCAGGGTTTGGGAATTCTGAGCCCTTTCCATGGAGGGGATTTTGGGAATTCGAGCCCTTTTGAAGGAAGGATCTGCAGGGTTTGGGAATTCCAAGTCTTCTCCAGGAAGGAATTTTGGTAATTCCGAGTCCTTTCCAAGGAGGGCATTTTGGGAATTCTGAGCCCTTTGCAGGGATGGGATTCTGGAATTCTGAGTCATTTCCAGGGAGGGGTTTTTGGAATTCCCAGCCCTTTCCATGGAGGGCATTTTGGGAATTCTGAGCCCTTTCCATGGAGGGACCAGTGGGGTTTTGGAAATTCTGAGCCCTGTCTAGGAAGGGGATTTGGGAATTCTGAGCCCTTTCCACTGAGGGATCAGTAGGATTCAGGAATTCCAAGCCCTTTCCATGGAGGGGATTTTGAGAATTCCAAGCCCTTTGCAGGGAGGGGTCAGCGGGATTTTGGGAATTCCATACCTGAGCAATCCCGGGACGCCGTTCCAGCAGCTCAGGTGGAGCCGGCGACGCTTGACCAGGAAGGACAAGGCCAGGAGCACGGCCAGCTGGAACGGGATGGAAATCCATGGAAAAGGGTCCTGGAGTGCTGGGAACCCCATGGAGACCCCATAAATCCATGGAAAAGGTCATGGGAATGATGGGAGTGATGGGAACCCCATAGAAACCCCATAAATCCATGGAAAGGAGACCTGGGAATGGTGGGAATGATGGGAACCCCATGGAGGCCCCATAAACCCATGGAAAAGAGACCTGGGAATGGTGGGAACGATGGGAATGATGGGATCCTCATGGAGACCCCATAAATCCATGGAAAAATGTTCTGGGAATGATAGGAATCCCATGGAGACCCCATTTCCATGGGAAAGAGACCTGGGAAAGATGGGAACCCCATGGAAGTCCCATAAATCCATGGAAAAGGGTCCTGGCAATGATGGGAGTGATGGGAATCCCGTAGTAACCCCATAAATGTATGGAAAAGGGATCTGGGAATGGTGGGATCCTCATGGAGATCCCATAAATCCATGGGAAAGGCATCCTGGGAGTGATGGGAATGATGGGATCCTCACAGACACCCCATAAATCCATGGAAAAGGCTTCTGGGAATCATGGAAATTATGGGAACCCCATGGAGACTCCATAAATCCATGGAAAAGGGTCCTGGGAATGATGGGAATGAATGGAACCCAATGGAAACGCCATAAATCCATAGAAAAGGGTTCTGGGAATAATGGGAACCTCATGGAGACCCCATAAATGCATGGAAAAGGGATCTGGGAACGATTTGGGAGGAATTTTGGAGTTCTGGTCCCACAGGGAAGCGAAATCCCACAAATCCGGGAATTCTGGGATGGTTTAGGTGGGAAAATCCATCCAAGATGAATGGGAATGGAACGTGGGGATGTGGGATTGGGGTTTTTCCGGGAATTTTGGGGTGAGGATGGGGATTTTGGGTCAGATACTCACGGAAATGGGAGCCATGATGGTGTGGTACAGCTGGGGAGAGATTGTGGGGTGGCATTCCGGGATGGCGTCGGGAAAAAGGCTGGAAAAATGGAATAATCCCGGATTTGGTGGGTTTGACCCTAAAAGGGCCAGGAAAATGGGAAAAATCCCGGATTTGGGTGGGTTTAACTCTAAAGGGTTGGAAAAAATGATGGGAAATGGGAAAACCCCAGATTTGGGTGGGATTAACCCTAAAAGGGCTGGGAAACCTGGGAAAAATAATGGGAAAATGGGAAAAATCCCATATTTGGGTTTAACCCTAAAAGGGCCAAGAAAATGATGGAAAATGGGAAAAATCCCAGATTTTTATGGGAATAAATCTGGGAATGACAGGGATGGCCCCAAAAATTCCAGGGCCAAAAATCCAGGAATAAATCCGGGAATGACCAAAACTTCCAGGATTTTTAGAGGGTCCAAAACTCAGGGAAGGGACACTTGGGGACATTTTGGGAATATTTTGGGGGGCATTTTGGGGACACTGGGAATATTTTGGGGATATTTTTGGGACGTTTTGGGGATATTTTAGGGATATTCTGGAGACATTTTGGGGCCACTTTTGGGGATATTTTGGGGCCAATTTTGGAGGCCTTTTGGGGATGTTTTGGGAATATTTTTGGGATATTTTGGGAATATTTTTGGGGACATTTTGGGGATATTTTGGGAATATTTTGGGGACATTTTGGGGGACATTTTGGGGATATTCTGGGGATATTTTGGGGCCAATTTTGGGGATATTTGGGGGACCAATTTTGGAGGCCTTTTGGGGATATTTTGGGAATATTTTGGGGCCATTTTGGGGACACTCTTGGGGACACTCTGGGAATATTTTGGGAATATTTTTGGGACATTTTGGGGGATACTTTAGGGATATTCTGGGGACATTTTAGGGCCACTTTTGGCGACATTTTGGGGCCATTTTGGGCACATTTTTGGGGCCAATTTTGGGGATGTTTTGGGGACTTTGGGGGGACATTTTAAGGACAGTTTCCAGGACATTTTGGGAAATATTTTGGGGTCATTTTGGGGGCATTTGGGGGAATTTTGGGGAATTTTTTGGGGCCACTTTCGGGGACATTTTGGGGGCACTCACTCATCGTGGGGCGCAGACTCCGTGGATTCGTAAATGTACCAGTCGGATCCCAAATCCTCATCCAGGAAAATTCCCGGCTCCAGGGGGGAATCCCGAAATCCCACGGAGCCATTGGGAGCCATGGCTGCCCCTCCCCCACCGGGGCCCTCACGGCTGGAAAAGCAGGAAAAATCCCGGGAAAGTGGGAAAAATAATGGGAAAGTGAGAAAAACCCTGGGAAAGTGGGAAAAACCCTGGGAAAGTGGGAAAAATGCTGCAAAAATGGGAAAAAATGCCAGAAAAGTGGGGAAAAAGCTGAGAAAAACACTGAGAAAATGGAAAAAATATGGGAAAGTGGGAAAATGCCAGGAAAGTGGAAAGATGACAGGAAAGTGGGAAAAATGACAGGAAAGTGAGAAAAACACTGGGAAAAATGGGAAAAGCACCAGGAAAATTGGGGGAAATGCTGGGAAAAACACCAAGAGAAGAGGGGAAAATGTGGGGAAAAGTGGGGAAAAATTCCAGGGAAAGCAGGGACAATGTCAGGAAAAGAGGGTTGGGGACTGGAAAAGTGGGAAAAGACTGGAAAAATGGGAAAGAAGCTGTGAAAAGTGGGGAAAAATCCCGGAAAACAGGGGAAAATGCTGGGAAAATAGGGGGCTGGAAACGTGGGAAAGAAACTGCGAAAAGGGGGGGAAATGCTGGGGAAAGGGGGAAAAATGTGGGGAGAAGAGGGAAAAACTCCAGGAAATGGGAAAATTATGAGAAAAGTGGGGAAAATGCTAGGAAAAGTGGGGAAAATGGGGGAAAGTGGGATAGGGACTGGAGAAGCAGGGAAAACACCAGGAAAAGGGGAAAAGTGCTGTGAAAAGTGGGAAAAACGCTGGGAAAAGCGGGATGAGGACTGGAAAAATGGGAAAGAGATGGAGAAAATTCCGGGAAAAGTGGGAAAAAAGCCGGGAAAAGCGGCTCTGATCCCAATTCCCAGCTGTTCCCGCAGCCGGGGTGGGGCCGCTCCCGAGGCTCCGGAGCCGATCCCGCCTTTGTTTGGGTTTTTTGGGAATTCTCGGAGCTGGAAAAGCGGCGCGAAGGTCGCGGGGGGAGGGGCGGCGGCGCTGTCCCCAAAGTGCCACCAGCGGGGACATCGCGAGCCCGGGGACTGTCCCCAGCGCCATGCCGGGAATTCCGGATCGGTTTGGGGCCGGGACAACCCCAAAATGTCCCCAAATGTCACCTGAGGGCTTGGGGACATCTCAGGGCTTGGGGACACCGCGGGAGCAGCTCCGGGATGGCCCCGATGTCCCCAGGGCTGTGAGGGGACAGCCGGGGCTGGCTCTGCTCCAGTGCTGGAATTCCCTCAGGATCGGGATTGGGATCGGGACTGGGACAGATCCAAGAGATCCCCACAGCTGCCCCCCAGCAGTGGCGCTGTCACCGACTGTCGCCCCCTGGCCCCAGCAGCTTTTCCTGGAATTTCCCCCATGCCAGGAAGGAAAATTTGGGATTTGTGCCTCCTTTCCCAAAAATCTGCTGGGAATCAGTGCCTGCCCCTCCATAGTCCTTGTCAGGGTGATCCCAAATCCCAAATCCCAGTTTGGGATCCCAGCAATCCCAAACCCCATCCCAAACTCCATTCCCAAAATCTCAAACTCCATTCCCAAGCCCCAAACCCCAAACTCCAAACCCCTTCCCAAGGCCCATCCTCAAACCCATCCCAAATCCCAATTTGGGATCCCACAAATCCCAAATCCCAGTTTGGGATTGCAGCAATCCCAGACCCCATCCCAAATCCCATCCTGGGTTTGGGAGCTGGGAATAGGGTTTGGGAATGGAGTATGGGATTTGGGAATGGGATTTGGGATTTTGGGTGTGGGGTTTGGGTTTGGGATTTGGGATTGGGTTTGAGATTTTGGGAATGGGGTTTGGGATTCGGGATTTGGGAATGGAGTTTGGGATTTGGGGAATGGGCTTTAGGATTTGGGATTTGGGAATGGGGTTTGAGAGTTCCCGATTTTTTCAGCCTCCCTGGACACAGGGAACAGCTCATTCCCGATTTTCCCACACAAGAAAAGGCTCATTCCCGATTTTCCAGGCAGGCTCATCCCTGATTTTTAGGGAAGGGCTCATTCCCGATTTTCCTGAATGGTTCATTCCAAAATTTCCCTGATTTTCCACCTCTGGAACGCCCCAGGAATTGTCCCCCCATAGAATTGGATCCCTCAGCTCCTTCCTGACTCCCGAAATCCCAAAAAAATAGGTGGGAATGCCAAAACCCCAGCGGGATACGCATTCCCGGCCGGGCCCTTCCCAGCTCCCGCGTTTTCCTTGGAATCCGGTCCCGTTTTCCTTGGAATCCGATCCCTCCGCTCCTCCCGCGACCTTGGAGCGCTCCATGAAACTCCCGCCCATCCCCCACCCCCGGCTCCCGGGAACTTCGGGATCCGGGAGAAAACCGGGAATGGGATCCGGGAGGGAATTCCCAGAATGAAAGCGGGAAGGGGAAAAGGATTCAGGAGGGAATTCCCAGATCCCAAAATAAAACCAGGAATGGGATCCTGGAGGGAATTCCCAGAATAAAATCGGGAATGGGAAAAAGGATTCAGGAGGGAATTCCTGGATCCTGGAATTAAACCAGAAGGGGAAAAGGGAATCCAGAATAAAACCGGGAATGGGAGAGGGGTCCAGGAGGGAATTCCCAGATTCTGAAATAAAACTGTGAATGGGAAAAGGATCCAGGAGGGAATTCCCAGATCCCAGAATGAAAGTGGGAGTGGGAAAAGGGAATCCAGAATAAAACCAGGAATGGGAGAGGGGTCCAGGAGAGAATTCCCAGAATAAAACCAGGAAGGGGAAAATGATCCAGGAGGGAATTCCCAGATCCCAAAATAAAACTGGGAATGGGATCCAGGAGGGAATTCCCAGAACAAAACCGGGAAGGAAAAAAAGATTCAGGAGGGAATTCCCAGATCCTGGAATTAAACCAGAAGGGGGAAAGGGGATCCAGAATAAAACTGGGAATGGGAGAGGGGTCCAGGAAGGAATTCCCAGATTCTAGAATAAAACTGGGAATGGGACAATGATCCGGGAGGGAATTCCCAGATCCCAAAATAAATCCGGGAATGGGATCCAGGAGGGAAATCCCATAATAAAAGTGGGAATGGAAAATGGATCCTTGAGGGAATTCCTGGATTCTTGGAATAAAACTGGGAAGGGAAAAGGGGATTCAGGAGGGAATTCCCAATTCCTGGAATTAAACCAGGAAGGGAAAAGGAGATCCAGAATAAAACTGGGAAGGGGGAAAAGGATCTGTGAGGAAATTCCCTGATCCCAATCCAGTTTTTAATCAAAATGATCCAAATTTCATTCCAGGGTTTTCCAGGGAATTCTTGGGCCAGGGGTTGGGATCATCAGGATTGCCCGTAATTCCCATTCCCAATCCCTGTAAATCCCAAAAGTGGATTTAGGATCAGATCCCACCCCAGCACCCCCCAGGAGACCCCAGACTCGGCAATCCAACCCCAAAACGATCCCAAAAAAGCTGCGGGAACAAAGGGAAGGAGCTCCTGAACCCCCAAAGCCTCTCCCAGGGTTTTTTTGGGAAAAGCCTCTGGAAAAGCAGCCCCAGATCTCTCCAAACCCCACAAACATCCCAGAGACTCCAGAGAGATTCCGATATCATCCCAAGGGACTGAGGAGATTTTTCCCAACCCCATTCCTGAGCCCACCCCAAAATCCCGGCGGTTCTCCCATTCCCAAAATCCCTGGAGAACTGGGAGCTTCTCCAGCTCTTCCCAGCCCCATTCCCAACCCCATTCTCAACCCTATTCCCGACCCCATTCCCGTTCTCCTTGACCCCATCCCAAAATTCCCCCCAAATCCCCTGTGTTACCCCATTCCCAAAATCCTGGGAGCTGCCCCAGGTCTTCCCAACTCCATTCCTGACCCCGTTCCCAACCCCATTCCCAATCCCATTCCTGACCTCATTCCAAATCCCACCCCAAAATCCCCACAGTTCCCCCATTCCCAAAACCCTGGGAGCTGCTCCAGCTCTTCCTGACCCCATTCCCAACCCGACTCCCAACCCCACTCCCAACCCCATCCCCAATCCCATTCCCAACCCCATTCCTGGTTCTCCTTGATCCCATCCCAAAACTCCCCCCAAATCCCTGCAGTTTCCCCATTCCCAAAATCCTGTGAGCCGCCCCAGGTCGTCCCAACCCCATTCCCAATCCTATTCCCAACCCTATTCCTGAGCCCACTCCCAACCCCATTCCCAATCCCAACCCCATTCCCAATCCCACCCCAAAATCCCCCCAGGTCTTCCCAACTCCATTCCAAATCCCATTCCCAAAATCCTGGGAGCTGCTCCAGCTCTTCCCAACACCATTCCCAACCCCATCCCCAATCCTATTCCCAACCCTATTCCTGACCCCATTCCCAGTCCCATCCTCCCATTTTCCCCTGATCCCATCCCAAAATTCCCCCAAAATTCCTCCAGTTCCCCCATTCCCAGAGCCCTGGCAGCTGCTCCAACTTTTCCCAACCCCATTCCTGATCCCATTCCCGACCCCATTCCTGGTTCTCCTTGATCCCATCCCGAAATTCCCCCCAAATCCCTGCAGTTCCCCCATTCCCAGAATCCCAAATCCTCATCCTGGGATTCTGCAGCTCCCAGGGAAAGGAAACCCGGGGGCGAAATCCCTGCTAGGAGGTGGAATTCTGGATTTTTTTGGGATTTTCCTGATCCTGGAATGCCAGAACCCCCAGGGAAGAGAAAACCGGGATGAAAGCGCTGCTGGGGGACGGAATTTGGGATTTTTCTTGGATTTTTTGGGATTTCTCTGATCCTGGGATTCTGCAGCACCCGGGAAAAGGGAACCCGGGGGTTCAACCCCTGCAGGGGGGCAGAATTTGGGATTTTTGGGAATTCCCACACTCCCAGGGCAGGATTTGGGTCCGCTGGAGGTGAAATCCCTGCCGGGGGTCTGGAATTTGGAATTTTTGGGATTTTCCTGATGCTGGGACTCTGCAGCCCCCAGGGAAGAGAAAACCGGGATGAAAGCCCTGCCGGGGAGGGGGGGGGGGCAGAATTTGGGATTTTTTGGGGGATTTTTGGCAATTCCCACACCCCCAGGACAGAACTTGGGATTTTTGGGAATTCCCGCACCTCCAGGGTGGGATTTGGGTCCTCTGGGGGTTAAATCTCTGCTGGGGGGGGGGGCAGAATTTGGGAATTTTTGGGTTTTTTTCGGCAATTCCCGCACCTCCCGGGCAGGATTTGATGCCAAAATTCCCACCCTGGAATTCTCAGCCGAGCCGGGAGACGAAACAACCC
>JAWWMS010000024.1:20991734-21009784 GCA_035048045.1 Chlorospingus semifuscus
TTTATTGGGGTTTGTTGGGAATTTGGGGTCAAATTACCCTGGGATGGAGTGGGAAGTGCAAGGATTGGGATTGGGGTCGGGATGATCCCACAGGGATTGGGATGGCCAAAACTGAGCCTGATTCTTTCCCCAGATCCCGAGGTTTTGTTGGGATTTGTTGGGAATTTGGGGAAAACCTCCTTGGGATAGAGGCGAAAGGGCAGGGGGAGCTGAGCCCGATCCTTTCCCCTAAATCCCAAAATCCCATGGTTTTCTTAGGATTTCTTGGGAATTCGGGGATCCTTTCCGAAAATTCCCCAAACCCTACAGCTTTTTTTTGGGATTTTGCCTCTCCTGGCGCATCTGGGAAGGGAATTTGGGGAAAAACATCCTTGGGATGGAGGGGGAAATGCAGGGATTGTGATGATCCCATAGGGATTGTGAGGATCCCACAAGGATTGGGATGATCCTACAAGGATTGGGATGAGCCAACAGGGATCGGGATGATCCCATAGGATTGGGAGGGTCCCACAGGGATCAGGATGATCTTACAAAGATTGGGATGATCCCATAGGGATTGGGATGATCCCACAAGGATTGGGATGATCCCATAGAGATTGGGATGATCCCACAAGGATTGGGATGATCCCATAGGGATCAGGATGAGCTCACAAGGATCAGGATGCACAAAGCCAAACCCAATCCTTTCCCCAAACCCCAAATCCCAAATCTCACCCTTTTCTCGGATTTCTTGGGATTTTGGGAACACCAAACCCCAGGATCATCCCCGGGGATCCCACAGCGAACGTGGGAAAGGGACAGAAAAGATTTTGGGATGCCAAGAGGGCGGGAGCAGCCCCAAGCCCATCCTCCATCCCACAAATCCCGGAGCTCGGGGAAAAACCTCGGGAATGCGGACAAATCCCCACGTGACCCCAAATCCCGGCAAAATTCATCCGGGCGGAAAATCCCGTTGAATTTTTAGCCTGAGCCTCGTGACCCCGAGGGATCTTTGGGATTTGTTTTGCTTTTCCCACTTTTCCCAGGGTTGTTTTTAAAGGGAAAACACTGCTGGAGGATCCTGAAGGAGATTCCTGGGAAATGGGCGGAATTCCAAGTCCTCAGGGGTTTTCCTTAATCCCAAATGAAAATATTCCTGGGGAAATCCATCCCGATTCCTGCTGGGATCACCAAACCCCTCCAGATATCCTGGAAAAGTTGGGATTCCAGGAATACAGGAGTTTGGGGTTTTTCCCTGGAAAAGGGTCTTGGATTTGGGGACATTGAGGGTGGGCCTGGAAAAGCAGGAATGGGAAAAGCTGGAAAAGCATCCCAGATTATCCAGGGACACGTCCAGGGATGGGAATTCCAGGGAATTCCCTCAGGAGCTTCCAGCAATGGGGAATTCCCATTTTTCCAGTTTTATCCCAGAGTGCTGGACAAGGATCCAGGGAATTCCAGCATCATCCATCTCACCCTCATCCCAATTCCATGGGATCCTCATCCTGAATTCCATGGAATCCTCATCCCAATTCTGTGGGATTCCATGGGATCTTCGTCCCGATATCCATGGAATCCTCCTCCTGATTTCCATGGGATCCTCATCCCAATGCCCACCTCATCTTCATCCCAATATCCAAGGAATCGTCGTCCCAATTTCCATGGAGTACTCATCCTGATTTCTGTGGGATCCTCATCCCAAATTCCACCTCATCCCAATTCCCTCCTGATCCCAAATTCCATGGAATCCTCATCCCAATTTCCAACTCATCCCGATTTCTGTGGAATCCTCATCCCAATTTTTGCCTCATCCTCATCCCAATTCCATCCTCATCCTAATTTCCGTGGCATCCTCATCCTTGTCTCCATTTCCATGGGATCCTCATCCCAAATTCTGCCTTATCCCGATTCCCACCTCCTCTTGATTTCTGTGTCATCCCAAATTCCATGGAATCCTCATCCCGATTTCTGTGGATCCTCATCCTAAATTCCACCTCATCTCAAATTCTGCCTCATCCCGATTTCCAACTCATCCCAATTTCCATGGAATCTTCATCCCAATTTTTGCCTCATCCTCATCCCAATTCCATGGAATCCTCATCCCTATTTCCGTGGCATCCTTATCCTGAATTCCATCTCATCCTTATCTCGATTTCCATGGGATTCTCATCCCAAATTCTGCTTTATCCCAATTCCCACCTCATCCCAATTCCCGCCTCATCCTCATCCTAAAGGACCAGGACATTCCAAGAGGCCTCCAGGGAGGTGTGGGATTTATTTGGGAATTCCAGCCCAGGGATCTTGGGGGCCAAGAATTGGGGTTGGAATTCTGGGGCTGGAATTTTGGGGTTAGGAATTTTGGGGTCAGAAACTTTGGAGCTGGGATTTTGGGGTCAGAAATTGGGGCTGGAATTTTGGGGCCGGAATTTTGGTGCCAGGATTTGGGGCTGGAATTCTGGCTCCTTGCAGGTGTCTGGGAATCCCCAAAAAAATCCCAAAACTTCCCCTCCCCGGGGCCTCCGGCGCCGTTTGATCCCAACCCTTTTTCCCCGGGATAATCCTGTTGTTTCAGGCCTGGAATGTGGGATTTTCATGGAATGTGGAGCTGTCTGGGACAGGAGCCACCTGCAGGCCTGGCTCGCCTTTCATCCCGAAAAATGTGGGAACTTCATCCCAAAAAAATGTGGGAACTTCATGTTAAAAAATATGGGAATGGGCCCTGGAGGAGGTTCCAGCATTCCTGAGACACTCCGAAATTCCCGGGAATGGGATGGATCAGGGATGGATCCTGAATCCAGATGTGCCTGATCCAGAATCTGGGAATCTCTCCATAAATTCCCAGGATTTGTCTGATCCAGAATTTGGGAATCTCTCCCTGAATTCCCACTATTTGGCTGATCCAGAATTTGGGAATCTCTCCATAAATTCCCAGGATTTGCCTGATCCAGAATTTGGGAATCTCTCCCTGAATTCCCACGATTTGGTTGATCCAGAATTTGGGAATCTCTCCCCAAATCCAGGCGGGGCTTGGGGGATCCAGAATTTGGGAATTCTCATTTGCAGCCTCAGGAATTCTGGTGGCTCCGAGGTCCTGGAGCCCCAAAATCCCAGGAATTCTGAATTCCGGTGCCACGTCCGTCAGTTCTGTGCTCCCGGTGGGAATTCTGCTCTGGCTGATGGATGGGAAAGGCCTCGGCACCGGAATAACGATTTCCTCTCATTTCTCCAGAGCCTTTGGATGACGAATTCCCAGGAATTGGAGCCTTTGGATGACGAATTCCCAGGCACGGAGCAGCTGCTGCCACGGATCTGGGATTATCCCATGGATCATTCCCAGCAGCAGGGAGGGAAAAAGGGGGAAAAAAGGGGAAAGGCAGGGAAAATAAGGCGGGAAAAAAGAGGGAATAAAATGAGAAAATGGAGGGGAAAATGAGGGGGAAAAGTAGGGAACAGGAAAGAAAAAAAGGGGGAAAAAGGAGGAGAAAAAGAGGGGAAATGGAGCAGAAACTGGAGGGGAAATGGTGGGGAAAAAAGTGGGAAAAAATTGGGAAAAAGCAGGGAAAAAGAGGGCGAAAAAGAAGGAAAAAAGAGGGAATAAAAAGATGGAGAAAGGTGGGGAAAAGGAGGGGAAAATCAGGGGGGAAAAGAGAGGAAGGAGGGGGAAAGAGGAAAAAAGGGAAAAATAAGGAAAAAGTGGGGGAAAAGTAGGGGAAAGGAGGAAAAAGAGGGGGGAAAAAGAGGAAAATGGTGGGGAAAAAGTGGGGAAAACTTGGGGAAAAGGAGGGATAAAAGAGGGAAAATGGTGGGGAAAAGGAAGGGGGAAACAAAGGGAAAAAGGAGGGGGGAAAGTTGTGGATGTGGGATTTGTGGAGCTTCCAGGGGTTGGAAAATGGGATCAAAGCCACTCCTGGCCCTGTTCATGTCGGGGCTTGCCCCTCTGGATTTTCCATGGAAAAATTCCGACTCTTGGAGATTCCAGGGGTTTGGAAAATGGGACCTTCCTGGGACAAAAATCCCAGGGAAAAAGAGGAAAAAAATTCCCTGGGAGCAGGATGGGAATGGGATGGCACAAAGCAGGAATTCACATTTTTTTCCCTAAAAATGAGGGGGAAAAGTCCTTGGATGGAAAAGCTGGGAAATCTCCAGGTTTTCCATCGGTTTGGCTAGAAAAGCTCAAATTCCTGCTTTTAATTCCCACAATTTTCCGGCGTCGCGGCCCTGGAAGTGTCACGGGAGCAAAGGAAAAGTGGGACAGGAGGGGGAGGGAATGGGAGAATTCTGGGAAGAGAATTCCGGGCGGGAACAGCAGCAAATTCCATTATGGAACAGGTGGATTGGGAATCGACCTCAGAATTGGGAAGGAAAATGAATTTGGAGATTTGGAATCCTGAGGCCATTCCTGATGGATCTCCAGGGAAATTCTGGGAGTTGGGATGGGATAAGAGGAGGGAACTGCTGGAAAAATGGTGGGATTGTTAACGAGCTCTGCTCCGGGGGGAAATTCCCTAAAAATCATAAGGATGAGGAGAATAAATGGAATTTATCCAGCTCAGACTGGATCCAAGGAAAAATCCAGCCTGGATTCAAGTAAAAATCTTGGCTGGATCCAAGGGAAAATCCTGGCTGGATCCAAGGAAAATCCCAGCTGGATCCAACGAAAATCCTGGCTGGATCCAAGGAGAAATCCTACCTGGTTTCAAGGGCAAATCCCGGCTGGATCCAAGAGAAAATCCCGGCTGGATCCAAGTAAAAATCAAGGAAAAATCCCAGCTAGATCTGAGGAAAAGTCCCAGCTGGATCCCAGGAAAAATCCAGAATTTCCATCCTTGGATGTTTGTGTTGTTGGGCCGGTCCTGGCTGTGCTGAGGGAGTTTTCCAAGGAATTTGGGGATTTTCCAGCAGATCCAGGACATGACAGTGTCTTCCTCCCATACTACCCCCAGCAGCTCTAAGGAATCTGAGATGGGAAACCTCGGAGACGATGGGAAAAGCATCCATGGAAAAGGGATAGATCCAATTGGATTTTCCCTTTTGCCAGGATCCAGCTGGATCCAGGAGCGGCGATTTTCCCATCCAGATGCTTTTCCTGGTTTTCCGCCCCTGGAGCCACCCGGGGGCTCTTCCTGGAATTAACAGGAGCAAAATGAGAAT
The DNA here is from genome assembly GCA_035048045.1 of Chlorospingus semifuscus. Classification (NCBI taxonomy): domain Eukaryota; kingdom Metazoa; phylum Chordata; class Aves; order Passeriformes; family Passerellidae; genus Chlorospingus; species Chlorospingus semifuscus. Next base: position 20,996,865 of record JAWWMS010000024.1, read on the forward strand.
TCCAGGATCTGATCCAACTAATGGAGATGGGGAATGGAGATGGGATTGGGAATGGGGCCGATCCAGTGGGATGGGATGGGATGGGATGGGATGGGATGGGATGGGATGGGATGGGATGGGATGGGATGGGATGCAATGGGATGCGGCAGATCCATAGGGATGGAGCAGATCCATAGGGACAGAATGGAGCAGATCCATAGGGATTGGGTAGATCCACAGGGATAGAATGGAGCAGATCCATAGGGATGAGATGGGACAGGATCCATAGGGATGGGGCAGATCCATAGGAATGGGATGGAACAGATCCATAGGGATGGAGCAGATCCATAGGGATAGGGTAGGTCCATAGGGATGGGATGGGGCAGATCCATAGGGATGGGGCAGATCCATAAGGATGGGGCAGATCCATAAGGATAGGATAGGGAAGGTCCATTGGGATGTGATGGGAACAGATCCATAGGGATGGGATGGGGCAGATCCATAGGGATGGGATGGAGCAGATCCATAGGGATGGGATGGGAACAGGTCTGTAGGGATGGGGCAGATCCATAGGGATAGGATGGGGCAGATCCATAGGGATGGGATGAAGCAGATCCATAGGAATGGGATGAAGCAGATCCATAGGAATGAGATGGGGCAGATCCGTAGGGATGGGAACTGATCCATAGGAATGGGCAGATCCATAGGAATGAGATGGGGCAGATCCATAGGGATGGGGGCAGATCCATAGGGATGGGGTTGTCGCAGGATTTGCTGGAATGTCCCAAGGATCCATTGGAATTCAGCATCCCAGGCTCTGGGATATCCCAACGATTCTTTGGGATTTCCTGGCCGTATTCCAGGATATCCTGGACAAATCCTTGGATATCCTGACTGTTCTTTGGGATGCCCTGCCTGGATTCCAGGATATCCTGGCTCAATCCTGGGATAACCTGGCCATAATTTGGGATGTCCTGGCTGTATTCCAGGATATCCTGACTCTTTCTTGGGATGGTCTGGCCATATTCCAGGATATCCCAGCCCAACCCAGGGATGCTCCAGCCCTTCCCCCTCCCATCCCTGTCCCCGTGCCGCCTGTTTAATCCGTTATTCCCGTTATTCCGCTCCGGGCGTTTAGCGCCATGAACGGAGCCTGGGGAGCCATCAGGCAGGAAAAGCTTTCCCAGCCTCTCCATCTTCCTCCGGAATTTATGGAGTCTCGGGAGTGGGATAAAGCTGCCACGTTCCCAACAGCCGCTCGTAAATCACCGGCAGCAGGGAGGGCGCGGAGCAGCGGCTGCTCCTGGATCGCTCCTGGATTTATCCCAAATCGCTCCTGGATTTATCCCAGATTGCTCCTGGATTTATCCCAAATCACTCTCGGATTTATCCCAAATCACTCCTGGATTTATCCCAGATTGCTCCTGAATTTATCTGAAATCTCTCCCAGATTTATCCTGGATTGTTCCTGGATTTATCCTGGATCATTCCCAGATTTATCAAGAATCACTCCTGGATTTATCCCAGATTGCTCCTGGATTTATCCCTGGATCGCTCCAGGATTTATCCCAAATCACTCCCAGATTCATTCCAAATCACTCCTGGATTTATCCCAAATGACTCCCGAATTCATCAAGGATTGCTCCTGAATTTATCTGGAATCTCTCACAGATTTATCCTGGATTGTTCCTGGATTTATCCTGGATCATTCCTGGATTTATCCTGGATCATTCCCAGATTTATCCAGAATCACTCCTGGATTTATCCCCGTTGGTTCCCAAATTTATCCCAAATTGCTCCCGGATTTATCCCGGACCACTCCCAGGTTTATCCAGATCTGGGAGTTCCCTCCAAAGGGTCCTGGGGTGGTTCAGGGACCGGCAGCTCCTCCTGGAGCTTCCCAGCTGGAATTGGAGCCATGGGGGGAATGCTGATCCCAAAAATTCCAGGAGAACTCGAAAAGCAGCGGGGAAAACACAGCCAGGCGTGGGCAGGGAGCCATTCCCAGATATCCCAAAGCTATTCCCAGATATCCCAGTGTCATTCCTGGATATCCCAGAGCCATTCCCAAATATCTCAGAGCATCCCTGGATATCCCAGGGCTATTCCCTTATATCCCAGCAATTTCAGGCTGCCATTCCCGGATATCCCAAGGATGTGGGGCTACCATTCCCAGATATCCCAGGAATTCCAGGCTGCCATTCCCGTATACCCCAAGAATTCCAAGCTGCCATTCCCAGATATCTCAGAGCCATTCTTGGATATCCCAGGGATGGGGGGCTGCCATTCCCAGTTATCCCAGGAATTCCAGACTACCATTCCCAGATATCCTAGAAACATTCCTGGATTTCCCAGCAATTCCAAGCTGCCATTCCTGGATATCCCAGGAATTTCATGCTGCCATTCCCGGATATCCCAGCAATTCCAGACTGCCACTTCCAGATATCCTAGAGCCATTCCTGGATATCCCAGCAATTCCAGGCTGCCATTCCCAAATATCTCAGAGCCATTCCCAGATATCCCAGCAATTCCAGGCTACCATTCACAAATGTCCCAAAGCCATTCCCGGATATCTCAGCAATTCCGAGCTGCCATTCCCGGATACCCCAGCAATTCCGGGCTGCCATTCCCGGATATCTCAGCAATTCCGGGCTGCCATTCCCGGACATCCCAGCAATTCCGGGCTGCCATTCCCGATCCAGCCGCGGCCGCTCCCGGCCGGCAGCGATTCCTTCCCGCGGCTCCGCTGGGGACCGGGAAGTGTTGATGGAAAAACAAATTATTCCGGCTGCAGGCGCCGCTAATCAACGCGCGCCGTGAATAATTAATGACCCTCGTTAATGAGGTGCTCGGGGCGGCCGGGAGTGAAGGCTCTGGGAATGCTCGCCGGGATCCAGGGATGCTCCAAACAATCCCGGATTTTGGAGCCGCCGCCTCGGGGACACCGGGAATGTCTTTTCCCTCCACCCCCACCAGGAACGAGCCGCGAATTCCTGGTTTGGGAGGAGTTTTCCTCTCACTGGGAGAACAAAGCATGGAAGCAAATTCCAAGAGGGAATTCTGGGGGTCCTGTTGGATTTGGGTTTTTTTAGGAGTGGAGGTTTTTGGGATGCTTTGTTTTCCCAATGAGAGCGGCTGCCAGGAAAAACGGATCAGGTTTTTTGGGAAATGAGAGCTGGAAAACCAGGAATGCGAAAAAAAATCGGGAAAAATCCCCAACCAAATGTCCCAATGTTGAGTCTGGAGCCGGGAATGTTCCGAGGTGTTGGAACAATGAGAGCAGGGCTGGAATTCCCAGCTGGAATTCATAGGGAGAGTTTGGCTGAGCTTGGCTCAGCCAAGCTGAGCTTGTCTGGGGTCCGGAGCAGTCTGGGATACTTGGGAAGTGTCCATGGAATGGGATCAGCTCTGGATTCCCTTCCCACAGAAATCATTCCAGGATTTTTTCAATGAGAGCATGAATGAGATAGTGGGAAGCATCCCACCCCATGGAATGGGATTGGAGCAGTCTGGGATATGTGGGAAGCATCCATGGAATGGGATTGGAGCAGTTTGGGATATTTGGGAAGTGCCCATGGAATGGGATTGGAGTAATTTGGGATATTTGGGAAGTGCCCATGGAATGGGATTGGAGCAGTTTGGGATATTTGGGAAGTGTCCATGGAATGGGATCAGAGCAGTCTGGGGTATTTGGGAAGTGTCCATGGAATGGGATCAGAGCAGTCTGGGGTATTTGGGAAGTGCCCATGGAATGGGATCAGAGCAGTTTGGGATATCTGGGAAGTGCCCATGGAACGGGATCAGAGCAATTTGGGATATTTGGGAAGTGCCCATGGAATGGGATCAGCTGCAGTTTCCCTTCCCACCGAAATCCTTCCAGGATTTTTGGGACGAGAGTACAAATGAGATAGTGGGAAGCATCCATGGAATGGGATCAGGGCAGTCTGGGATATTTGGAAAGTGTCCATGGAATGGGATCAGAGCAGTCTGGGATATCTGGGAGGTGCCCATGGAATGGGATCAGCTCTGGATTCCCATCCCACCCAAATCCCTCCGGGATTTTTGGGATCAGAGCACGCAGGGACGGGGGGATCCAGGCAGAGCAGTCCTGGTCTGATTCCTGTCCGGAATTCCGGCTCCCTGAGCAGAGAATCCCTCGGGATGGATTGGGATCATCCCCCTCGGGGAAGCTTTGTCTCCCTCGGTGTCACCTCCTGTCACAGCGCCTGTCCCCAGCGAGGAAAACCCCGGGAAAGGATCCCGGGAAAAGCGCTGATTCCCGCCTTTCTCCGGCTGTTGCCGGGCAGATTCCCAGATTTCCGTCCCCGGGGGCTCCGGAGCTTTGGGCTGGTGATTCCAAAGGCTGGCAGGTCACGGAAGGGAACAGCCACCCCTGCGAGCCGGGGGACACCAGAGGGACACGAATGGGACACTGAGTGACACAATAAGGGACATGAGAGTGACACGATAGGGACATGAGAGTGACACAGTAGGGACACGGGAGGGACACGGGACAGGTTCAGGACAGAGCCACCCCTGCAGTGCGGGAAGGGACATGGAAGGGACATGAGAGTGACACAGGAGGGACATGGGGGGGGTAGGACAGAGCCATCCCTGGAGTGCCGGGGGGACACGGGAGGGACATGGGAATGACATGGAAGGGACACGGGAGTGACACAGGTCTGGGGTTCAGGACCGAGCCACCCTTGGGAGTGACACTAAAGTGACACTGAAGGGACATGGGAGTGACACAAGAGGGACATGGGAATGACACGGGAGGGACGCAGGAGTGACACAGACCTGGGTCTCAGGACAAAGCCACCCCTGGGAGGGACACAAAGTGACACGGTAGGGACACGGGAGCGACACCGGCCTGGGTTCAGGACAAAGCCCCCCGGCCTGCGGTGCCGGGGGTGGCACCGGGTGGCACAGAGTGACACACAGTGACACACACAGAGTGACACACAGTGACACACACACAGTGACACACACAGAGTGACACACAGTGACACACACAGTGACACACACAGTGACACACACAGTGACACACACAGTGACACACACACAGTGACACACACACAGTGACACACAGTGACACACACAGTGACACACACAGTGACACACACACAGTGACACACACAGGGACACACACAGTGACACACACACAGTGACACACACACAGTGACACACAGTGACACACACAGTGACACACACACAGTGACACACACAGTGACACACACAGTGACAGGGATGTCCCCAGGTGTCTCACCTGTCGGTTCATGGTGGCCATGGCCCGTGTCACCCCCCTCATGGCGGTGGCCATGGCGCTGTGTGACCGCAGCGTCTGTACCCGCAGTGCCACCCCCTGCACGTTGGCCCTCATGGCGATGAACTTGCGCTCGTAGCGCCGCGTGCGCACCAGGTCCTTGGCCAGCACCCGCACCGCGTCCTGGGGACATGGGGACACAGGGGACACCGTTAGGGACACAGGGGACACCGTTAGGGACATGGGGACACCGTTAGGGACATGGGGACATCGTCAGGGACACAGGGACACAGGGACAGGGACACAGCGATGAACTCGCGCTCGTAGCGCCGCGTGCGCACCAGGGCCTTGGCCAGCACCCGCACGGCGTCCTGGGGACATGGGGACAGGGTTAGGGACACAGGGGACAGCAGGGGACAGAGTCCTGGGGACACATGGGGACACAGGGGACACTGTTAGGGACATGGGGGACATTGTTAAGGACACAGGGACACAGGGGACACTGTTAGGGACACGGGGACAGCAGGGAACAGTGTCCTGGGGACAAGGGGGACAGGGTTAGAGACATGGGGACAGTGTCAGGGACAGGGTCAGGGACAGGGGGACAGCGTCCTGGGGACAGGGGACAGCAGGGACAGGGACACAGGGACACAGGGGACAGTAGGGACAGGGTCAGGGACATGGGGACAGCGTCCTGGAGACTGCATCAGGGACTGGGACAGGGACATGGGGACAGCGTCCTGGAGACAGCAGGGACAGCGTTAGGGGACACAGGGGACAGGGACAGTATCAGGGACAGGGACACAGGGGACAGGGACAGTGTCCTGGGGACAGCAGGGAACAGCAGGGACAGGAACAGGGACAGGGACAGGGACACGGGGAACAGCATCAGGGACAAGGTTAGGGACAGGGACAGGGACAGCGTTGGGGACATGGCTAGAGCATCCTGGGGACACGGGGACACCATTAGGGACACGGGGACAGCAGGGGACAGCGTCCTGGGGACACAGGGGACACGGGGGACGGGGTTAGGGACAGGGACATGGGGACACAGGGGACACGGGGGACATGGTTAGGGACAGGGACAGGGACATGAGGAGAACGTCCTGGGGACATGGGGGACAGGGTTAGGGACACAGGGACACGGGCACCGCGTCCTGGGGTCACAGGGGACAGTGTCAGGGACACGGGGACAGAGTCCTGGGGGCAGCAGGGGACAGAGAGGACAGGGTCAGGGACAGGGGACAGTGTCCTGGGGACAGCAGGGACACGGGGGACAGCATTAGGGACAGAGACAGTGTCCTGAGGGGACAGGGGACACCGAGGACAGGGTTAGGGACAGTGCCAGAGACACGGGGACAGGAGACAGCGTCAGGGACAGCGACAGGGACAGGGACAGGGACAGTGTCCTGGGGACAGCAGGAACAGCAGGGACAGGGTTAGGGACACAGGGACAGGGACACAGGGGACACAAGGGACAGGTTAGGGACAGGGGGTCAGTGTTAGGGACACAGGGACAGCATCAGGGACCATGGGGACACGGGGGACATCACCAGAGACGTGCAGGGACAGTGAGGGGACATCAAGGGGACATCAAGGGGACGTCCCCTGGTCCCTTCATGTCCCCAAGACCCCTCTGTGTCCCTTGTCCCCAATCCCCTCCCCCCTCTCCCACCCACCGCTCTCCCCTCTGTGTCCCCTCTGGCCCCGCTGTCCCCAATGTCCCCTCTGTGTCCCCAAGTCCTCAGTGACCATCTATCCCCTCCGTCCCCCCTGTCCCCACTATCCTCACGTCCCCCCTGTCCCCTCTGTCCCCAGTGTCCTTGCAGTCCCCTCTGACCACCTGCCCCTGCTGGTCCTGCTGTCCCTGCCATGTCCCCAGTGTCCCCAAGTCCCCTCTCACATGTGACCCCGCTGTCCCCTCTGTGTCCCCTCTGGCTCTGCTGTCCCCAATGTCCCCTCTGTGCCCCACTGACCATCAGTTCCCTCTGTCCCTGCTGTCCCTGCCATGTCCCCAGTGTCCCCAATGTCCCCTCTGACCATCTGTCCCCAGTGTCTGCAATGTTCCCAAATGTCCCCAATGCCCCCTCAACGTCCCCAATGTCCCCTGTGTCTCCAATGTCCTCAATGCCCCCCCAATGTCCCCAAATGTCCCCAGTGTGTCCTCTGACCATCTGTCCCTGCCATGTCCCCTCAGTGTCCCCTCTGTCCCTGCTGTCCCCCAAATGTCCCCAATGTCCCCAGTGTCCCCCAATGTCCCCAGTGTCCCCAATGTCCCCAGCACCCCCAATGTCCCCCCAGTGTCCCCAGTGTCCTCAATGTCCCTATAGTGTCCCCAGCATCCCCAATGTCCCCACTGACCATCTGTCCCCAATGTCCCCCAATGTCCCCAATGTCCCCAATGCCCCCCAATGCCCCCCAATGTCCCCACTGTCCCCAGTGTCCCCTCTGACCATCTGTGCCCAACGTCCCCAATGTGCCAATGTCCCCCAGTATCCCCATTGTCCCCAATGTCCCCGCTCTGTCCCCAGTGTCCCCAGTGTCCCCTCTGACCATCTGGCCCTGCTTGGCCATTTTCTTGATGTCCACGATGATTTTCTTCTCCTGCGCCTCGAGCTTCTGCCGCTCCCGCTCGAGCTCCCGCACGGCGCGGGCCAGGGCGCGCTGGTTCTGCCTGAGGAGCTCCTCTGGGGAGCGCCTGCGCCCGAACAACAGCTCCATGGGACACCTGGGGACATCGGGGACATCAGTGACATCAGTGACATCAGTGACAGTGACCATAGTGACAGCCAGGGACACCCGGGTACAGCCATGGCACAGGGCCAGGGCGCGCTGGTTCTGCCTGAGCAGCTCCTCTGGGGAGCGCCTGCGACCAAAGAGCAGCTCCATGGCACCCCTGGGGACACTGGGGACATCGGGGACATCAGTGACATCAGTGACAGTGACCATAGTGACAGCCAGCAACAGCCAGGGACAGTGACACACAGTGACAATGACACACAGTGACAGTGACACACAGTGACACACAGTGACACACACAGTGACACACAGTGGCACACAGTGACACACACAGTGACACACACAGTGACACACAGTGACAATGACACACAGTGACAGTGACACACAATGACACACAGTGACACACAGTGACACACACAGTGACACACAGTGACACACAATGACACACAGTGACACACAGTGACACACAGTGACACACACAGTGACACACAGTGACACACAGTGACACACAATGACACACAGTGACACACAGTGACACACAGTGACACACAGTGACAGTGACACCCAGGGCCAGAGCACGCTGGTTCTGCCGGAACAGCTTCTCTGGAATATGGGGACATTGGGGACAGCAATGGGACACTGATGGGACATTGGGGACAGCAAAGGGACACTGATGGGACATTGGGGACATTGGTGATTCTGGGGACATCGCTGGGACACTGGGGACACTGGGGACATTGGGGACAGCCCTTGCACACTGCCCAGGGCATGCTGGTTGTGCCACAGCAGCTCCAGGGGGACATGGGGACACCTGGGGACAGTGATGGGACACTGGGGACAGCGATGGGACATTGGGGACATCAATGGGACACTGGGGACATTGGGGACATGATTGGGACACTGCCCAGGGCACACTGACTCTGCCAGAGCAGCTCCAGGGGGACAGCTGGGGACATTGGGGACACACAGGGACACTGACGGGACACCAGGGACACTGGGGACAGCGGTGGCACATGGCCCAGGGTGTGCTGGTTCTGCTGGGGCAGCTCCAGGGGGACATGGGGACACCTGGGGACATCAGTGACACACAGGGACACTGATGGGACACTGGGGACAGCCATGGGACACTGAAGACATCAGTGACACATTGGGGACAGCAATGGGACACTGCCCAGGCTGTGCTGCTTCTGCCAGAGCAGCTCCATGGGGACACCTGGGGACATCAGTGACACACAGGGACACTGATGGGACACCGGGGACACTGATGGGACACCAGGGACACTGACGGGACACTGGGGACACTGACGGGACACTGGGGACACTGAGGGGACACCAGGGACACTGAGGGGACACTGGGGACACTGATGGGACACTGGGGACACTGAGGGGACACCAGGGACACTGAGGGGACAGTGGGGACAGCGGTGGCACATGGCCCAGGGTGTGCTGGTCCTGCTGGGGCAGCTCCAGGGGGACAGCAGGGACACCTGGGGACACCTGGGGACATTGGGGACACTGATGGGACATTAGGGACACCGATAGGACACTGGGGACACCTGGGGACATCAATGGTACACTGTCCAGGGCATGCTGGTTGTGTGGGGCTCCAGGGGACACTGGGGACACTGGGGACATCTGGGACAGTGGGGACAACCATGGGACACTGGGGACACTGACAGGACACTGGGGACAGCCATGGGACACTGGAGACATCAATGGGACACTGCCCAGGGTGTGCTGGTTGTGCCACAGCAGCTCCAGGGGACGGGGACACCTGGGGACAGTGGGGACATCGATGGGACATTGGGGACACCGGGGACATTTGGGACAGCAATGGGACACTGGGGACATTGAGGACACTGATGGGACACTGGGGACACTGGTGGGACAGTGGGGACACTGATGGGACACTGGGGACACCTGGGGGACGTTGGGGACACGGCCATGGGGGGACACCGGGGTGTGGCAGCACCTGGAGATGGGGACAGGGGACAGCGGGGGGAACACGGGGACAGGGGGGACAGGGGGAGGTGACACCGCCCCGGGAGGGGACAGCGGGTGACACACAGGGACAGGGGGAGGTGACAAGGGCACAAGGAGGGGACAGGGGGTGACACACGGGGACACCGGAGATGGCACACGGTGACACGGAGGTGACACAGCCCCAGGGAGGTGACACCGGAGGTGACACAGGGGGACACGAGGGTGACACACAGGGATGAGGAGGGGACAGGGAGGGGACCCGGGGGTGACACAGAGGGACAGGGGGGTGACACGGTCCCGGGGAGGGGACATAGAGGGGACACACGGCGACAGGGGGGTGGCACAGGGGGACCCGGTGGTGACACAGGGAAACAGGGAGGTGCCACAGAGGTGCCACACGGTGCCACAGGGACACGGAGGTGCCACAGAGGTGCCACACGGTGCCACAGGGACACGGAGGTGCCACACGGTGCCACAGGGACACGGAGGTGCCACACGGTGCCACACGGTGCCACAGGGACACGGAGGTGACACCGCAGGTGCCCGGGCCGGTCCCGCGCCCTCCCCGCCCCTCAGGCCCTCCCGATCCCTCAGAGCGGCCCCGAGCGGCTCCCGCGCCCCTCCGGCCCTCCCGAGCTCCCAAAAGGGTCCCAAAACGCCCCCGAATGTCCCCGAATGTCCCCGAATGTCCCCAGATGTCCCCAGATGTCCCCAATTGTCCCCAATTGTCCCCAAACCCCCCGAGCGCCCCCGGCCCTCACCCGGCTCCGCACCGGCACTTCCGCAAACAATGACGTCACCGCGCTTCCGGGCACGCGACGCACGGCGCGGTTCGGTCACGCGACGGCGCCTCAGACAAGGGAGGAGCCAACCATAGAGGAGGGGATAGAGCGGCCACTTCCGGTGGGGAGCAGCGAGAGGAGCGGCCAGAGCGGCCACTTCGGGTGGGGCGACACCTGGCGGCGAGGGGGTGTCCGAGAGGGTGGGGGCGACTGGGATGTACTGGGGATACTGGGATGTACTGGGAGGGGATACTGGGGGTACTGGGGATACTGGTTTGTACTGGGAGGGGAAACTGGGGATACTGGGAGTGCTGGGACCGGGAACTGGGGATACTGGGATGTACTGTGATATACTGGGAGGGGAAACTGGGGATACTGGGAGTGCTGGGAATGGAACTGGGGATACTGGGATATACTGGGAGGGGATACTGGGGATATTGGGATATACTGGTTTGTACTGGGAATGGGAACTGGGGATACTGAGAGTGCTGGGAGGGGATACTGGGGGTACTGGGATGTACTGGGATATACTGGGAGTGGGAACTGGGGATACTGGGATATACTGGGAGGGGATACTGGGATATACTGGGAAGGGAACTGGGGGCACTGGGAGAGGAACTGGGGATACTGGGGTATACTGGGAATGGAACTGGGGATACTGGGATATACTGGGAGGGGAACTGGTCATACTGGGAGTGGGAACTGGTCATACTGGTTATACTGGGAGGGGAACTGAGGACACTGGGATATACTGGGAATGGAATTGGGGTTACTGGGGGCACTGGGAATGGATACTGGGATATACTGGGATATACTGGGAGGGGATACTGGGGATACTGGCATGTACTGGGAATGGGACTGGAGATACTGGTTTATACTGGGAATGGAAACTGGGGGTACTGGGAGTGCTGGGAGCAGAACTGGGGATACTGGGATGTACTGGGAATGGAACTGGGGGTACTGGGATATACTGGGATATACTGGGAGGGGAACTGAGGATACTGGGATGTACTGGGAGAGGAACTGGGGATACTGGTTTGTACTGGGAATGGGAACTGGGGGTACTGAGAGTGCTGGGAATGGGAATGGGGGATACTGGGATGTACTGGTTTGTACTGGGAGGGGAAACTGGGGGTACTGGGATATACTGGGAGGGGAAACTGGGGATACTGGGAGTGCTGGGAATGGATACTGGGGGTACTGGTTTGTACTGGGAGGGGAAACTGGGGGTACTGGGATATACTGGGATATACTGGGAGGGGAAATGGGGATACTGGGAGTGCTGGGAGTGGAAACTGGGGGTACTGGGAATGGGAACTGGTTATACTGGGATATACTGGGATATACTGGGTGTGGAACTGGGGGTACTGGGAGTGCTGGGAATGGGAACTGGGGATACTGGTTTGTACTGGGAGGGGATACTGGGATATACTGGGAATGGAACTGGGGATACTGGGAGTGCTGGGAGCGGGACTGGGGGTACTGGGATGTACTGGGAGGGGAACTGGGGATACTGGGGATACTGGGATATACTGGGAGGGACTGGGAGGGGATGCTGGGAGCACTGGGAATGGGAAACTGGGGATACTGGTTTGTACTGGGAGGGGATACTGGGGGTACTGGGATGTACTGGGATGTACTGGGAATGGGACTGGGGATACTGGGATATACTGGGGGTGGAACTGGGATATACTGGTTTGTACTGGGAATGGAAACTGGGGATACTGGGAGTGCTGGGAGAGGAACTGGGGATACTGGGAGGAGAACTGGGCCATACTGGGAGCACTGGGAATGGGACTGGGCCATACTGGGAGCACTGGGAATGGACTGGGCCATACTGGGAATGGGACTGGGCCATACTGGGAGCACTGGGAATGGACTGGGCCATACTGGGAGCACTGGGAATGGGACTGGGCCATACTGGGAGCACTGGGAATGGGACTGGGCCATACTGGGAATGGGACTGGGCCATACTGGGAGCACTGGGAAGGGAACTGGGCCATACTGGGAGGAGAACTGGGCCATACTGGGAGCACTGGGAATGGACTGGGCCATACTGGGAGCACTGGGAATGGACTGGGCCATACTGGGAATGGACTGGGCCATACTGGGAGCACTGGGAGCGGGACTGGGCCATACTGGGAGCACTGGGAGCGGGACTGGGCCATACT
>JAWWMS010000028.1:10840-25407 GCA_035048045.1 Chlorospingus semifuscus
ACAGACTGACAGGGCGGGGATTTGGGGATGATCTCAGCAAAGGAGAGGGATTACACAGGTAGAGGGAGGGGATACAATCTGAGGTAAACCATTTGCGGAAAATAAGGGGATACAAAGGCAAGACCATTGTAAAACATAAAAACACACTACAATATTATTGTTGTGTTTTTTCCCAGGCTTTTGTTGAAAAGACTTTGTGACAACCTGAAATATTAAAGGCCAGAGAAGACAAAGCACTTCTGGAAGTGTGGTGGCATAGAAACTGGGAATGGCAGGAGTGTTTTGGGCTGCTCTCTGGACTTTTATAACATACTTCAGTCAACAGTGAAACATATTTGTGGATCTCCTATGGCATCAGTGACATCTTTATAGTGTAATACATACATACCTTGACAGAGGTGTGTGATACAGGTGACAAAGTGCTGGCAGAATGAAATTGGAATGAAATTTCCATTGGGAGCTCTGTGTGTGTGCTTGAACAGGGTTTCTGCGTAAAGACAGGGAAGGAGAAAGTGCTTCAATTTAATTTATTGCCCATATCCTGGCAGATGATTCAGGCATGGATTTCTGGCCTAAGCTGGCTCCCATTTTATCCACATGACTTCTCTGATATCCTGGCAGTTTGCAACTAAAATTAATTATGAGAGAAGTTTTACAGACTTATCCATGTTTTAGGCCATAGTAGGGAGGGGATAGACCTTCCTCTTTGCTGTGCGCTATCCAGGTTTCCTGAGCGTGCACACTCTTAGCATTGCAATCATGGAATCCTGGAGTGGACTAGGCTGGAAGGGTGTGGCCACAGCTCTCTTCACAGAGAGCAGCAGGCACAACATTCCCAGGATTTCTCCTGGGGAAGGCAGTGAGAAAGCTCAGAGAAAGAAGAGAAACAATTCTTATCTCTATTTGCTGCGCCTGTTGTTTGGCACATGTGGAATGTGTTATGGAGATTGTTTATGAAAAGAGATTTATTAATTGGATTCTGGTGATGATTGTTTGGATGGATTGACCAATTGGGTTCAAAGCTGTGTCGTGACTGGTAAAGGTCATGGGTTTTCTTTAGTAATATAGTATAATATAGTATTTATGTAGTATAGCATAGCTTTATAAAGCGCTTGTTCAGCCTTCTGAATGATGGAGTCACTGCACATTATTCCCTGGAAGGGGGTCGTCTTGCTACAATAGAAGGAACTTTAAATAACATTTATTTCCACCCCTCCTTTTAGTTACACTGGTATTAATTAATACTCAATTAATACTTGTATTATTTTTGGTCACAATGTAACCCTGTTCAAGCACCTGCCCAAACAACACAGAGGTCAAGCCACTACTCCCAGATCATCTACACAGAGTCTGAAAAAGAGGAAAGACAGCAGCATGTCTAGTACTTTATGCTGATTTGCCGTCAATTTAAGTAGAAGGTGAAAAAATAGGTATGAAAACATTTTAGAGACCTAACGCGGTGCCATGAATGTGCATAAATTTAGCAAATTTGGCTCAGTGTATTCTACAAAAGAATAGATTCTTGAGATTTCTCTATCTCAGTAATACAAATTTCTTCATATCTGAATCAGCTATTTCTAAGATAAGCCAAATAAAATTAGACTTCTGCTATGAAGGATCTGATTCCCTAATTGCAAATGTAAATGTTGCCAAATGTACTGCTCCCCTGCTCAATTAATAAATGATTAGAAAATGCAATTAATAATAGGCTGGATATCTGGTGGTTTGGGCTGCTTCTAGAAGGAAGTTGAGAGATGAAGGGAAGGCAGCTACAATGCCAGCACCAATGTCAATTTGGGGATATTTTTGTAGGGAACTGGGGATATTTTTTGTAGGGATATTTTTTTAGGGAACTGAGGATATTTTTGTAGGCTTCAAGTCTGTTGTGTTATCACATGCAGAAGTGGAAAAGTGACAAAGAAAATCAGATTAATGACAGAGAGGGACAACAGGGCAAGTGATTTTTATCTCTGTGATGAATATGACATACTATATCTGGTATGAGCCAAAAACTCCTGTTGATCACTGTTCTCTGTTCACAAACCTTGGGTCAGTCCTAAAGTCTATTTGAAATTGTCTTTTGTCTGCAATGACTGCTTGGCAACATCCCACTTGCAGCACCACAGAGACCTTGCTATGCAGACTAAATGAAACTCTGGAATTCTCCAACATAATCTGTTAGCATTATATGCAAGAGCAATACAATAGTGACAGCTACTTTCAGAACTCCTACATTATTTTGATTTTTTTCCCTCTGGCAGGGTTAATGTTTTCTCCCTAAAGTTTTCAGAATGAATCAGTTTAAATCTCAAATGATCAAGAAACTGTGTGGAAGAAAACACTGATCAAAATCTGTAATATATTGAAATACAAAATATTTTAAATCATCAAGAAACAGTTAGAAATGCACAGGTGAGTTGTGTGGCCTCCACTCTACCTAATTCCCCTTCTCTTCAATCCTAAGGAGTCAGTTTTAAGGTGCTGAGGATACTCAAGAGAACTCAAACCAATCCATGGCAACCCTTCAGGAATGGGATTAGATTAACTCCTCCTCTTGCAGAAGCCCATATCACTCTTTTGTCTTTAACTGAGAAAGAGAGTTCTTACACTCTTTTTTTCATGAAGTGTTCATGAGAATTCGTCATGCTGTGGGAGAGCAACAAGATAAGAATTGACGTTAATGTAATATAATATAACTCACTGGGCTAAATGTTAACATTCTAAGAGAAGGGTGAACAAAGTAGTGGGCTCTGTATCTGATCCAATGTTAGTTCTTATTTCAAAGTGGGCACTGTGTTAGTTCACATCAGAGAATTCTGAAAAAATACGCAGCATAATTGGAGGAGTAAGCATGATAATTTCTTCCCAAAAAATCAACATAGGCAGACGTGCCAGGGTAACATGATTGTATTTGACTAAGGTAAAAACTGATGCAGCAAATAAATTTAAGAAGAAAAAATTAGGAACCAGCACAAAATTAAGAGCGGCAATGGTCAGAGTGAAAAATTAAGATGTGATGACAAACGTAACTGTAGTTGCTTAAGAACCCTGAATGTTTCATGGGCTTTAAATTCCTCCTGGGTGTATCCTTGCCAAACCATAACATAAAAAAAGGAGGAAAAATGTAGAAAAGCAATGCTTGGAGAAAGATTTATTTCAGGGAAGCAGTGCCCAGACGGCTACTCAGAGAGAAAATGAGCAAATGAAGTTTAAGACTTTTATCCACAAGTGAAGGAACAAAACCTGAATAGAATTTGCCTTGTCACACTGTAGTAATTAATATTAAGAGTAAGATTTTTCTCCCAGCATGATTCAGAAATTATTGCTGAATGTCTTTCTAATTAGTGCCTCTAAACGATGACCTCTAAATATCAATCCCATGACTGCAAATTTTAATTTCCTTAAATTCTTAATAAATGACAGGATACAACCATCATGCCTTAACCATTCTACTGCAAAAGTCAAGCCACTGAGGATGTCTGAAGTCACTGGTGCTATACTGCTATATTTGTTTTAATAAATTATTGAGCTTATACCAAAAAAAAAACCCGAAAAACCCAAACCAAACAAAAAACAAACAACAACAAAACCCACCAAAAAACCCCTCAAAAAGCATAAGGAGTGGAAATAGCAATTTCTTTTCAAACTGCATATCATGAAATGGAGAGAAGGGGAAGCAGCAATCTGAAAATGAAGCATATACAAAGCTGGGGGTAGCACACTTCCATTCACCAGGGATATGGTAATTAATGGTTTAGCTACATTTAAGCCAACAAACTCACTTAAGGGTGAGTATGAAGCTCATTCTCAGTGCAGGGAGGGATATTTGAATCTCTGCATGGTTAACTAAGGCTGGAGAAAGTTCTAAATGTAGGGAAGTAGCTACATATAAGTATGTAAGAACTGGGCTCAGAAGTGTCTAAAGTGCCATTTAAGAATCCCTTGAGTACTATAACAAAATTCTCTGTCTATTTTGTAGACAGTGAAGTGCTAAAAATCATTAGTTTTAAAAAAGGAAAAGAAAAATTATCCAGAGTCAACCTGAGGTCCAGGTCCTCACACTTTACAATGTAGCAAAAAATGATCAAGCAAACAAGTCAAAAGGATTAAAAAATAATTGTTACTTCATGTCCCCAGGGGCGCTGCACAACCTAGCCCTGCTGGCTGGGGGAGTTTGGAGGTCACCCCAGCCATGGCTCTGCCTTCAACAAGTCACAGCAAGCTTAAGTGGTGGGGAAGACAAAACTCTCTAAGGCTTCGGAGTTGCTGGAGACTGAAATAAGAAGATATTCAGAAATTCTACATAATGAAGCATTTTGCAGCAGTCGTAGTTTAAAGCTGATGCCCCACCTGCATCTTGTGGCCCACCCCAAGGTTAGTGACATCGCACTTCAGTCCCATGAGCGCATTTTGAATTCTTTCTCTCTTCATAAGAGAGCACATTTTATGGCCCTGTCACAGAGCTCCTCTGTGTCAGAGCAGAAAATCCCTCTTTTAACCTGAATGTCTATAAAATCCATACTAGGCTTGACATGTGATGGTTTTTGTGATTAATACCCTGTAAAGACATAAGCTACCGCAGTGTGTATTGTAAAAGCTAAAAAAAAAAGAAAAAAATTACAGAGTTATAGAAAGTCTGACCTATTTTCAAAGTTTGAGAACTCACTTCTCCATTGTTGAAGTAAGCCTTGTATGAAATTTGGCATCAGCAGAAATTGTTAGGATGGATTATTTTCATTTGTCCCAAACCATATTACATTTGTCCAAATGTTAAAGGCTACGGATTCCTGAAAATCTTATTAAACACTTCCCAGTGCTCAACTTCAAGGCTGGCAGTCAGAATATAAATGATGAGAAAAGTTGTTGCATAAATGCTGAGGGGTAAAACCACTTGGGTTTGATAATCTTGTGTAAGCCACTTGACCCATTTCCTCCAGCACCTGCCATCCCAAGTACCAATCCACTGGAGTGAACAGAGAGAGGCCAGTGGTGCTCTGCTAAACTGAGCCTCTGTGAAAGCAATCAATAAACTTCCATCTCCTCCAAGAGCTCCAGACATTCATATAATTGTCCCTACTTCCCTCTCAGGGTGGGATCTGGTCTCTTTTCCAAAAGATTAAAGTGCAGGGCAGATTTCTCTGTGCTATCATACTTTGGACATCTCATTTCTCAGTGGCTTTTATCGTGCTCATCTGTTCAGCAAGAATGAGTTTTCCAATGCTCATTTGCTGTTTAATTGCATTCTCAGATCCTCTAAGATGTCTGTAGCACCTGCTTTCCACTTCACAGACTCTTTTGATCTCTCTAGAAATATCCAACTTTGATTACGTGAAAATCTTTCCCAACCGTATGACGTGCCTGGAGAGCAAGTTACAAACTGCCACTGTGACTATTGTGACCTACGTTAAGACTGAAAATATAATTCTCTGATGTAAAAGTGATCCTACTTGCTATTCTGTTTGTATACTTCTTTACTGGCTTTGGTTTTCCTAGCCTTACCAAACACTTGGGGAAAACAGAGCATATAGTGAAATATAGGTTGCAGTGCAGTGACATGCAATTCAATAGCTCTTAAAAGTCTCCAGGGTAGACCAAATAACCACCTGCTAGCAGGGATTTTTCACTTGCAAATATGTTGAAAACTTGTTTACCTGAAACCTCTCCATTTGTTTCTATCGGGATGCATTTGCAAATGTGAAATGGGTGGTTTCAAGCCATTCCTGTAAAAAAAATAAATTGTCTGTTCTGTTTGTACAGATATGCTTTGGTGGGAACAAAGGTTTTCTTTGTGTACCCTAAAGAGATTGGAACCATTATTGAGGTCTGGTTTGGCATTGGTTTCAGAGCAGGAGAAATGTGGAATGCAACATCTACTTTGTTGTTGACTGCATGATTAAATTATTTATTGATGCCTGTTATCAGTTTTCACATTTTTCTACCAGCTATAAGGGGCTATTTTGTGATTTACTGCTAAAATGCTTTGAGTGTATACAGTTCTGCCTTTTTTTTTTATTTTTTAAAACAGTGTATTTTAACTGGGTTATCCCACACTTCTTTATCTTTATGTGTAGTGCTGCACATTTTTAGCTGGAATTTTTCGTAAGTTTCTCTCCACAACTGTTTGCAAAGTTTTAGCCAAAGCAGCACAGCTGTTTTTAAGATTTGGAAAAAAATATGGTACATCTGAAAATATTCTGATTATCTAGGTGGTTAACACAGAATTACTTAGGTCCCTCAACTAGTCTAGTTGCTCCAATAATTTGAACTCAGCCTTTGGGAGGAGTTGGTCTTATGAAGAATTAAACATGAGGACATTAAGTTCTAATATCACCCCAGATATTATCAGATATTATGAAGTATATAGAAAGTGGGATATATATTTTCAAATAGAAGAAATTAAGGCTGAGGTGAATTCTAGCACTTCCTGGCTTCTAGGTTTTGATTTTATAAACTTAATATTTATATCCCCACACCCAAGACTGTAACTGAGGCCTTTCTGTGTTTACCACTGATGTTTTGTAGTGGGTATTTATGAATTTGCATTTCTTGGCTTGTGACTCATCGTCAATATCCCACTGCACTCTATACAGCATTAGAACTGTTACAGCATTAGAACTAGAGATGGATGATGGTTGGAGAAAACACTAAGAGGAGTAACAAGCATAATCAGCAAAAGTAACTCCTGCAGGAACTTTGAAAGGCTGAAGGCGAATGTTTTTTTTAATAAATGTTTTTTTTAATAAATGAAGGTCAAACTCCCTGTGCAATCATTAATGCAGAGGCTGCTCTGTGCAATGACAAATCTCTGCTCCTGCTGAGGTGCAGTGATGAGGGAAAAGCTTAGACAACACTGCTCCCTTCCCCTGAATTCAGCTGGAAACCCAAAGGTACTCTGTTCAAATCTTCCAGAGTCCCCCCAAAGCACCGAGCATTAAGATTTGTATCCAATGCCACTGGATTTTCCATCTTATTTGAAGTTGACAACTAATTTTGAGCATTTACTGATAATTCAAAGTCTGGTGAGCAAGCCCTTCAGGCTTACTTGCAAAAACCTTGCAAATTTATTGAGGCTTGTGCTCCAGAGCAAATTTTAATAAACAAAAAAACAAACAAACAAATACACACACACACACACACACACACACCCCCCAGATGCCACTGAGGCACCAAGTGCCAGAAAATGTAAACTGATCTGAACCTGAAATTCATTAAGACTGCAGTGCCTCTGAGCCAGTGTGCAGAGGGCAATTGCTTTCCATGGCCCTTCTGCTGCAAACAGATTTGGACAAGCCTCAGCTCAGACTCCCGTGGATAGTCTCCCATTTTGATGTTGGTATTTTTGTTTTTGAAATTGGGAGCATTACCTAATGCTCACTGATTCAGCCTGAGAAGGCTGGATAATCCAGTGACTGCAGGGAAGAATATGAGAGAAAGTTATTTAGATCCTACTGGCTTTTAGTTTTCTTTTCTTTCTGTCTTTTAAAAATAATTATATAGGCAGAAAGATGTCATTATATGTAAAAAAAAACTCCATAAAAATCAGTATTCTGTTCTGGCTACAGCACTTCACTGACATTAGACAATTTCATCTTCCAGGTCAAATTTCAAACAAACCTATTTCACAGGCAATAGGTAAAAAAAATGCATTTGTTTGTAGCAGTTGGGGAGTTCTGAAATTCCGGGCTTTGTGTAAAAGAATTCTGTTGTAGGTTATATTCTTTGAGGGGATGAAGTAATAATTAATTGCAAGTAATCTGTCATGTTTAGTTTTCTCAATCATGAGCAGACCCTGACTCACCCACAATATAAGAACTTATTTTTATTATTGAAGTATAAGTTGGACACTGGGGTGTTTTGTATTCGACAGTGATTTGAGAGAAAGAAACAAATAGAGATTTGAGAGAAAGAAATAAATAGAGATTTAATCAAAGGATTGTTAATGTTGAAAAAATGAGGAGAGATTTCATTAAATGACTCAGCTCCTTTGGGAAGGAAAGGTTCAATAACATTGAGAACCTGATGCATCTTTCCTTAGTAGTGGAGAAAAAAAATAGTATTTCAGAAAAAATGTGTTAACTCTACTTGTCCTTTTCCTGCCCCTCCATCGAAAAAGAAGTTCATAGTTTGTGTTCCAAGGTAATCCATAAAATAGAGCAAGAATGGATTTGGCAGGGGTTTCATTTCAGTCTCTCACCCATCTCTGCCTCCCTCGCCAAGTCCTCTCTGCTTGTTTTTGTGTTTACACTTGTATTCAGTAGTAACCAAAAAGCGCCATTTTAAAATCAGCTGTAGAGGTTGTAAATGTCTTTCAAAATCTGGTAGGTGATGAAACTAAAAAATCATGATTTTCTTTGTCTTTCTCTCCTTGCTTCTTTTTCTGATTATATTGTCAGAAAGAACTTTTTTCTCTAACTCTCACTAATCTGAAAAAAAGACAATTTGCTCTCAGAATACCCCCAACAGCCTGAGTTATTTTCCTCTCAGTATGTGATAGGTTTATTAAGCAAATTTGCTTCGATGGGCAGATCAGGTTGGGAAGGGGAGTGGTGTTTTCAAATTGTGAAGGGTTCCATCTGGGAGATTAACTCCATTGACACGGCACTGAAAGGATTTGTCACTCAATATGGGACTTCTTGTGGAAAGTGTTACACTATTAATTTATAACTTTAACTCTGAACAAATTTTAAAAACTCAGATACTTAAAACTGTATTTTCCTCTTTAAAAACACTGTGGTGCATGCCATACTGGAAGGAAAAAGATATTCAGGTATTCCATAAAGTTCTGAAAGTGGATTTGGTGAGAAGTCTGGAATCAAGACCAAACTCCTTTTCAAACAAAGCAGCTGGTCTTCAAACATATTAGACGTCCAGTCTAGACATTTCTAATAATAACTAAAACTAGCCTGGAAACTTTTACTGCTGGTTTTGCATTGAAATATATTCTTTGGGAAGCCACACTGCTGCTCTCAGTGCTTTGTCCTGCCCCTCCCCCCCAGCACAATTATAGACCCTCCTTATGGCTCCTCAGAGGGGCACTTTGTCAGATATGCAAATATGAAGATGGTTTGAAGATGCAGGACGCAGGTAAGTGTGATTAGTAGGACAATATAATGCTCCCAGAGGGGATGCGCTGACGCAGCACTGGAACTTGATGCATTTTCCTTGGGAAAGAGAAAACAATTGACCTCCACTACTATTGGATTTCTGCTCTGTGCTGGGATTACAGAACAAAATGTGTCACCCCGAGCTCAGAAGCTTCTCCATATCTGTGTTTTGATCCTTGTTAAGTTATTTATAAGATTTGAGGTTATGTCACACTGATCATGAGGTCTCCCACAACACAGAGGATGGTTAGCAGGGGTTCCCTGGTTGGAATAAGTCCAGCTTGAATGAATGGGGACTGTGACCCAGCAGTATTTTCCTGGCTTGGTCAATCTCTCAAGAGGCTAATGATGCAAGATAAGGCAGTTTAGCAGCAATTCTGCTGTTTTCATTGCTCTCATGTCCTTCATCTCGTTATAAAACTGCATTCTCTGTTAAAAAATATACCCTTTGTGAAAAAAGTTGATTTAGCACCTGTATAAATTCAGAAGAATTATTATGTTGGCTTTTTGCAGCTTTTTTTTGTAATAAAGAATATCTTGATAGATGTATTTGAACAGAATTCCATTTCTTTAAAGAAATGTTGAAATTATCTTGTTTTAATTTCCGTGATTGCAGAATGTGTATGCAGTGCTGTAGCTATTCATTTGTTGCTGAACAGATTTGAGGTCCTGGCTTTTGGAAGGTTGAAAGTTATCCTCCAAGGCAGATGAAGTCATTCCTGTAAAATAAATAAATACTGGAATCAAAGCAATGGGCAAGGAAATAAGCTGAGGAGAAAGGTATCTATTATTTGATGTGTAGGCACAGCTAAAGACCCTGCTATCACAGATCCCCCTGGTGCACCTGCATAGATCCTAACCCAGGGCTTGGAGATTTCAAAAGCAGACAAAAGCAGCAGCTCTTAAAAAGCATGCAGAGGAAGGATTATGCAATTTGGAGGATGCAACTGATGCCCAGAGAGATGAAATGATTTTATCATGATTCACACAAAAGGATTTTAGGGAGAAAGTCTTAATCTGCATCTTCCACAACATTAGTTTTGAGAGTAATATTCTTGAGGAGCCATTCTACTGGGCAATATTTGCTTTAGAAGGATAAGTACATCATAAAAATTGTGACATTATTAAGTGTGCTTTTTTTCTCCTTTTGTAAAAGTGTTATTTTATGAGAAGAACTTGCTAAGTAGGGAATAAGAAATCTGTGCTACTATACTCCTTTTTATGGAATCATAGAATTGTTTGTGTTGGAATGGAGCTTAAAAATCACCTCACTCCAACTATGGAGTTCCAACAAAGGGACACCTTCCACTGTCCCAGGCTGCTCCAGCCCCAGTGTCCAACCTGGCCTTGGGCACTGCCAGGGATCCAGGGGCATCCAAAACTTCTCTGGGCATCCTGTGCCAGGGCCTGCCCACCCTCAGAAGGAAGAATTCTTTCTAATATCTACTCTAAACCTACTCTTTTTTAGCCATGATATCTCTTTTCAGGATGAAAACTACAAGCCATCATGCCTCCTCTGGGATTTTAACTTGACCCAAGGGCCTCCCTTTCTTTTCCCTTTTCTCTTGTCCTCAGTAAAGAGCACAACCATTCCACACCAGTAGCATTCATGTGCCACTCAAAATCTTTTCATACTTTCATGATTTCTCCCAAAGTGCCCACTCTAAAATAGGGTTTGTAATTCTATATGCTTGCTGGAGCATGTCACACAGTGAACTATGACAGAGTAAAAAAGTTTTTATCCCCATGCAGAGACCAGAAATAGGAATCCTCCCATTACCTGCTCAGGAGCTGTTACCACACATCACAATGCAGAGGTAGAAGTCCACCCCATCTCACCCCTGAGCTTGTACCATCTCTTAATTCTCTTTCTTATTTTGTCCTACACATAATAAACCCTCCAGAAAATAGTCTGCTAGACAGTGCTTCAAAAAAAAAAAAAAAAGAAAAAGAAAAAGAAAATTCAAAGAAGTGCTGCTTCTTGTTAGGGATTAGCAGCTAGAAATTATTTGGGTAACAGTTCTTCTTTTTCAAGCTGGTTAATAGATAGGAAAATTAGTTGGCAATTTAAATGCTGCTTCATTTAACACAATGATTCCTAATTACATTATCAGCCCATCTGGCAAGAATTGCTTACAACCATCACACAGAAAAGAAAACACCAGTAACTATATGCTGTGTTTGCCCACAGTTATTACATGTTATTATTGGCACTGACTGTCACTCAGGTTATTTCAGCAATTTGTTTCTACAAATTAGTAATGTTACAATATACAGTGGCTTTTTAAGCACAGACTTTCTGGATGGGTTTTTTCTCCCCTGTGTTACTTAGAGTTAGCATTTACAGCCAATAAAACTACTTTCCAATAAAAGAAAAAAAGTATCAGAAGGCTAGGCTTTAATATAGATTCTTCATCTGTTCTGAAAATGCAGAAATAAAAGAAATTTAAAAGATGAGTTAAGAGAAAATTTTGGAAGCATTTCTAGATGTAGAAGACTGCAAAGTCAGACATAAACCTGAAAAGCCTCCACAATGACAGATTTCTGCTTGCAGAATATTGTGCACTTTGTTAAAAAGGTAAGGCTGAAAACAAATATAGGTAAATTTGTTGGACTGGCACATTGCCCATGAACACAGGCAGGGATGGATTCTCCCATTTCTCTGCTCACAAGCAGTCCCTGCACTGGAGGAACACCTCACTCCAAAGCCAAATGATCCTCTGCAGCTTGGATGGAATCATACTTCATCTCAGAGGAGGAGGAAAAGGAGGAAGAGGAAGCCAGACCCACATTTTACACCAAGTCCAGGAAGGGTATTTCCAGTGAAGTCACTTCTGCAGAGAACACAGACCTATCTACTCCTACCTCCAAAAAACCCCTCCCATGGTCACAAGAAGGGTTTACCCATGCAGCCAAGATAAGAGAGGCATTGTGAGGAAAGAAAAAAAAGAAAAAAAAAGAATGAGATTAATTTTCTAATGACGTTTGTTCAGCAGGTGGTGCCCACGTTTGGCTGCAGCCCTGGGGATGCAGAGGAAGGTGATTTATTGCTGCACGACAACGTGGGCAAACCAGAAGGTCAAGTTTATCACCAAAGATAACTCCTGCTTTCACAACAGCAGAAGTTTGTCACAGAAACTGTGCAGTGTTTGCAGTCTGGGGAGTTAACAGGAGGAGCAGTGCCAGCAGCACACCAAGCTCTCCAGAGAGGGTTTGGCCTTTGCTGCCTTTCCCCTCACTGCTTTCCCAGGTGGTGCCAGGACCTGGATTTACATTTACTGCCTATCTTCACATTCCCCCTCTTCCCCAGCCACTTAAAACATCCATTCCCAAACACTCTCACACCCCCAGCAGAACACCAAGAGTTTTCCCCCTCCATCTCTCCACAATCTGCACTGCTAGACTGGAAGGAATATTTCTTTTTTCCTGCCTGGAAAGCAATAATCTCTTTCTTTGCCAGAAGATTACAAAGTACTTTCTGGATTAGCCAATCTATCCGTGTTTAAGAGCACTGCATGCTTCTGTAGTGGAGATTTGTATAAAAAACACAAATGCTAAAATGACAGATTGCTCTGAAGTATAAACTTGCTAAACTAAATTGTGAGTTGAAATATGAGCATCTGACTGTGGGACTGATGAATAGTCATTTTGAAGAAAAATATTACAGGAAGTGCTTTATATATATTATCATTTTGACAATAAGGGAAGGCTATTATGGTTTAAAGAAAAAAAAAATAGTCAGCCAATCAATCCTGGTAACAAAACAAAATATCTATTCTTCATTTCTACGCTCTCCTTCCTGCCAATGCCCTCGGTTCCCTGAACATTAGCATTCTTTCTGCACATGCCATCTCATGTGCTATCTTATTTTTCAGGCTGAAATTTATTTGCTGTGTCTAGATTTATCATACAACACATCCATCCTATTCATGCTATATGAACATGCTTTGCTGTTGAACATGAGCCATTACTTGCTTATCTTAGAGCTGTGTGAATCGCGGCAATTTTGTCTCATTGCCTTTTCAGAAGAGATTAACCTTTTTTTCCTCTTTTTTATTTTTTCTCCCTCTTTTTTATTTTTTCTCCCCCCAGATACGAGTCTCTCTCCCACCTCACACCCTATAGCAGACAAAACCAAGTGAGTGAAGCAATCCTGGAGTTCACATAAACCAGCTGCAGCTGAACTCATGCTCTGCTCTAAGCACTGAGTTTTAAGGAAAATCTGGACTAATTACAGAGTAATAACAATAATCTAGAGGTGTAGAAAAAAAATCACCTGTAAATAAGGGTTGATTGGCTTTAAATGAGTTGAGAAGAAAAAGGAAAAGTGTGATACAGAGACCCCCAGGGAGCCAAACCTTTCAGAAGGAAGGGGTTGCATGGAAGCCAAGAGGTGCCTTCATCAGCCACCAGCCCTTAAGCATAAGCAGAGTTAGTGCTTACTGAGAGCAGCAGAAATCCTCCCAAATCTGAGTGAGGAAAATCTGTATATTTGCTGTACTTACACCACACACGTTCTTGAATGGAAAGATAATGAGTGCCTAGACAAATGGAGGATGAACAAAACCCCCACAAACACTCTGAAATTGAAGGAGTTGAGCATGAGACATCAGCTATTTGCACTTAAGTGCACACAAAGCTCTTGTTAAACCCAAAAGACTGTTTCCACCTGTTAGTAGGTGTAAGGCAACTAAATTAATCAATTTTCTGGTAATTACAGCACAGCACTGATGAGACAGGGAGGCTGTAAATGCCACTGGGAGCAACTCTCACATTTAACTGCAAGCCTCGAGAGGAATCCCAGTGCCCACGCAGCCTGGGTTTAGAGACAGCCTAAGCCTAAGCCCTGTGTCCTAAATTAGCAAGAGTCTCATGCAGAGCTCACCCCTCCCTCCCTGGAGAACAGGGTGACTTAAGGTGCTGCAGACACAGCTATTAATTCAATAATTCCATAGCTAAAAAAGAGCTTAACTCTTGGAGATGTGCTTGTGAAAGGCATCACCCATTTCACAGGCTCCTCCTCAGCATAAAACTCTTTCTCATTTGGAAACCAGAGAGTGTCACTGTTGGAACCCAGGACATTCCTCTGGCTGCCCTGGAGGACTCCAGACCCTGGCAAAGAGCTCAGAGACCTTGGCATGGAGTCAAAGACACCTGTGCCTTTGATTTTAACCCATGGAGACAATTACCAACTTTGTGTGAGGATTTACGAGCCACAAGGGTTTGAGTAGAATGATAGTGAATTTATCATAGGGTGAAAAAGTAGAATTTTGGGGTTTTAGAATGGGGGTTCAAGAGGCAAGACGGAGGAATCTGGGCATGTCCTATCCTTCTTCTTCTTCTTGTCCTCCATTGTCGCAGACATCTTTTATGGAAAATTCTTTCCTTAGGATTTTTTCCTCCTGAGAAGCTGACAGGCCTCAGGAACAAAATGTAAACAATGATTATCTGCTGCTGTGGAAT
>JAWWMS010000028.1:30302-40870 GCA_035048045.1 Chlorospingus semifuscus
GGGGCTGGAGCAGCCTGGCACAGTGGGAGGTGTCCCTGCCATGGCAGGGGTGGCACTGGGTGGGATTTAAGGTCCCTCCAAACCCAACCACGCTGGGATTCTATGATCACACACTGTTTTAGTCTATGTTCTGTGCTGTTATTCTGTTCTACGTTGTTATTCTATGTTCTGAGTTGTTGTTGCACCAGCTGAACCAGCTGCCCTGCTACCAAAGCAGCACAGATTTGATTTACCGTTTTCAAATTTTCACAGATTTATTTTTCAATGCAATATAAATGAAGGAGGATTCCTAAATACTTTAGTTGGAGATGAAGCTTCCTCTGTATTCCCTGCAGCCCTGTCCCCACTGCAGGCAGAGCTATTAACCTGTTGCACAAATGACCACACAGCTGTTTTATAACAATGCTGACACAGAGTTTGAGAAATTACAATTTAACTTTGCCTTTGTAAATCCTTATTAACACATGTAGACAGAGAGAAAATTGTGATTTTGAGAAAAGAGGGTTCTTAACAATCTCTTTGGACATAATCACGGGGCTGGACAAAGCCATGGGAGCCACACTGACATCCTCCAAGTTTCAGCAGGCCTAACACATCTTCCCCCAAAGGCACCAGTAGGAATTAGGCATGAATATCAAATGGAATTGGAGCTCATGGAGAAGAAATATCTTTATGAGAGCATTTCTGCTGAAAAAAATGTGCAGTGATGGGATTGAGAGTGTATTAGCAAACAATCAATGCATCTGTGGCATATGTCAGTGAACATCCCTGAGAAACAAATGATTATCCTGAGCAGCACTAAGGCACTCCAGAGCATGGCAAATGGAGAATACTTTTTATGATGTGACATCAAGCATATGGCACATTGCTGACTGGTGAATGACAAACTTTGAAAGGTTATTATTACCCTAATGAGAAAAACCTGACAGAAAGGAATTAATTAGTTTTGCATTTATTTAATATTACCAAATAGCGCAGGCTCCAGATGGCGGCACCCAAGGTATGAGAGGGGGAGAGTGGGGGGAAATCTATTTTTTCTGTCTCTTGGTACTTCACTCTAGGATGGCAAAACAGAAGTGATCCAGTTTCTCCAATTCTTATTTGCTGTGAGAAAAAATTACAGCAGTGCTATTAGATTAGGGATTTAATCTTGATGGGCATTGGAATATTTTTAAGCACATGTTGCTCATTCAGCAAAAATTATGTGGGGTTCTTTTCCTTCAGCAGCAGCTCACAAATATTTGCATGAAGCCTTCAGCTGATTTGGGAGAGGCACAAACTCAGTCACAGCTCCTTGAGCCACCTCTGGTAAATGATCAAGGGGCTTGGTTGGGTTTTCCTGCTGAAATTTACACCAACACTATACTGGGAAATGGTGTGATTTTTTTATAACTTTAAATAATTGGAGCAGAAACAATAATTACAACCATTTATAGACAGGCAGGGTTTTGAGTACATCTCTATAAGCAGTGCTTTCACACAGAGCACAGACCCAGCTGACTCAGGGCATCCCCAGGTACATTGTCCTGACATTTAAAACCCTTATGGGATCACCAACACCTTTCCCAGTGCATCCAGAGAGGAGTTCAGTCAGACTGAGCACATTGGATCAGCTGGCTGGGGAGACTCTCCAGCAAAGGGTACAGATTAATCCAGCTTTATTAGAGGGGTGCAACCCTAAAAACCAGTATAGGACTGAGTCTAGGCAAAGCAAACAGCTTCAGCAGTGAGGAGTGACTGTTCACCTTGTAGATGGATAGGGACAAAGGGCATCTGAGGGCAAATTAAACTATCCAAGAGGGCAAGTGCATCAAATCAGTGTTTTTCCGTAGCACTAATTACTAGACACTCATAGAATCACAAAGGGAAAACACTCCTAATTCTTTTCTCTATATGAGTCTGCAGCCTCAAAATCAACTGAGTTTCTGCAGCAAAGAGCAAGTGAACTTCTGGAGGATTTTTTATGTCCTTGAGCGGTGGAAGGTTAGGCACAAGGTTTCATAACTTCCTTAGGAACTTCATTTTGCCATGGCAAAGAGTTCAGCTTTGCCTTGGTTCCATTTCTGACTAAAATACCTCATGACAGCTTTATAGTATTAATTTCCTTTTCTACTGCACTCCTTATAAATGTTTTCTTTATGGCATAAATCACACTCCCAGCACCAGACAAGTGAAGACTCACCCAGATCTCTTTGCTGGGTTTGGTATCCCAGGTGATCAGGCCAGTCACTGTCACAGCCCTCAGTGACCTGAGCCATTCTGATGGCCACAGAAATGACATGGTGAGAAAAGGAAAAGAACTTCAATTGAAATTATATCTTAGGACAGCTACCAATATGGTCACAAGATCTCTAAAGGATATTGCTGGTTTTCAAAGGGAAGTTAATCCTGCTAGTAATATTTGTTTTCTCTCAGTTTTAGCAATGTTCTTCCAGAGACACAGATAAGCCTAAGGTCTATTTGTTTTCCAGAATGACTTTATCTCCTGGGCTCTTAAATAAGAGATACCAGTTTTCTGGATCTGGGGAAAAAAAAAATAATCTTCAGTGTGAAATCAGTCTAGTCTACCTACAGCTTTTTTCAGGCTGTGCTACCACCCAGATTGTTGATTCAAGGACCCTGAAACTAAACAGCTCCATCACTCAGCCCTGTCACCAGCACCAGTGCTCACACATCAATAAATCCAGGCTCTGCAGGATCCCTGGGCAGCCGTGCCAGGGAAGGTCAGGACACACAGCCAGGAATCCCAGCTACCCTGTAGCACCCAGCAGGGGAGGGACACGCACAGGGGCCAGGGGGAGTCAGGGCCATAATTCCAAAAATTCAGCTTCATCAGCAGCCTGCTGTGGGAACTCAGCACATCACTCCAGAGTTACCAAGAGAACCCCTGGGGGAGGTTGGAAATCCTGGAATGTTGCCAGGAGCACCTGGTGGCTTGACTTCATCCCTCTAGGAATGTGCCACCTCTTTGAGGACATGAGAGTCACTTGGGAATGAATGGTGCAGAAATTATGTATTTACAGGTTTTAGGGTTTTGGTACAGGGGGGTTATGGAGACGAGATGAAGGGATCAGGGCATGTCTTGTCCTTCTTCTTTCTTCTTCTTGTCATCCATTTTCTGTGGTGATGTTGGCACTGTGGGATTGGTCCTTGGTGAAGGTGCACTTGCTAGTATGGGTGAAAGGTATTGGGAAATAAAGGTAAATATGATGTACGTAGTTTTTAGTATAAAAAGAGATGACGGCCCCATGGGAGGTCAGAGTGCCCTTGGCTGCCTTGCTGGTCAGACCTCTACTGGGCAGAAAGAAAATTCTGTAGATAAGAAATAATAAACAATCTGAAGACTGAAAATCTGAAGAGTCCAGACTCGTCCTTTGAAGCGCGGGCTGTCCCAGAGCCATCCTACGCGTGTCTGGGCAGAGACAGACAGCCGACCGGACATTGTTATTTCTCAAGCACACATATATTGTATCCCAAGCCTATATACACTTTCAAGAACAGCTGTTTTATCTTTAAAGGCGAAACACAATTTCAACAGAAAGTAATTGACTATTTCCACACATAATCCTTCACTAGCTGAAAATGCAAGGTTTCCTTTCTTTCAAGCACTTCTCACCTTTGTTTGAGGATGTTCTTTTTTTAGTGTCCCTACTATAAGTTGAATATCATCATTTTAAAGCAGATACATTAAGGTAATGGAAAATTAATTTGGTGCCTAGTAAGTCAGGTATCATTATATTACAATATAATGGTAATGGACTTTGATCCTTCAGGAAAGTCAGAAAATTAGTATAAAACATCCAAAATAATGATAGTAAAATTCCAGTAGAATTCTAAGAGAAAAGTAAGTATTGCTTGTTTCATCATAAACATTATGGTTACCTGTTAACAGAATTATGAAGAACTTCTGCAGCACATAATAAAATATAAAATATAAAATGTAACTCTAGACATCCACTAAACACTCTGAGACATCACTTGAGAATTAAAAGAATTAATTTAGGGAATTGGATGTATATTCTACACATTATTCTTTGGCACCAGATTTTTAGTTTTTTTTGGTTTTGTTTTTTTTTTGGCATCAGTTTGTCTTGATCATTAGAATTCAGACATCTGTGTGGACTTACAGTATTCCTTGTACACTAAGGCAGTTTTTTTCTCTTTCCTCTGGAAATTTTTCCTGAGCAGTAGAAAATATTGATACAGTTATCCAGCACTTTGTTCTGCTTTGGATGTTTAAAAATGGGAACTGTGCTTGTGCAGATCAACTCCACAGTGCATACCTGGGAATGACAGGCCTCTAACAAAACCCTGCACTGAGCTTATATAGATATAAATATGAATATATAAATATATACACATCTATTTCTGGACAGCCAGTGTGACAAACCCTTGGTGTGTCACTGATGAAAGGGACCAGAGAAGGTGGTCTCTAGACAGAGGCAGAACTTCTTTACACTGCAGCCAATTAATTCCTGGATTTCCTTCCCTCAGGAGATGGTAGAGACAGAGAGTGTTAACAGGTTTAATATAAGACAAATCTGTGGACAATATCTTCACAAACCCTAAAGAAGGAGGGCAGAGATGTAACTTTTCCTTACTTCAGTGCCTGTGGGGGGACAGAAAAAAATGGATTGCAAGAAGCAGCTGAGTTTTTCTGATTTCCAGGAGCATCTTTTACTGCTGCTGGAGGCAGAGCACTGGGCTGGACTGTTGGGCTGGCCCAGGACTGCAACTCTTCCCAGTGGGAGAGTGACATAAGAAAATGTTCCTCTATACCCTAAAAACAGAACAGGGGGTTGTGGCATTTTACCCTCCTGCTTTGGCTTCAGGCAGCACAGGTCAGAAGAGGTCATAAAGAAAGAACACAGTCATTAAGGGGTGATGTTTTTAGTCCTATAATTGAAGAGATCTAAAATCTGAGAGGTCAGAACTGCTGTTGTGAAGTGTCTGTGGAGCTTTAGAGGCTGCAAATACCTCAGTTCCTGGGAGACTGATCAACAGCTGCTCCCCTGTAGAGCTCCTTTAGCAAGTAAATTGTCTGAGAATGGGTACCTTTTTCATTGGCCTTATTTTGTAGTGGTAAAGGCCCTGGGCAATGCCTAAGAATTGTATGGATTTAATACAGCCCCCAAGGTCATCACACTGCAGAAAGGATATGTAAGGATTTGAATCTCAGAAAGAATGAGGCACTTTGTATAGTGCAGGTAGACTATATCTCATGTCATCCAGAAATGTGTTCTTTTAATTTTGAAAATTGCTGCCAAATGGGTCTCCAAGTGCTTATTAACACAGCAGCAATAATACTGGCATGGGATAAGGAGTAGGTGTACCACAACCATGTGCTATCTAAAAAGGGGCAGAAAAGCTTCCAGGCAGATACCCCTCTCCCTCAGCACAGGCTGGCAAGATTTATAGCTATAGTTATAGCAATATTTTCAGCAGGTGCTTGCCTAATCTCTTCTTAAAGGTTTCTATGAATCTGGGCTTCATAATCTGCCATTCCATTCCTCTGTATCACTGCTCCTTCTGCTCAAAACCTTTATTTCATGCTCTCTTGGTGTTTGACTCAAATGTTCCTTATTCTTCTGAAGATTTTTCCTTAACCCCCAGAAAGTGATAGAAAAAGCAGGTGGCGTTACCCTCCTGCTACTGACCTGTTCTAATGTATGTATAAGGAGCACTGGAATTTTAAAACTGTAACTTGAGACAAGGTTTTCCAGCCTCTAGGGAAGTCTTGTGAAGAAATCAATAAAGAAACCATGTCCACAAAATTATGTCTAAGCTCTCTTGTTGTGATATATAAGACAATAGAATTTTTCCAGATTTTCTCAGCACTCCCCTCCTCATGTCCCCCTCAGGAAGCTGCAAAGAGCAGTGAGGTCACCCCCTCCTCAGTCTCCTTTTCTGCAGACTAGACAAGATCAGAGTCCTCGCCCACTCCCCACAGGAACTCATGTTCTTGCAAGATTTGTAATTGCTTAAAGAACTTCTGGAAAACTAAAAATGCCAAAATATTTCAGAATTCAAAAAATGGTAAAATGTGGAAACTCAGGGCACCGGGAATATTTCTCTGTCTGCTCTGGGGTGCCCTGACCCCCAGGGCAGCACTGACTTTGACCCTCATTCATGGAGAGTTTCCCAGACTTCAAGATAGACTAGAATCCACAAAAGTGTGAAAAAGATTATAGAAAGTAGTGTAGGTATATCATTTGGTGAGAAACTTAGGTTTTGGGATTTTTACTATGTTGTGGATGGAAGAAAGATGGAGGGCACAGTGTGTCGTCCTGGGTTTCTTCTTCATGCTTCTTGCTTCTTATTCATGGGTTTGGGTGGCATTTTGTAATTGGGCAGAAAAGTCTGCATTGCGTGCTTCCAGGGATCAGTTATTGGGTTAAAAGGGAAAATAACCCAGGTGTCAGTTCTTAATTGGATAGTTTAGTCTTAAAAGACCTTGTAACAAGAGATTGTTGCCATTTTGTGCCTTCTAATGAAAAGGTGCCGAACTCACAGTACTGAGACTGTTATACTGATAAGAAATAATAAACACTTGAGTCCAGACATGAACTACTGTCTCAAGTGCCTTCAATCCAGACCCAGAGAAACCGACAACTGGTCCTGCCACAATAAAAGGTTTCTGATATATCTAATAAGCAGCATGATGTGGAAATCAGAGTAGATTAGTTGCATACTTTAGTTGATTTTCCATAAGAACAGGGAGGAAAGGATCCCACTGTACTAAGACTAAATTAGAAGCATGGATCGTAGCTTTTTTTAGTGGTCCATTAAACACTCACTAATTTTTGTTAATGAATTTGGAAATTTCCCTGATTGATCAATAATTACAAATAAACTACACTGTGAGATTAGTGATGATATTTGTTGTACAAAGGAAATTGAATTCTCAAGGTTAGTTTTTTTACAGTAAGCCAAATATTCCCTGGCACTCTGCAGCACCATTTGCATTTCAATTAGGTTGTGGCTCTGTGCCATTAGTTACCATACCTTGTCTTCAATGTAGTCATCCAGTCCCTGCAAAAAGAAAGAAGTCTAATTTTTCAGTCTAAAAGTTGGTTTCCTATGTGTAATTTTTTTTGTTTGTTTTAAGAGCAAAATCAGCGGTTATAGTTCTATCTCTAATTTAAACGGATAAATCCAACACATTTGAAAGTTTAGTTCCACACATAATGTGACGCACATATATTTTTCATGTCCTTAAGAAAGTCAGTGATGATACTGACAAATTAATTGAAAGCTGCACTCACCTAAAATTAGAAAATAACCTAAATTTCCAGAAGTAGCAATCTTTCCAATTTTGTCCTTCAGTGGCGTCTTCAACCTGAATATTTTAATTAATGTTTCTTTATTGGCAGGAGTAATTGCTTTCTAGTGAATAGCAATGTTTCTGGATTATTTAATCCATACATAAATAAACAAATGTCACATAATTATCTATTCTAGTAGCACCTGGAGTATTTCTCTTGTGTCATTCATTTATTGCATCCAGCTCTCTAAGTTTTATACTAAAAATCAGCAAAGAACAACACTATTAGCTCTGATGAGAAATAGATACATACAATGGTTACCTATATTGCAGTTTTTGTGATTTGGTGTAGCAGCTCAGGGACCTACCATCAGAGTCTCAATCACCCAGCCATAGGGGACTGGTCCCAAATAAGAGGAATAGGTTTTCAGGTTAGGGTGAGAAGCTTGCTTCTCCCATAGATGCTTGCCTCTCACATAGATCTTTGCAGGCACGCGCTGACTTATGTAAAGTTTGTTACCCCATTGGCCTGTTGGCCTAATTACCCCAGTTCAACCCCCTATTCTCCTTGTGTGGTTGGTGCCTAGAATGTTCTCTCTCTGTCCCTCCACTGGCCCTAGTTTACTGCGTTCCTCCGCCTCTGTTTCCCTATTGGCTGACCTGACCTCTGATCCCCCCTCTGCATCCTTTCCCCCCATATCCATTGGACCCTGACTCTCAGTTCTGCCCTCACTATCCCGTATAAAACCCTGTTCTCTCTGCTTGTTCCCAGTCTTTGTCCAGGGACCCTCTTTGGCTCTGTACCCTGTTCCTGCCTACTAATAAACCCAGTTTGATGGTGATCATAGGAAGACCCATCCTACCTACTCTATCAGCTTTCTAAAGTAGCAGTGAGCTTTGGCCTCATGAGTGCCGGGCACTCCAGGGGCCTTGATAGCGCTGCCACGGTACAACTTGGTATCCTGAACTGACCATGTAATGTAAAGTCTTCAACAATTTTTGGATGTCTAAGAGTCCTTTTTGTTGATAACTTGCCTCAAAAGCATCTAAATGCAATGGTGGCCTCCCCATTTGTATGCAGTCTCTGTCCTTGCTGTCCTGCTTCTTGCAGAACCAAGATGTCTAAAGGCTGACTGCTTTCCTGTCCCCCAGTTCTGTACTGAGCAACATGGCTCTGCTAAATCAGGAGTGCTGATCTAGCGCAGAATCAGAGAGACCTTTGGCAAAAACAATAGTAGCTAAGGGAATTATCTCTCTCCAAATTATTTTATCTTTGTGAAGTTGAAGAAATATGAAATTTCATATTCTGTGCCTTTGGAATGACACTGTAGATGGGGAGTAGGGGTTGGCACCTGTCACCTAAAACAATAGGTAGGAACTAAATGCATTCTAATTGCCATTGTACACATCAGGCAGTGTTAGAGACAATGCTATTATTCTATTGTTCCAGTTGAGAGCACATGAAAGACAAATCCACTAACACATTGTGGAGGGAGTTCTCAAAAGTGACTGGGAAGACCAGTAGAGAATTGTCAGCATGTTTTAGTGCTGATATCAAATGCTCTCCATCTTGGGTTCTGCCTGAAGAGTGTTTAGTGAGTCCTGTTGTATGTTTACTTTCCTTGCATCTTCCTTTAGTGATTGCTCCTTTACTGAATAAAGTTGCACTTTCATTAATGTAGTTCTTTAGGCACTGCATTAGTCACAGCCAGACCAACTTTGGTTATGTTGCTGTTAGATCTCAAACAAAGCATGGCCATGTGAATTGTAATATATGTTATGTAATAATTCATGCTTAAAGAGAGAATGTATTTTTTAAGACTGTAAAATCCAAACGAGTCTCTGACCACAAGCAGCCCAGGGACAGATGTCTACTTCGGAATGTCGAAGTTCCTGAAGGCAGCAGGAGAACAATACCCTGTTTACCTAGGAATAGATGTGGCCAGTGCGATGATGATCGTCGTCCTCCATGGGTAATCAGGAGACACTCAAGAGTAGTCATCACTCGACTGATACCATCAATCAAGATAGCAGATGTCGCCAGAAAGATACATCTGAGTACCCAACTTCCCCTGACCCCTGACGTGATCAGTGCCTGCCACTACTCAGGAAACAGCAACTGTCCAGCCCAGCACAGTGAAAGAAACTCTCATGCATATGCGGGGTTACAAAAGAAATTGGAGCACCTCTGCCTGAGGCATAAAAAACTGTGTAAAATAGCCTCACTGGATGCAGCATTTGTGAACAGAGGGAGATCCCATGTGACAGAGGTCGGATCTTGTTCACCCAGCGCCGATCACTGGGCTCAGTGCTGTCTGTTTGGCTGTGGTGGTTTTGAGGACCGTATTTTGGTTGCGGAAAAAGAGAAATAAAATCTTTTTGCATTTTTAATAATTTGGTTTTTTGATTGATCATTTATAACATGAATCATGGTGACCCCAACGGGATCTGAATTTGGGGTTTGGGGACCCCACACCGGTCAGGAGGTGCCCCGTTGATTTCAGTGGCCTGGCAGGATTGGGAGTTTGCAAAACCAATCAGACACTGAACCGAAGCCAGAACCACAGCCAAAGAGAGGATAGAAATGGGCCCAGAGCTCTCGAGAACTCAGAGCGATCCAGAGAGGGATCTCCGGGGCCATGGTGTTTGTTTTTTTGGTTTTTTTTCACTCAGAAAATTGACGTGCATGAAGAATCCACACAGGAAAAGAAACTGTGAGTACCGTGTGGTTGAGTGGGGTGTGATCGAGCGTGTGAGTGAGACGTGATTCTATCACGAAGTGAGTGTGGACCCCAAGATCACAGTTCCACTCTCCCATGAGGGAAGTGGTCAGTCGCGGGGGAAACGGACTCTTTGGTTCATCACACACGTGAAGCCTGAAACTCAGGGAGAGTTCAGGGGGTTTGATCACGGGTTTGGATCAGGAGGGAAGGGACGTTTACAAAAGGTTTTGGGAGCTGGTAAACCTTCTGGTCCGGAATTCAGGTAAGAGAGCTCGCTACCAGCTAAAAAAGCCCACAGAACAGTTCTCCGTGAGGCTAAGTAAGCTGGTAGGTTGAAACAGATGTCAAACATCAAACCGGTACCAGATAAAAGACTCTGGATTCGTGCCGAGAATCCCAGCCAAAAAGGACTTGAGGTAAGAAAAATAACAAAAGGGGTTTTTTGAAAAATAGGACTGAAAAAGAGCAAGTGCCAGAGAAAGCCCCAGGGAAACCTTCCCCAGGTGTTGGAGAGTTTTGTTCAGACGTGGCTTATAGGAAAAAGGGCCATGATCATATACAGCTGGTTAAGAAGTAGAAAG
>JAWWMS010000028.1:73060-114178 GCA_035048045.1 Chlorospingus semifuscus
TCAGCCTTTCCTGGGCACGGAGCTGCTCCAGGCCCTTGCTCAGCTCCAGGAGCTCCTGGCCCTGCTGTGCTGAGGAGCCAGAGCTGGACATAGCACCCCAGGCTCTTCTAATTTAAGAAAATTCTTTATTTTAAATAAATATTTTGACCATAAAATAGGGGTTTTTTTTACTCTTTCATCCACCATCAAATTAAGAGTCCATATATAGGTCACTGCAGCATAGCTGAGTAAGCAGCAGAACTTCTGCATGCCAGAGGTACCGTTGTGTTGGCAGTAAAACCTTCTTGTGTCTGTCATTTCAGCCCTACTAGGGATAAGAATTACCTGAAAAGATCACCTGAGAATCACCTTGTCTGATTTGTGTACTTTCTGCAGTTATTATTCTGTCTTGGCAGAAGATGTTGTCGCCTTCCTCCTCCCCATTGCCATCCTCACTGGAAGAGCAGAGATCAATATTCCTCCTCTTGCACATAGTGGGACAATAAATCACTCTGCCCCAAATTTCTCCTGAATGATGAATCTCCAGTTGGAAACATCTCTGAAACTCTCACCTCTAAACCTGACTTTTGGGGATACAGATGAAATATTGGCTGATGGTGACATGGCAACCAGGAAATTATAGAACATGATGGTCAGTGGCCAAATTCCCCCCAGCTCATTGCCACGAACCTGCAGCAAGGCAAAACTGAAGGGCCCCAGCTGATGGCAGAAGGTGACACTTCAGATGTTGTACTCACCTTACCACATCCCACCTGCCTTGCTCTGGCAGCTGCAGTCTGAGTGGAAAGTGCTTTAAATGAGCCTCACATGGTGTTTAATTCCAAGGGCAGCTTTGAGCACCGTCAGCTTCAGAGGTGTTTTGCTCTGGTTGCTTAGGTGACTGTTAAATACTCAGAAACCGGCTCTGTTTGTTCACTCCAGGCTGGTGGCAGCTGTGCCTCTGTTTATCGAGCACTTACACCTGTGTGCACTGGAGACAGGGTCTGCTTGCACAAAACTCTTTCAGAAATAGTGCAGATTTCATGCAGATTTCATATTTACCTTTGCTAATCTATGTGCTTGGGGGTCATATTGGAAAAGGGGATGAGCAGGTGTTGGTGTCACTCATGCACAAAGGAACGACCTGGGAGGTCAAAACACCCCATTTTGAGGTTCAGATTTTGGTGGTATTTACTTTTTATAGGCCCATATGAAGGCAAGATTAAATAGCTTTGATTTTGAGAATGTAATTTTTATAGATTGGCTCCTATCACCTTTCTAAACTCTAAAATTTCCTTTCAATAAATGATTCATTTGTTATAGATGAAGCCTCTATTAATTTTTCTTTGTTCAAATCAGGTTTGGGGAATACGGAGGACTCATTTTATTTCCAAGTGATGCAAAGTTTTACAAAATATATGCAGTATGTAAATATTTACCTTTATTAATTGTTTTACCTAGTACATAAATGGAGAGGGAAATGCTGTCTTTGAGCAAACTATTTACAAAATCTGTCTTGCGACTTTTATTGTTTATTATTCTCTAAGTTTCTGGGCATCTCTTGTTTTTTAAATCTACATTCTCATATTCCTTATTTATTCCAATAAACTGTGAATTCTGTCTAGAAACAATTTCAGGCCTTATTGTTGCAAGGTGAAACAGAAAATTTATATAGTAAAGAGCAAATTTCATGTTGAGACAAAATGGTATTTCGAAGTGCCAGTTCTCAACTAATAGCACCTAATTTTTGCTTAGTTTGATGGAAGAAATTAAAATTAAGATGGATTTTTATGAAGACAATACTGCATTGAGGAGGGCTCGTGTCAGTGCTGCATCTGTTGCTCATGCATTGAGAAGACTGAAATGGGCTTGGGAGCATCCCTGAAAAGACAGAAGGAAAATCAGAGTGTTCTGCTCTTTGTCTGATCTCCTCTGTTCCCTCAGACTGATTTTGACCCCTCATTGATCACCATGTTGCACCTTTAAGCACCACATACAATAGTTTTGCCACCCAGCTGCCATTGCTAAGAATCATAAAAACATACAAAGTGGTTGGAAGGAACTCTAAAGACCACCCAGATCCAAACCCCCTGCCATGGGCAGGGAAACTTCCACTGGATGAGATTGCTCAGAGCTCCATCCAACTTGGCCTTGAAGGCCATGTTTCTAATAATAATATTTCTATTACATTATTATATTTCTAAAAATTTTATTATGTTCTATTTCTTTTCAATATTATTTTCTATACTATATTCTATTTATTACTATACTATATTATATTTATACTATATTCTATTTATTATGTTATTTATACTATATTCTATTTATTACTATTTATTCTATTTATACTATATTCTATTTATTTCTATTTATTATTATAAATATAAATATTTATTTATTTATTCTATTTATACAGAATATTCTATATTATATATTCTATTCTATTTATTCTATACTATGTTTTATTTATTTATTATCATTCTATACTATATTCTATTAATATATACTATATTCTATTTATATTCTATTTATAATATATACTATATTTTATTTATTAGGGGTTATAATAATACTAATAATGAATAATAAATAAATTATTTCTAAATAATAATAATGAATGTTAAACCACATGGTGGGTGCATACAAGCCACATAGGAAGGTACACTTTTAACATGCATTTTAAATACTTTGGTAATTTTTTTTAAAAAGAGAAAATTAGGATAGGATGAAAATTCAGGATAACACAGAGAACTTGGTGCCCTGGCAAATTCACATGGACTTGCCATCAGGGCTTTTATGGGAAGAGTTCATAGTGCAGTTCATCCTGAGCCTGTCCAAGGACCCTTATTTTAGATTTTAGATTTATTTTAGGAGGTGTATTTTCTGTGCTGCTGTTACCTGTTGGGCTGGGTGTGAGTGACCCTGTTCCCGTGGTCACACAGCAGCTGGGATGCCATCTGCATGGCCTGGGGTGGCAGCTGGTCACTGGGGGAAGAGCAAACACTCTCTGCAGCAGGAGCAGCAAGGAGCACCTTTCAGTCGTGTTTGCTTTACCTTCCCCAGTGTTTGCCAACAGCAGATGTGTCCAGGAAGCTCAGAAATTTGCCTGGAAGGGAAGAAGTGTGACTAGTGTGTGACAATTGGTTTATAACTTTGAATAATAATTTGAAAAATTCCACCCCCAGCCCCCCCCCAAAAAAACAGCATTAGAGGAGAAAAATGAGGCTGAGAACAATGCGTCCTTCATGATGAGCTATTTATTTCATATTTCACTCATATTTTTATTTAGAAGTCAGTGTTTATCACAGACTTGTTTCCCAGTTGCAACTACACAG
This sequence comes from Chlorospingus semifuscus, assembly GCA_035048045.1. Classification (NCBI taxonomy): domain Eukaryota; kingdom Metazoa; phylum Chordata; class Aves; order Passeriformes; family Passerellidae; genus Chlorospingus; species Chlorospingus semifuscus. The sequence continues at coordinate 76,375 of JAWWMS010000028.1, forward strand.
TTTAATCTGTATATTTAGAATTTCTTTACTATGCTATACATAGAATATTTTAACACATTTATGTCTTTTCAGTTACTAAAACCACAGAAATCTCTATTGCAACCTGACCAAAATGTGTTAAATAGACAGTTATTGTTCCCATCCTTGCAAAAAATTGTAATAGCTGATATTTTCACCTCAGAGACTCTTTCAGGGAAACTGGAAATTTTGCAATTTCCTTTTAATTATCATATAAATTAGCTATGCTTCTGGGAAGGGTGGAGTTGGGGAGTCAAATGGTAAAGGTTTTGGTTATTTCACTCAGTTGTTAATATTTTAATGTTAGCTGCCATCTGTAGAAGAAAATGAGAGTGTGAAAATTCCTGAATATTCAAATGCCTCAGGGACAGGTCAGGAAATAAAAATTGAGGCAATATTTAGCCACTGCAGGGCCATGCTATAAATTACAAAATATTAAAAGGCACAATCTTCTTTGTGGCAAGGCAAGACTAAAATGAAGGTAACAAAAGTCTACTTCAGCATCTTGTACTGCAAACAAGGACATAAACTTTTACATAAAGTGTCATCAACTTTATTGAAAAGTTACCAGCCTTGCAGGTTGTAGCACCTAAATTACAATTTTCAGTACCCCATTTAGAATAACCTGACTGGGGGTTGAGGGGGTGGATATATTCCTCACTCAAAAACTTCAATAAATAAATAAAATATGGAAGGAAAGTGCAGGGCCTGCATTATCGTAGTGGTTGCCCCTCTGACTGTGAGTGAAAGTGATTGGAAGTGAAAGCTTTTCTATTTTCTTTGTTTTTGAGTCTATTTTCTAACACACCTGGTGGCCAAAGGATCTTCTTCAGTTTCCTGTGATCCTCAACAAACTCCACGTACATTTTGAGGTACAACATTAATTTCCTGGTATGAGTGTGAGGATATTTCCAACTACATACTTGGATTTTTTTTTTTTTTTGCTTACTTTTTGCAGTCCCCAGCTGGTTAAAGCAACAGAAATGCTCCAATTCTCCAGGGAAAGGTAAAATGACAACCTTTTGCCTTAAGGGCATTGTAAAATTCACTCTTTTTTCTCTTCCCTCTGCCTCTCTTCACATTTTTTGTAGTACCTTCTTCCTCCAACATCCTCTGAAACCCTTTGAAGCAGCTGAAGGTTGATGGTAAAATGGAAGAAATAGAAAAAAAAACCAAAACGGATCAAGAAAAGTTTAAAAGGGATGGTGGGAAAAAGAAATAGTGAGGTCTGTTATGTCAAAACAAACAAAAATGTGAAAGTTGATAGCTCTAGAGCAGAAAATGGTATCCAGTTCCTGCTGGAAGCTGATGGGACATTTGGAATGGAGAGCTGTGCTTGTGAAAAAGTTTTCAGAGAGACAAGAGTGGGGGAAAAAGAACAGATTTAAAGAGATCTCCTTTTTCCTGCTGATCTGTGAATTCTCTGGGAAAGCTGCTATTCCCTTTCCCTTTTGAAGCTGTTCAATTGCACAGAGAAGGGCAGGAGTTGGTGTGCAGATGTCACCAAAGCAGGATCCCTTTTGGAACTGCCAGTGTGGGATTTAGCCCATCACGAACATCTACAGGGTAAATGCCTGTCCCTGAGCTATTTTACCTTCTCATTACAGAACAAGAGAAACAGACATTTCTAACATGAGATTTTTGTTTTCAAAAGACATTTCAGTTTCGTTGGAGAAATCATTCTCTCAAATCATGTGTTTATCCATCTGGGGTCAAGCAAGGCTGGACTGAAGAGCTTCAGACATAGACATGAGCAGTGAGGACATGGAACGTCAGAAGAGATGAATCCTGGTTTTGTGCTTAATTCTGAGAAGTCATGATTCCCTTCATGTATAAGGGATCTCCTGACTCCCCTTGAAGCGTTGTGAGGGACAAGATTTCCTGATTTTCTTTCTGATCCCTGTGGGAAAGCTCTTGTGCCAATAATATTTTTATGGAAAACCACATTACTCCTGATGAAAAGGCACCATGGGAAGCAGAGTACTCAACCTCAGTCTGCCTGAGTTTACATCAATAACTTTATCAGTAATCCCTTAATGAATGCCATGGAAAAATATTTTGTCTCATATGGGTATCATGGTCCCTGGCTACCCCAATGGCACAGATTTTAGGAATAGCTGCAGGTGATTTGAACTGACAGGTCTGGAGGCAGTGCTACTATGTGAAACCAGCACTTTCCTTTGAAAGTGTAATTTGATTGTGTAATCCAAAGACAGCTGGAGGATATTGAATTTCGCTGCTACTTTAGAATGAACCATGAGGCAATGTGGTGGCCTCAAGCCACTGTCATTGCTTGAAAAAAAACCAAACTCCAATTCCCAGAAAATTTTGAATATGCTGTGGTTATTTGTAATAGGTGCTTTTTTACTTAGCAGGAACTTTTAGGAAGTGGTTTTGCTTGAAGAGAATCTTTTGAGGAATGTAGTGGAGAGCAATGAGCAGTGGCAGGAGCAATGTGTAATGAACTGTCCATAACCCCCATTCCTGTTTTCCTGCGCTGCTGAGAGGGTAAAGGTAGAGCTGGGAAGGAGGGAAGGGAGGGGGAAAGGTGTTTTTAAGGGTTTATTTCACTTTTCATTATCTTGCTCTGATTTTGTTGGTAAAAAATACAATTAATATCTCCAGGCTGTGTTGCCTGTGATGGTATTTGGTGAGTGATCTCTCTGTCCTCATCCCAACTCATGAACTTTTGCTGTATTTCCTCTCCAGCTGTGGAGGGAAGTGATAGGTTTTGGTAGGTGTGGGGTATCCACCCACTACATGAGCAACCACTAATTAAATTAATTAATTAAATTGTCACTTTTAATGAGAAGACCCTACATTAAAGACCCTCTTCTCTTTAGGTTTCCTCCCTTCCAAGCAGCAAACCCAATCCAAACCAGAGCGCTTGCATGCACAAAAACATTTGTTTGAAGAGAATAATTCCTCCCCGGTGTTTATCACATATTTATTTTGTCTCAGCACCATGAAAAGGGGTCTTGTTGCTGACTCAGAAGGAGCTCATTACAGAAAGACTTCACCTTTCAGCTGCAAAGGATGTTTCCTTGAAATGATAATGTAATGAGTGTTAGATCAGCTGTATGTAGCCGTTAGGAGATTCTTTTGATCGGCTGGAAATGCATTTGTTAAAAAGCTACTTTATTGATTTCCTGGCTGGTTTTTTGTACTGTTTGGATCATCTGTACACACACACACACACACACACATATCACATTTTTTATCACTTCAAAGCTGTTAATAAATTCACACTGCTCAGGAGATTGAACACGAAATGGAGTGAACTCTTTCCATGGAGAACTGTGTTGTTCCAACTTTGAGGGAAGGAGTCTTAGCAGCATGCTGAGCATCTCCTTTAAAATATTTTTAAAACAATCTGCCATGAAGAGAACAGAGTATGCTAAAGCAAAGGAAAATTGCTCCTGGGGATATAAACATTGTGAGGGGTTGTGATTAAGGTTTGAGTAAGTCTCGAAGAGAAAATACTGTTGAGCTTGTAGGGGCTCAATGTAGATCTTCTTCCCTGCTAACCTGTCCACATTTACATTTTCCACTTCATTGTTTTTAGGATGTATTTGCAGTAAAAGTTTAGACACACTGAGTGTTAAAGTGAAATGTGCTTCTACAGCTGGAACTATGCAAAATACCCCTAGTTAAACCACAGAATCAGAATCATGGAACCATTCAGGCTGGAAAAGACCTCCAAGACTATCGAGTCACCTGTGACCAAACCCCACCTTGTCCCCAGCCCAGAGCACTGAGTGCCACGTCCAGGCACTCCTTGGGATAAGGACTCCAAATCTCCCTGAGCAGCCCCTTTCAAGGCCTGACCACCTCTTCCAGGAAGAAATGTCCTGGGCTTTGTTGGCCTTGAATCTCTCATAGTTTCAGAAGTAGCTGATTGCATTTAAGTGTGTTTTGCTGGATAAAGTTTTAAGATATTTGACCTTTTTTTCTTTCATTATGGCTTCAGTTTAGTTTGCTAGCCTGTTGATATTCTTTTGGGATCACAAATCTGGGGAGCTCTTCAATTATTTAGATGAGCCTTGTGAGTAGAACTCTTACAGAACAGTTTTAACATCTGTGTTGTAATTTGTCATTGATTCTCTGGCTAAGGACACTCATACTTCATTTCCCCCCTTTGAGTAGAGTTCTAACGTGTATTTCATACCAAGGTGATGCCAGTGTTATCAGGAAACTTTTACACCTCTGTGATATCTGTGAAATAAAATCTACAATTTGCCAATGTATTTACAAGACCATTCAAATGATCATGCTTCTTGATCAAGTGCTTGGCTTTGGCTGAGTCCAGGGTGTGTTATCCAATCACAGGATGCTGTGCTGGCATTAGTTTTAAGGTTTTTTTCAGGTGTTTAAATTAAAATGCCCAAAATGGAGCTTTCCAGTCCAGTGAAATTATTGCAGTTATCAGGTCTGAAATTATGAAAATGAAATTACTCAAGAGGACTTAAGCATATTTTTAGTATTTTTTGCATAAATGTTCATATATGTTCACCATCCAAGGAACCCTGAGCGTGAGGAATAGAATAGAAATAGCAGAAACCATTTAAATTTCCATACCTGAGTCCTCTATCTATAAAATAGGGATAATAGACTTCCTTGCCTCTCAAAAGGATTGTGAAAATAAATATATTAAAGATTGCAAAGAACTGGAGTATTATGGTAATTGATACCATATGCCCAACTAAGATAGCTGGGAACAATTTCTGAAGAGGCAGGAGTTTTATTCACAGATTCCCAGAATCATTAATGGAGTAAAGGACTTTTAGAATTCTCCTGGTCCAGCTCCTCACAAGGAGGGCTGGCAAATCTTCCCCTTCTCAGTCTGAATGTATGAATAGTAGGTATCTGACCTTGGAAAAATTGAGGGTCATTAAACAAATGCTTTTGAAATTTTATTTCATTGGCAAAATTCAAATAAAGCCAGGTAGAAAATAGAACACTCTTTTCAATTCTTGAAAAGGCACAGTTTGCAATACAGGACAGAGTTTGATGCTTTGTTTCTTTCATTTCTAAAGTCTTCAATATTAAAGTTTTAAGGTTAATGAATTGTGAAATTTGTTGAGTGTTAAAATTCCTTGTTTATTTATTGTTCAATTTGAGGAAAATCTAGCCTGATAATTGCAATCCCAGAGCATTTTGATGTCAAAAAACAGTATTTGTCATTGGAAGATGAATATATATCACAGAAAATTATTGCCAGTTTCTTTCCTTTGGTTTATTCTTTTACTTTTAAAAATAATTGATATCCGTTTCTTCTAGGATGCTCCTTTAGTTACCTGGATTTAAATGTATAGATAGAATGAAGAAAACCGCTGGTGTTTCTGAGGGAGGGATTTTATTTCTGGATTTGTGGCAGCTTTTTAAGTATCTGAATTTCTTCGTATAATTCCTCCTTGATCCCAGGAGTTTTATGTTAAACCATTCACAAAAATTTCAGATTAATCTTTTAGGCTAGTGGATGACTGAAGCCAGTCAGTCTTTCAAGTTTATCCTCTTGTTGATGATCAAGGTCTTTTCTAGGGGAAGTCATTCCCAAGTGGCACTTGGGGACATGGTTTAGGGGTGACCATGGTGGTGCTGGGAGGATGGTGGGACTGGATAATTGTGAGTGTCTCTTCTAACCTTGATGATTCTCTGATTCTGTAAAAACAGAAACAAACAAAAAAGCAAACAACTCCCCACACCCAAAAACTACTGTTGATTTTTAATAACTGCTTTCCTGAATATTTATATTAAAATAGGATTGGTTTTGAGAGAGTTATTCACCTGACGGGTGTACTTTTTAAAAAGGCATGATAAACCTATCACTTGATCTGTTTGTACAGTTTCACCTTTCAGAGACCAAAACATCATTTTTATAATTTATATTTTTTACCCTTTGATCAGCTGTCACTCTTATTTCCCTATATTTCTTTTCAGATCATTGAGTCCCTCAGATATTTAATGGTCTGCAGAGAACTTCTGCCCATGTTTCTCTCTTTAGCTAAGCCTCATTAAGCATATAAAAATATATTAATATATTCTCACTGTTATTTTCCATATAAAAAGTTTCTTTCTTGTGACAAGTGTGTCAGGACCATAAGTGTAGTATATGGCTCTCAGGTGGGATTAATGCCCCATCTCTCTCTCTCTTGCATGCCCTGGATAATACCCAAAATGGGAAGAATTTTTTCAACCAATCCTTCAAAGCTGAGGGGTCCATGAGCTTTGGAAATCAACCCATTCAATGTATATGATCTAGTTCTACTTTTTTGATTGTTTGTGGTGGGTTTTTGTTGGGTTTGGGGTTTTTTTTTAATTTTTTTAGATTTTGTACTACTGTTGCACATCCTCTTGTTTGGTCTCTTCACTCTTTGAACTATGTGGGCAATGCTGTGCATTCCCCACTGGAAATAGGGATGGTGGAAGGCTGTGTTATCCTGTGTTTGTTAAAACTGCTGTTGTCAATTTTGTTCTGACAACTCAAAATTGTCTGTGTCTGATCAGGTTACAAACACCAAGGACTGTTTACAAATGTGTCCTGTGGCTCAGAAAAAACAGAGGGAATGCTAAGTAGAGTTTCAAATGTGTGTGTTAACTGACAGAGAGAGGAGGGAGGGAGGAGTATTCACTTGCTCTGAGTGATGGGTGATGACTGCTAAAGAAGCTGGAAGGTAGCACGTTCAGCAAAGCACCTGCAGCCCTAAAAGGGTCTGGATCTCTAAGGTTGCAAAGCTCTCAGTGCTCAAGAGAGATGAGAAATTAAATAATGGAATCATGGAATGGTTTGGACTGGAAGAGACCTTTCAAGGTGGTCTAGTCCAACCCTGCAATGATCAAGGGCAGTTTCAACCAGATCAGGCTGTTCAAAGTCCCATCCAGCTTGACCTTGAGTGTTCCAGGGATGGGGCATCCAGACATCTCTCTGGGTAGCATGTCCCAGTGTTTCACCACCCTTGTACACTCTTTTTTCTTATATCTAGTCTGAATATTTCAGTTTAAACCATTATCTCATGTCTATCACTACTAGCTCTTCTCTGGACCTGCTCCAACAGGTCCATGTTTCTTCTTGGACTGAGGGCTCCAGAGGTGGATGCAGTAGTTCAGGTGGGGTCTCACCAGAGTAGAACAGAGGTGCAGAATCACCTCCCTCAGGAGACTCTTTAAGTCTCTCTAGTGATTTCTTCTGCAATAAAAAGGTTTTCTTGATCTACACTATGTTTTTATTTCCACTTCAAACCTGGGACAAAAGGAAGTGCTTTAATCCTTGAACTGTTCCTGGGTATATCACAATCAGTAGTCTACAATCAGCACCACTGAGATCATGGCTGAAACTGTGTGTCATTCAGTCTCTGTGCCTAAAAGATTGTGGCAATTTAAAGCTCCCAGGTCATCTGACATCCTGAAAATGCACTTCAATGTGAATAAATAAAAGAATAGGATCTATCTTGCCTATCATAGACAATGTTCAGCTTTCAAGAATGATTTAAACATGAAATAAGCATACACTTGAGGAAAAACTTTGCAATTTCAAGAAAGTGCAATGAAATGTGGAAACTATGGTCTTGAATATTAGAGTGCTTAAAATTGTTTAATTTTTAGAGTGTCTCTTAGGCCAAAGGAAGCCTGGGCTGATATAATTGTTGGAATACATTGGGAAGGGTTGTGGTCACTTCCCTACTCGGTTGTCTCTCTGTCCACTCCTCAGGTAACCTTCCAAAAGGTAAGCTTAGGACAGCTAAGGGTGGTGAAAGCAATGCCAGAATTCCTGAGGCAGAATTCCTGCATGCTGTGATAGCAGAGGTGAGGTTAAGATGCTGATAATGTCCATGAGAAATGTTCTTATGTAGGTTAATTGCTCTCTCAAAACAAGGGTAAGAGTGTTTTCTATTCCACCTGGCCTTTTTCCAATTTGCTTAATGTAATCAAAGTTGCATCAGAGTGAGCAGAATGATTGCAGCCAACTTAAATGGTTGTTAGATAGGGCTCAGTGGCCACATCTCCTCTGGTAAATAAAACAGGGCCAGGGAGTGAGGTGGAGAGCCAGGCTATCCTGTGCTGACTGTGCAAACACTGCCTGGCTCTCACTGGGCTCTTGGGCATGATTTTGGCCAGGGACAGACAGCTCAGAGGAGACCAGGTACTTCCCAAGCACAAAGGAGGGACAAGAGTGTCCCAGGGATGGGTCCTGTCATCACCTGTGATACCACTCCAAGTATGCGAGAAATCCCATTTTTTATCTGTTTCATTGAATCCCATTTGTGGACTCCCAATCCCTGGAGGTCTCCAAGGCCAGGCTGGATATGGCTCTGAGTAACCTGGACTAGTGGAAGATTCCCTGGAAGATGTCCCTGCAAATGGCAGGCATTTGGAACTTGATGATTCTTACTGTCCCTTTTAACCCAAACCATTCTGTGATTCCACGAGTATCATTTATGACCTAAAAACTAAAATGGAAAAGGGTGACTTAAAAATAAATGAATTCCTGTGTTGTTTTGATAGGAAGCACATTTCTGCTGGTGGGTAACAGAGCAGTTTGCCTCAAGAGCCTTACCAGCCTGACTGAGTATAAATACTCCGTGTTTGCCCAGAATTGTTCTCAGTTTCTTTCCTTGTGGAGCCGTTTCTTGCCAAATAATAAGTAGAGAAAGGATGAAATCCAAACAGATATGTCTTTGGGAGAACAACCTGATGACTCAAAGGACTTGCTACAGCCAGTTTAGTATGTTCTTGGGTTGAGAATTGATATTAATATCTGTCTGAATATTTTTCCCTCCGTGCCTTTTTTTCCATCTGAACTCAGTCTTCTAGAAATCAACACTAAATAAAAAAAGGCGAACCAGACCACTTTTGTAAACAGTAGAATTGAGCAGCCTATGGCCAAAGAAGGGCAACAGAGCTGGGAAAGGGTCTGGAAAACATCTCATCCTATGAGGAAGAACTGAGGGAGCTTGGAATGCTTATCTGGAGAAGAGGAGTCTCAGAGGGGACCTCATTGCTCTCCACAACTCCCTGGCAGGAGGGGCAGTGAGATGGGACTTGGCCTCCTCTGCTGTGTCCCAAGTGAAAGGATGAGGGGAAATTACCTTAGATTAAACCAGGGGAGGTTCAGTTTAGGTATTAGAAATAAATTTTCACTGAAAGAGTGATCAGGCATTGGAATGAGCTGCCCAGAGAGTTGGACTCAGCTTGTTCAGTGTTCTGGAGGTGTCTCGATGTGGCCCCTGGGGACATGGCTTTTTGGGGTGATGATGGTGGTGTTGAGGTGACAGTGGAACTGGATGATCCTGAAGGTCTCTTCCAACTTTGATTTTATGGAGCACTGAGCAGCTGAGTTGCTGCCCCTTTTTCAGTCACAAAAGTAACTTAACAAAACACTGCAATTACATCTCTGACTACTCTTTAAAGACTTATGAGGTATTGTCTAAATTCACGGGATTTGACAAGAGGTGAAGCTGAAATACCTCATTTAAAATGTTAAAAAAAATCCCAGATGAAATAAACTAGAAGTGACTCAGGGAATCTGATACATTTTCACTATTCCATAGAGACTTCTTAGTTGGAGAAGATGGTTTATTAATGAATATGTGAAATCCTGGGACCACTCCTGTTTTATAGACTCCATTTTCACACGTTCTTTTCACACACAAATAAGTCGTAAACTCAGTTTTACCTCTGCCTTTCAAACCCATAGGAAATGCTTACTGAAAAGAAAGAATAGAGCTCAAGGCCAGAAACCTGTCAGTATTATAATGAGGAGATGCTCTATGCTTCCTAACCCTTTCTGTCTCCAAGGGAATATTTTCTCCTCCAAGGTGAAATTCTGGAGGGCAAGTGCATGTGCATGTGCACACATAAATGCTAATGACAAAGGCTCAGCACCAAATCCTGTTCTTTCCCCCCACCTACAGCTAAAGCACACTGGATTCACAGGCAGAGTCTGCTGCAGTTTGTACTTGCCTGGAAAATGGCCACGTTTTAGAACTCACTGACCCAGAAATGGGAGAAACAAAATCAATCAGTGAGTCAGTGGCAGCCAATCTGACAGATCCCAGTGCTCTGCTGGCATGGGTGATGTTCTCTGCTTGCAGGTTCAGCCTTAATGATAACACCACTGGGGAGACAAAGTTGGAATGAGAATGTTCTGTCTTTGCCGACTCTTTCTCTATGTTCTGCAATCACTGGAAACAAATCTGAGTAAACAAAATTCTCAGTGCTCCTTTAAGTGGTTGTGCAATGTTGAAAGCTTTGCTAAAGGAGGACAACAGCCCTTGTACTTAATAACTTGAAGGATCAGTGACAATAAGTAGTAGCATCCTCAACATCTTAATCCTTTCCTTTTTCTTGATTTTATAGAGGAGGATACATTTTGGTTTTGTTTTTGCTGGAATTATTTTTTGCCATGCAAGTGATTCAGAGGAGTATATTGTACATGTATTTATATAGTATTTCTCTAAGAATCATAGAAGGACTTGGCTTGGAAGGGACCTTTAAAATCATCTTGTTCCACCTCCCTGCCATGAGCAGGGTCACCTTCCACTGTCCCAGGCTGCTCCAAGCCCTGTCCAGCCTGGCCTTGGACACTTCCAGGGATGGTGCAGCTCCATCTTCTCTGGGAAACTGGTTCTAATGCTTCACCACCTTCACAAGAAAGAATTTTTTCCTATTACCTAATCTAACCCTATTTTCTCTCAGTTTGAAGCCATTCCCCCTTGTTCTATCACTCCAGGCCCTCGTAAATTGTCTCTCTCCATCTTTCTTCATGGCTTCTTCAGGTACTGAAGGGACACAATGGGGCCATCTCAAAGCCTTTTCCATTCTGAACAATGCCAGCTGTGCCAGCCTTTCCTCCCAGCAGAGCTGCTCCATCCCTCTGCTCATCCTGGTGCCTCCTCTGGCTTCTTTCCAGCAGTTCCATGTCCTGACTGTGCTGGAACCCCAGGGCTCTTATGGATCTGTGATAACCCTTTCCTGTGATGGTGTAAATTGTACGATTTTGTTGGGTTTCTTTTGGGAATTTGCCACACTCTTAGATTTTGAAGATTTTTTTCTTCTTTTTCTTTGCCTGCTTATACACAGAATTTGCATAAGTGTGAATTATTTCTGGGAAGCTGCTGTGATTGATCAGTGTGACAGAGAAGGGGTAGATTATCATTCCTGGATCTCAAGCCTTCCTGTTATAAGCATCTTACACTAAAAGATGATTATATTCAGCTTATTTAGTGAGTCCCAATGCCACAGAAGAGATAGTAAGAAAATAACAAACAAGAAAAATTCAGTGTTGCTTCAACACCAATGGGAGCCACAGTTTGAGGTAAAACATACGCTGCATAGTCAGTACCACAATTTAGAGGAATATGTGAGAGAAATGCATTTTGTTCAACAGAAACTAGAGTGATGTTTTTTAAAATTCATCTGACAAAATGTAAGGAAATGGAGAAAAAATTTTAGACTATAGACTATAGACAGATAATTCAATCTTCTGGACAAAGTGTATGCAACAGCTGGAAGCTTTTGTTTGATTTCTGTGAATATCACAAGTGTTGTAGATGGAGCAATGGTTATGGCTGGTGAATGGGAAATCTGTACTCAACAAACTCCTGCAAAACAGACAAAAATGTCTGTGTGCTTTTCTGTCCCTCATCTGTAAGGGAGAAGGGGTTGGAAATGCTTTGAATAAAGTTTTTATTTTAATAGATATTGCAAGGAACAGAATAATGCGCTTCACTTCTGAAACCCTGGGGCTGTGTAAGGGCAGGATAGATTCGTGGTGCATTTTAAGCCTTCAGCCAGCTCTGTTTTAGACTCGGGTAGAGAACTCTGGATTGTGTCTGTGCTGTCTTCTGGCTTATCCTGAGTAAATCGCAAACTGAACAGCAGGAATTCTTTAATGTGCACGTTGGGGAACTGATTTTGCTGCTGCAATTTCTCTTTATAAGGGATCACATGAACCTGTTTCGTAGGTCATAACCTCAAACTGTAGAAACTATATTAGTCTGACAGGACTCCATGCGTTTGGCCAGTGATTTCCTCTGGGACAGTGTGGTAGTGGTTCAGCATGATAAATAGTCAGGTTTTTCAGGAGAAATAAAAAGGGCTATTTACCTGCATACCCAGAAGAATGTAGTGCAGGATGAGGACATGTAATGAAAATGTTAATATATGTATTTCCTAGTATGGTTGATAAAATGCAATATGAAAACCTATTATTAAAAGGGAGAAAGCAAAGTGTTCACTAAAGTGTCTGTGGGGCTTTATTGATTTTATAATGAGGTGTTTCTACTGGCATCCTCACTCTGAGGAGCTCCGAGACCCGATCCAAATTGTCTTCTTATATCCCTTTTGAAATTTCATGTTCTTTTTTATCCTGGGCTCGTAGAGGGGAAGAATAAAACTGTGTGTGAGAACAGGGAGGCTCTGAGAGCCCTTTGGGTTCTTCAGGTGGCTTTATCACTCCCATTCTTTTTTAATTGAACTCCTTACTGTAAAGCAAACCCGTTTCAAACAGGTGACCTGCCATGCCTATGAAATTCATAAACAAAATATCCAGAGTCGCCTTTTTTCCTTACAAGATAAACTGGAGAGTGCAATCTAATAATTTCCTGGAATGTAATTAAGTGGCAAGGTGTTTGCTCCCATAAGAGCTTCCCCTAAGGAGCTGAGATAACATGCTCAGTTAGAATTGCTTGAAAGGGGATGAACTTGAACAAACCAGACAAAGTAGGAATAGAGAGCTAGGGAGAAGATTACATTAATTATACTTTTAGAGGGCTTCAAAGAGTTAAAGGCATTGAATTCAGTTGCAATAGGAGCAAATCCTACATGTGTAACAGACAAATGGACATTATTTCATCCATGAATTAAGTATTAATAAATGAACAAATATTTAATCACTGGTCAGAATGAAAGGAACATATGCTTTTACACAGATGAGGAACTTATCAAAATGAAAAAAGAAGAAATAGTTGGAGCCTGTATGTTAAGCTAACATTTAAATTCTGTACTAAGAATCAGCAACTACCTGGATGTATAATGAGGCAACAATATAAATCCAATGCATAAATCACTGAGGCAGAAATGGGGTTGAGACATGAAAATGGCTGGGTTTTGAACAGAATACAGGAAGAAATTTATATCATAGTCCAGCACATTTGATAAAAATATTAATATAGTTAGTTGTAAATATTTTTAAATGGCTTTTTCCAATCCCATTTGTTTTCTGCTAAATCTTTGCTTGCACAGAACTTTACTCATGAGATATCACCTCTTTTTTTGGCCAGGCATGTACCTCAAGGATTTGTTTTAGACTGGAAACTTCCACAATTCCTTCAGTATTTTCACTCAGACTTCCTATCCTTCTTTTGCTTTCCCAGTCAGCATTTATTCTCTTTAGATGCTTCTCTTTTCCTTCTGTCCTTCTGTTTCTTTTATCTGTAGCTGATGTTTACCAGTGGGATAGCTTGAATCCCACCACAACTGAGAGCTCAACCTGAGTAGTTCTGACTTGAAAACCTGGATCTAAGGCAGTATTTCCAGCCCAGCACTCTTAGGTTTTCAGCAAGAATCTCACCTGAGATAAAAGTCCTACAGATAAGCTCCAGGAAGGTGCAGCCTGATCCTGTCTGGAGTGCAGCCTGGTCCTGCTGGAGCTCATTTGTATGGCCAGATACTGGCTTTGCTGTTTAATTATTTCCTTGAGGTTTCCCAAGTTCCCTCCATTCCAATCTGCTGTCACTTCTGATAAATGAAGACCTTGCTGGGAAGTTAACTGATTGGATTAATGGTGACACAGGGTGTTTTTTCAACCCATGATATAAAATCAGATACTTTACTTGTGGATTCTTAAGTGTTATAAGTTAAGTGGTTTTTAAAAGTGCAAAAGTTTAGTATTCTCTTGCTTGTGTTAGGGTTTTAGATTATTTTTCTTGTTTAGAATTTTAGTTCATTTGGAGTTAGTCTCACTTGCACTAATTTAAAGCAATAATGATTTTGTTTCCATTTGGATAGCCCAGTGTTTTTTATTTCAATTTGGATAGCCCAATGTTTTTGACAAAATCAAATATTTCCCTGTTCAAGTACTTTCAAAGTAACACACTAACTTTTACATCTTATAGAGCAAATAATTGCATTTGCCTTGCATTAAAGCATTTTCTGAATTTCATGGATCTCAGGTACCTGCCACAGGACAACCCAATTCAGGCCCTAGACAGTGTAAGGACAGTGAAGGATGAGAAAATGATAATTTTATAAATTTTACTTAGATAAAATAGTATTGTCCACATAAAACCAGTATTGTCCACAATAACATCCAGTCCCATATATTTTAATACAAAGGGGGTTTGTGTCATGTCCTGTGGGGCTCTTGGGCAATATGGGGCTGATATCAGTGTCAGTGGCACCAAACTGGAGGAGCTAGACAGAGCGACCCTTCAGTGGACCTTAGAAGGGCTGGAGGAATGGTCTGGGTGGCCTCCTGCTGTCCCTTCAACCTGAATTGTTTTATGGCCCTGTGGTTCTGTGTCCTGTAATGATCCTTTGTACAAGCTCTGAGTCTGACAGGATTTTTAGAACATGTGAGATGAGCTGACACTATCTCTCTTCCATAAGAGATGGATGGAGTCAGCTGGTCCATTTTGGAAGTCTAATCTGAAATGGCACTCATTTAGCCCGTATATTTGTTCATTTGTTTTCAATGACTTCCACTGTTTTTGGTGGCAGCTGTGAGGCCTCTAGTTTGGTTTGTAGGCTGTGAGAACAGCTAGGAATCCTCTAGAAAAGGCATGGGAAAGACTTATGCGGCACAGGCAACAGAGTCAGATGATACTCAGATGCTTTAATACAGACTGTAAACCCACCTTCCTGATTCCTGGATGTCCTGCGTCTTTCATTATTCATTTTTCACCTCCAACAACAAGTGGAATAGAAGTTCCATGAGCAGCATCCTTCAGTGCATGTTAATCAAGCAGGTCAACAAAACTTGGTATGAGTCCTGGGGGGAATACTGGGACAAACATGCAGGGTGCCACAATTCTGAATGTAGATCCTGAATGTAGATCATTCCCAGCAACTGGCTACACAGAGTTTAGTCATGGCATTTGTTATGTGTTGTAATAGTACTGGGATACAGATTTCAGCATTTGTATTCTTAGATTTAAGGAAAATGAGCTGGACTGTGAGCACACACGGATTCTCAGGACTGTTATCAGTGAGATAATGTATTTGGTGCACTAGGGCCATGCTGGCCATGGAGGAAGCAGCAGATCTCAAACACCAGCACAACAAGGTGTCATCCATACACAGACAATGAGGTGGATTTCATACACAGTGAAATGGAAGTCATCCGTGGATTTTTTTTTCAGGCTGTAGTTTGGAAAATTTTTATTAACAAATTAAGGTGGGGGTGTTGTTAATTTCTTATCTTATGTTTCATGCCCTCCAACCTGCTACTATTGTATTTTCTCTGCCTTTACTTCTCTCTCCCTTCTGATAACCCTACTGGCAGTGCCTAATTCTCTTTATACTGTATATTGTACATAGAGACTTTCCCTGCTCCAAGTTGCTTTCCCATTTTCACCTTGCTCTGTTTCTCCACTGTAGTCCTTTTCCTCAACTTACAGGATTTATTTCCTAATTATTGTTTCCCATTCCCATTCTTTTAGCATTGCTGCTTTTTGATATGTACCTCTCCGCCTTTTAATTCATTAGCTCTAATCTGCTGTACAGATCTCCCCGCAAAAATATTCCAGACTTACTTGGTCTTTGTTCCATGTCCTTGCCTCTCTCCAACAATTTGTGCCAATTTTATTGCTCCAAAGCTGGTGTCCTTGGCTCTATACCTTTGATAGTTATGAGACTTTGATATAATATGATATGATATTAATCCCTCCATATTTTGGGTTTTTTTTTTTCTTGCTGGGAGAAGTTGAAAAGCATGTTGTTTCTCCTTAGTTAAAATAGCCCACTTGACCTACAGTTATCCAGAGTCATAATCTTTGAATTTTTAAAGAAATTTGGGTTTGAGGGACCAGTAATTGTCTGCTGGGCATAGGTAAGCTGCAATTTTCAATGACTAGAACAGTCACACTTGGATGACTTTCTAGAGGATGGCAAAAAGTGCACTCTTGACATGCACAGCAACCTCTGCCAAATCTCAGAATTAGAAATTAAACAAATGATGGAAGATAAGGTCACAGTAAGTTTTATAACAAGGGAAAAGTTATTTTCCTGACTCTTAATTTCCAAAACTGATTAACTAATTCTGATAGACATTTTTCAAAGGAAATGGGATATTTCAGCCCAGACAGAGAACACCTATAACCAACATCAACTGTTAATAGGAATATTGGGAAATTTACCCATATGGATAAAACCCTCCCTTCTTCCTTGAGTAAACATCCACTGGAGTTAGCCATTGTCCCTGTAGGATTAAAGGATTATGGATATGAACAATAACATCCCTTCAGGAAAAGTAAATACAGACTGAAATACAGTCCTTTTCTGTATTTCACTTTACATTTGCTCCAAATGAAATTATACTACAGTGTGATGCTTTTAAACTATCTGTTTTAACAAATTGATTAAGTAAAAAAAAATTATCTGCTTCAAACCCCCTCTTTAAAAATATATCAGCCTTTATGAAATGAAGTAACTGCTAAAATAACTTTGAATTTAATCCAACATTATATACCGAGTGTATCGCTTTCATGCTGTCATAATAGTAATGAAATAGATGTCCAAAGAATTCTGCTGAGGAAAAGCCATCATAAATGTGAATCTAACTTTTCTATTTAAGAATCACAAAGTAATTTGTAATTTAAAGGGCTTTATAAACTCAAGGAAAGTTTAGGAAGCAGGAATCATAAGGTACAAATCCTGTGCTATTTTTGTAATTCAGGTTATGTGTTCCAAAAGGAGAACTTTCCCAATATGACTTAGGAAAGGAATTGTGTTTCATCTCAGGATAAGATAGGTCTCTTTGATTTAACAAAAAATATCTTAAGAAATTCAAAGTCTTCTTGTTTTTGTGCGGGAGGAAAAATAACTGGGCAGATTCATTTTCAGTTAGCAAGTGGCACTGAGAGTGCCGAGTGGCACTCGGCCTTGGATGTTTAGCATAACAAAGGAAAAATAAAGATGAAACTTCAGATTTCTTTTGTAGCCAAATTAGTGTGTCAGGTTTGGGATGATAATCAGGAGTGATTAATATGATCACTCTTATTTTGGAACACAATTTGAGGTAGATGTGATCAAAAACATGACAACAGTGTCAGAATTTTTCCCTGTGGAACTCCAGGATGATGCTGTTCTCCAATCTTCCTCTGCTGTGTTGACTTTAAGCAAAAGTAATTTCCTCATGTGAGCAAGGAGAGCTTAAAAATCTCTATTAATGGGTGGCTGTGGAAAATACAGCTTTTAAACCGTGAATCCAACCTTCCATCAAATATGTATTTAAAGGGGTTTGTTTTTATTTGATGGCATATCTTTTCTGCCTCTTTCCCTTGGCCCAGTACTTTTACAAGGTCAAAGGTATGCAAAATCATCAGAGGAAAAAAAAAACAAATCTGTTTGAAGCCTGTAAGCTTTTCAAGTTTTGTGTCTTCCCTTCATGACTTAAATCATTTAGGATTATTATCCTACTCTACATAGGCAGACAGGGAGATTTTGTCCCAGGTCTAAGTTAATATAAGGCTTTCAGTCATTCAAACTGATTCATACAGGTTATTTTGTATCAATTGCTAGAAATACAAAATTATATCCATGCTTATTATTTTGCTACCTGTTGAACTGAATAGTATTTTAAAAAATGGTGTTCAAAAGAAAGATGAAATTATATTTAGAAAGAAAAACATTCAAAATCTACCACTGGAAGGTTAGGACCTGATAAGAACATGTCCTTAAGTAATTTTCTTCTTTGTTCAATTCAAAATCAAAGTATTCTATATAACATTACAGTGAGTAAATATGATTGGATAATTAAAACAATTTTACAGTTTTTTATTTAAAGGATAGATATCTCTTTAGAGTAATCTCTCTGAGTGACTGTGTGCATTTTAGAGCTGACATTTCCCCTTATTGTTACATTTTTCACATAACCAAGATTAATTTTCCTTTAATGATTCCCTGCATCATTCCTCAGCCAAGGAGAGCAGGATTGGCCCAGCATCATCACCTCTTCCAGCACAGTCCATTTAAAGGTAATGAGAGTAGCTGCTGTAGGAAGCAGGAGATGACACAGTAACTCCTGTGCCACAGCTGAGGAGGGGGAACAGCAACACCCATCCTCTGCTCCTGAGAGAAAACTGGAGAGCCCTCCCAAAATCTCCAGGGCCTCCTCTGCTCGCCTCTCCAGACATTTCCCCAGCCTCTGAGAGGCTCCAGCAGTGTGAGGGATAAAGAAAGTGCCCCTTACAGCATCCTGCAGGGATCCTTGTGAGAGGGTGAGCTGGACTGTGAGGAGGGGATGAGAGGGGTTCAAAGATAGAAGATGTACTGGAAAACTGGGAGACAAAGAGGAAGAGAAATTCCCAGTGCTGCCAATAGATCTGCCATGATTTATGGCCTCTCCCAATCCCTCTCAGCTGCTCTTACCATCCTGGGACCCAACAATGTTGTACAATCCTCTCTTTGTCTCCCACTAGATCCTGCTTCCCTACACAATGTTACCATTTGAAAGTGATTTAAAGGATTGAGAAGTCCTGGATATGCCCTGGCACATCTATTGACCATTTTTATCTGACCCTGATTCATATCAGGAACTTTAAGTTCTGCTTGACCTGCAGTGAAGGCCATGGATGCAGAGGCAGAGGACAGTGTGTGTATGTGCACACAAACCCCATCTCTCTATTAATATGTCTGTAGGAACAATTTGATAAATGCTGCCAGATCTTCAAGAGATCAGGAAAATATTTTTGCGAGAGTGCACATGGAATTCAGTTATGTTACTATCCAGAAACTGGCTGTTGCCAGGCAAAGCTCATTTGTCTTAAAAAAACCAGAGTCAGTTTACATCTAAAATTACACGGAAACATACAAGGTATGGTACGGAGAATTCTTTAGCTGAGCAATACCAGCTGAACAATGTAAAGTGCTCATGGAAAACAAGTACCAAAGCAGATAAATAATAGGAGAATCTGCATGAAGTTGTGTGGGAGGGGAAGTTATCTTTGCCTTCACAATTAATTTTGCACTCTTCACTGTATATCTATTTATCTATATTAGTGCTTTGGCAAAATTGTTGATGGTGAAGTTTTCCACTTAATTTTAAATTCTGTGAAAAAGACTAGTTTTGATAAGTACCAACCTTTGAGAAGCTGAATACATAGGAGGGTAATTTAAATATCATCTCAATAACAGCCTTATAAAATTCAGGAGTATTGAATCACTGTGACCATTTCTTTGGGTTGCTGATCTCTTACAAACCAATCCTTGCTGACTTTCAAGGGTTTTATGAGCCATCTGATTAAAAGTTTAGTTATTAAAACTTTATCTTAGTAATATAAGGGATATTAAGTCCTACCCTTCCCTGCATACTCTGAATCAGTCTGATTTTTGCACAAAAGATTGATCTGAAGCTGATCAAAATAAAAATTGATAGCAAAATGTGTTGTCTGCATTTAACATGACATCATATGATTTTTAAAAAATCCTTGGAACAATTGCATATTGTGGCTTTCTGGGAATAAGAACTCAGCAGGAACAAATAAAGGAGTGAAACTGAGGTGACCAGCAGAAGACATGGCTTTATAACAGCTCACTGTAGTTTAGCAGGTTACACAAGACAGGAGGAAACAAAAGAAAGTGGTAACTGGTCTATTATTTTAGTTAAATAACTTTGTTGCCCAATGGAAATTTGTTTTGTGTGGTATCTAACAAAGTTTTAAATATCCAGATTACAATTTCCTTGTGAGAACTCCCCAAATAAGGTTACACACTATCTTCAGAGCATTAGTTCTTTTGAAATGACTGATCATGATAAATGAAAATTAGAAAAAAAAATATTCCTCTTCTTATGCTAAAATACATTTTTAATTAGCAATGAAAGAAGAAGACATAGGAATATTTTTTTCCCTTTAGATTATGCTCTATTTACTTCAAGATGATTTGTGATAAAGAATTGCAGTTCTTGATAAATAATGGTTCCAAGATGTGGCTGGAGACATTGAACATTGAATTCAGAGGGTGATTAAGATTATAGTCTCAAACCATAAATGTAGCTCTTTATTGTAGTACAGTAGTTTTCTTTCGGTTACAAATCTTCTGCTCTTGGATGCAAAGTTATAAAAAACAGATGTCACACCTTAAACTTTCTATTTTAGGTGAGATTTAGAAGTAGATTTTGAGGGATATTGAACACTTCTATTTTCAGACACAAACTAGTGCAAATTTATAGAATACCACACTTGGCTGGGGCACGTTTTTATTGCTCTGTTTGTATAATACTTCATGTTTTAAATACATTCCATAAATCAAGTGGAAGTGATTGGTAAACTAACTGAAAAATTCTCTGTGTTATTACTGACTAGAGTCACTGATTACTGAGGTGATTGATCCATCCTGAAAGCTGAAATGATGACAGAATTTGTTGCTCAAATAATATATATATTTTGCTCTTGTTATAATTTTTGTGTCAGTGATGAAAGAATTAAAAAATAAAAATTCATTGTCAGGCAAAAGAAAGCTTGCCAATAAGGCACACTGTAACTAGGAAAAGTAAAGCCTTATAAAAAATTTTGTATCCACTTGGCACATTTTTTGAAACTACTTACACACCTTTGACAATTCAAACAGCAGGCTGTCATGTGAGAAAAAAAAGAACAATTAAAAAAAGCCCAAGGAGTACATGTTTTTGCTAAACTCTGATTTTTAATCCTTAACGCAGTGGGATTAAAACGTCCCCATCCTAAGTTTTCCTTTAAAATGCTTTAAATTATATAAATACAAATTTCCTTGGCCATAAAATAACTTAGTATTTCTTGCTCCATATTGTAAATCTTTTTTTGCCATCCAAAAACATGTCCAAGTATTACAAAGTCATCATTCAAGTCAATTAATACCCTCATGTCACGGCCACAGAGGGACTGTTCTTTATGTAACATGGCTTCAAGCATTCATTTCCCTTCCTAGACAGAACTTTCTGATGGATTTTGAAAAAATACCCAGTGAAAGTGATGAAATTGAAATACCATTCAAACAGAAATATGGGAAATGATCTAGCACTAAGATGATGTCAGAAGAGAGGAGAGGGACAATTCATCAGGAACTGCAGTGACAGGGCAAGTAGGAATGGATTCACATTGAAAGAGGGGAAATTTAGATTGGATATATGGAAGAAATTGCTGGTGGTGAGTGTGGTAGGTGATGGAATGGGATTCCTAGAGAAGCTGTGGCTACCCCTGGATCCCTGGAAGTGCCCAAGGTGAGAGTGGACATTGGGGCTTGGAGCAGCCTGGGACAGTGGGAGGTGTCCCTGCTATGGCAGGAGTGGCACTGGATGATCTTTAAGGTCCTTTCCAACCCAAATCATTCCACAATTCTATGATTTTATGTAAAACACATTTTTCTGCTGTTGCTGCAGCTGACTGTTCTGTCAGAATTTTCAGCAATAACTGATACCGTGTCCACCACATGCAGAAGCCACTTTTAGCCAATGTGAAGAACCTCTTAGCACACATTTTAATTTATATCCATATGGAAAGCTTTTAATTGCCCAGTGTAAAATTCCTGCACAACCAAGTGATTTATTACTGCATCCAGGGGCTATTTTGTCACCTTTATAAAAAGTCTACACATGTCCAAAGGCTCTAAAAAATTACATTCTCTCTTCCTGTTATATTCACATGTGAGGTAAATACACTTTCAATGGGGAACTCTTTCCCAGTGAAGATCATATAATGGTCAAAATGGTGTTAGGCACTGGAGCCTGTGGTGGGCTCTGGTGATTATTGTGGGCATGTCTGGAACCTCATTTTTAAAGGAAATAGTCATTGGAACAAAAAGCTTAACAACATCTGGTGGTTCTTAGATTAAGTTAAGAAAATAAAACTGAGGATCTACTGATCAAAGAAAAACAAAAAACAACCCTCATCTATTTTTTTTCCTAATAAAAACACAGGAATTTTTGTGTCATTGCAGAGGCTTTACAGATGGACAAAGCTCCAATTTTTCTTTTAATCTAACCAAATGCCACTGATGTGTTTGTTAAGATATTAAAAATAATGCTAATGTTAAGAGTAGGCAGGTGTAGGAGCAAAATATTTTGATAACATTTATGCAGAAAACTATATAAAACTTCCAAATTATTACTTTTATAGCATTTTAAACACTTACTTGAGATTTCTGAGTAACACCTGCTACAGGCAAAAATAAATTTGTTCTTGATATGCTGAGAGGAACATTTTCAGTGGGAAACAAGGGTGTAAGTCCCTTCTTCAGCACTGATAAACCAGTAATATAAAAAACATGAGAAACTTCCTTCTTTCTAAGGGTAGGAAATAGGAGCTGCAGTTCATTTGCATGGAAAGGGCAGATGCAGCCAAGCAGGAGGCACTTTGGCTGGAAGGATGTCATCGGTTGGCTACCATGAGTCTTTTCCTTGGCACAAGAGGGCGTTGAAATACAACCTCAAGAAAGAGGAGACTGCTTAAGTAGGGTTTTTTCCCCTCTGGCCATGGAATCTGAGGTTTGCCTATCTTTTCTCAGTCAGTAAATCACATTGCATGGATTGAGTGGATGTAGTTTCTAATTTTCCTATCATTCAACATCTGCATCACATGTTATATGTGATGATTACCAAACTTTCCTTCTCAGTTAATTGTTGCTCCCAGCAACATTCATCTAAGACAAAGGTTCTATAAATTTAGGAACATTTTGCCATTAGCATTTGGGGAAATTTTGCTGATAATTTTTCAAGATTGCTTTATCAGTGTCATATCAGCTATACAAGGGAAAATAATTCTTGCTGTGATTTATAATATATTATAAAATGTTCCCTAACAACTGAAATGAAAAAGCACTTCTTACTGTAGCACAGTACAAGAACGTAATTTACAGGACCCAATGATCAGGGCCATTCACTTGCCTGTGCTAATTAGGTCAGACCAAATCTTGATTTTAAGTGTAGCCTGCAGCAGTAGTAAGGGAACATCCTCTAGGTCACTTTTGGCTGCTTGAGTTTTTCTCAACAAACAATAATGCTATGTTGATAGCACTTCCCTTTTCTTATTGACTGCAGTGTTCCCTGTTTCTCTTTATCAGTGTAAACGCAGGAGAAATTTAAAATTTAGAATTTAATTAAATAATTAATCAGTTGCAAATGTAATAAGAGAGAAAGTCTGTTTTCTTTGGCAATGAAAGAAATTTGAGAACCTGAATAGCCTGATGCTTGGGTAAAGGCTCAGCGCAGCATGAGACTGAGCTGCTTTAAGGCAGCAAAAGATACAACTTATTGAGCTGTTCAGTTTGGCATTATTGGCCTTATCCTGACTTGTGTATATTGATCAATTCCATCTGGCATTATTAGTTATACCCTGGTTTGTGTTCTGACCTGAGAGATGACAGAAGCTCAATGAGATTATTTCATCCTGTTCTAATATCAGTGTGCTTTAATGCTGAATTTTAGGGTATTTTTGCGGTAGTTTCTTGCAGCCTTGGGCTTTGTGAAACTGGCAGGAGAAACTTGAAGCAAAATTCTGGGATGGAATTGGTGTTTCTGTTTTGGTCACAAGAAGCACTCACTGAAGGTATGGAGGTAGGCAGAGAATATTCCTGGAAAGCAGCACATTCCTTTCCTTGCTATCACAAATTTTCTGGAGAAAACACTGAGTGCTGGGCTTCAGTCTACAGGGGGAACAGTGGGACTGATCCCTGACTTTCATTCCAGGATGGTGAAAACAAACTATGATTACAAATTACAATAAATTAAGTCTATCTGGAAACTTGTTCCTTCACTGAAAGCAGATTGCTGCTTTTCAGCGCAAAATTACCACACAGTTACTTGGGACTGGACTTGTTTGTTGGTCAGGATGATGTCTGTTATGTTTACATAATATATTTTTTACATTTTGGCATTATTTGTCTATTTTACAATATACAGCCTGATAATGTGTTTCATCAGTCCCTAGGAAATTAATAGCCAGGGGTTTTATAGTTTAACAAACATATTATCTACATTGGCTGCTGAATTATATGAACTATTTGCAAATCTTTGTAATACAAAACAAATAAAATATGTCTAAAATTAGCTTACATTAATTCATTCATAGCTTTGTGAATAACATTACTTGAGATTTGGGATTTTGTTTTCCTTTAATTTACACACTGATAAACTCTTTAACAGCCTTAGTTAACTTCCATTCTTCAGTTTTAAAACTCTTTTGTTTCTTCTTTCAAATAATTATCTTAGTGTTTATCATTTATTCACATCAACTCTGCTATTTTAAAATTACTATCTGAGAACAACAATACCATGGTCTTCATGGTACCCTCTTTCTTATGAATGTAAATTGCTTTTAGAACAAAGATATGGTTGCACTTGCAGACTGTAATATAAGTAAGGAGAATATACTGGCATGTGTTTGCAAGTCACGCAAGGAAGCAGTGGGAATGAGGGAACTTTGAAAGTCTTGAAATTTCAATGGAAAGTGTGCCCTGCATTATTTACAAGGGCCTGGAGGGGCAGAACAAGGGGAGCAGTTTTCAAACTGCAGTGACAGAGCAGGGCTAGATGGGATATTGGGAAGGAATTGTTCCCTGGCAGGGTGGGCAGGCCCTGGCACAGGGTGCCCAGAGCAGCTGGGGCTGCCCCTGGTTCCCTGGCAGTGCCCAAGGCCAGGTTGGACACTGGGGCTGGAGCAGCCTGGGACAGTGGGAGGTGTCCCTGCCCATGGCAGGGGTGGCACTGGATGGGTTTTAAGGTCCCTTCCAACCCTAACTGTTCTGTTCTATTCTATTCTATTCTATTCTATTCTATTCTATTCTATTCTATTCTATTCTATTCTATCCCATCCCATCCCATCCCATCCCATCCCATCCCATCCCATCCCATCCCATCCCATCCCATCCCATCTACATGACATCCATATGAGAGAAAGATGTGTTGCTACAAGGCTCAAATGTGTGCAAAACTCAGAGTATAACATATTTACAGGATGGTTTGACCACCCCAAACAAGAGCTGCACGTTGTGTTTTGGACTCTGGACACCTTTTCACCCACAAAAACTTTGCATAGACATGAGAATACTTCCCATAGAAGGATGCTTCCCTTTTAAGATATTGTTCTGCCCACATATAGTTATAATTCTCTAGGTCTGAAAATACCAGTTATGGATTTTTATTAATGTGCATGTTTCTTCTGCCTGGAAATCTGTGCAATGAAATTCCTCAGAATCTTGATGTGAATATCAGCATAAGTCATAGTGAATGTTGATGTGTCCTAACACTGACAAGTAAGTTGAATTCTCCAGTAAATCCACTCACTCACTCCCTCCCTCACCTCTTCAAGGTGCCCCTGAACCAGCTGCCACCATCACAACACCTGGGAGGGCAGATAAGCAGCTCTGTTTGTGGCGCTGCAGCCAGCAGCTTTCTCCAGGAAACGTAATCTGTCACTTCAGCCAAACATCCATCTCCTTGCCACTTCTTGACTTCCCACCTCCAGGCAATGCTGCAAACAGGGCAGCCTGGACTGGGACTTGGTGTCCCACACCCTGGCCTGGCTGGAAATGGAGCAGCTCAAAGGAAAGAGCAGAACTGATCCCAAAAATGCAGTAGGGTAAACACATACAAACATAAATCGACTCTATGTTCACTGTACAGCATTATAGAAGATTGTTAAAAAATATGCCAAATTCTATGTGATGCAGCCAGTGGAAGATGCATGTGTGTTGTAATTATTTTCTCAAAAGACTCATGATTATGTAAATGGCATAGGATTCAAAACTAAGGGATATTCCCAGAATGAAAATACTATTATCAGAATAATAATAATCTTCCTAGAAATAACCGTACAATAGAGAGTTTGTACCAAATCAAAATAATTTAAAAATTAATACATCAGGTGCTGAAAAGTTTGAAGTTAAAGGGAAATGTTCCCTGAGGTCAAGGTCAAGGCATGCTGCTGAGGATACTTAGCACCATTTGAAGAGCACCTGATACTGACTATTATCAAAAACTGCTCTAGGCAGACTTACAAAACTTCATTCCTTCACGTTTTTCACTCCTTTGAGTGGCACTTCTAGTACAGTCCGTTCTGTCCTTTTTGGTTCCAAAACACCAGGAATTTTCCTCATCTAAGGTCTTGTTAGAGAAAACACAATAAAAAACACTTAATATTTCCTGTGCCTTTGAAGACATGGAGAAATGTGTTGAGAGCCGGATACAGAAAGAATTCACTTCCTTCTTGAGGCTGGTGCCTAATCAGTATTTGAAAAGTTTATTTCCACATATGTTTTAAAGTTTTCTGTGTAAATTTTGGCAATTTCTTTCAAGGCCGGGTTGGATGGGGCTTGGAGCAACCTGGTCTTGTGGAAAGTGTCCCTGCCCATGACAGGGGGTGAAATGGGATGATCTTTAAGGTCCCTTCCAGCCCAAATCAGTTTGTGATTCTATACTGCAAAATGAAGGAATTTAACCTTTCCTGGGTGGAGAGGATTTCAATTTCAGGTTAAATTTAAAATAATACTTGAAAAATATAGAATGAAAAATTTCAACATGTAAAATTCAACTTGCATGAATCCCATAGTCCATTTGCAAACTTACATTTTTAATCTTTCCAAGTCTGTTTAAAAAGGACCTTTTGGATAACCCAAAGCTGCAGAAATGGCAAGAGCATTTGGAAATGTATATGTGACAATCAAAAGAGTAATAAACCAGGTTCAATTTGGCCAAGTACTGGTCCTGTTATTAGAACAAAACTCCTGAAGTTAGGACAGCCTTAGATATGTGTGGGGGTCTTCATAGCTAAGAAAGTGACTTGGAAGCATCCAAAACATTAAGTTGAGATCCCCAAGGAAATTTCCAGAAATAGAAGCAACCAATATTTATTCACTGAGCTGCTTATTTTCCATGAAGCAAACAAATAGCTCAGTTTAAATAAAAGGCCCATGTGAAGAGTTGCTTGGCCAAGCGGTTGTCAAGAGAGGGAATTCCTGACCTGGAATTGGGGGAGTGCTCTCTGCAGGCATTAAATCACAGCATTTGTCATGGGAAGGTAGGGACCCTGCTACACAGGGAAAATGACACCACACACAGTCTAGGTTACTTGGCCTTTACTTCCCTGCATGTCTCAATGATTCTTTATAAAGGCATTTTTCTCACAGGAAATCTGAAAACTGAAGCCTGCTCAGTTAAGTTTCTTCCCTTCTGTGATTGCTTGGCTCTCATTGCAATGGAGGTAACTAGCATTTCACACCTACCATTTTTAAATGATACTCTTAAAATCCCTATCAACAATCATTTTATGGCTTTGCTAATCACTGTTCTAATGGCTGCATTTCACCTTAGAGGTGGCTGGATTTCTGTAAGACTGCTGGAACCAGTCTTCCCTTGGTGCACTCACAAAGCAAAAACCCTAAAAACTGTTGAAACAAGAGACATAAAACTGGAGGCAGTTTTTAATCTCTATAAAAAAAGTTCTCAAAGTATTTTGATTCTTGTCATTCTACAAAGCACAAGACCAGCACAATGGCAACAGTTTAATATACAGTAGACCTGGAATAAAGTCTGCTTCAGGAATTTCTTGTGATTCACCTAGCTGGGATTTAGTGCCTAATCCCATTTATACTACCCTGATACTCCTATCAGGGGTGTTCTCCATTTTCTTTGCTTCCCAGGAATGTAAAGCATTCTTAGTAGCTGTTTATAGAAACTCTTGCTGCTCCACTGTCTCACAACAAGAAGTATTTTTGACAAAACCCTGTTGTGTACAAGAAAAGCATTTACCTCCACATGATCAAACCCATGGGAAGGCATGAGGTAATCTCTCCAGTGTATTTGCCTTCCTCTGTTCAGTCTTTCTGTGAGGTGTTATTTTTCATAATATTCTTATGTTCAGGCTATGGGAATTTGTACTTTGGCTCATTTCTGAAAACAGAAGCTGCATGAGGGCTTGAGGGAGCCTGAGCCATGCTAAGGTGAATAACCATTTGACCTCTGATTTATGCTGTGAGTAACAGGAACATTTTCCCAGGCAATCCATTAGTCTTATTTTCGTATTATGCTTCCACAAATCTCTGCAATAGCTTTTCTAAAGATGAACATTATGCAGCCTCTGTTGAGAAAATAATAGGAGGTTTGCACACCACGGCCAGTGGAAACACCATCAACCCACGTATCAGCTCAGCAATGTTTTTACTGAAATTGTCTGCAGCTGGGTGATTGGAGTGCAATTTATTTTCACAAGCCATCATTTCAGGCACTTTCAGATGGCTTTTTATGCACATTAGTGACATTGCCCTGCGTTAATTTCAGGTATTATATTTATTTCTTTTATTTCTGTGCTGCTATTCACAGGTTGGAGGGGACAGAACAGGATTGCACCCTGGATAAGGCTGGGAGGGACCTCTGGAGATTCTCTAATCCACCCTCCTGCCCAGACCAGGGTCAGGCAGAGCAGGTTGCTCTCAGCTGCTTTCAGGTCCTGTTTTTGGCATCTCCAAGGATGGAGAACCCAAAATCCCTTTGGCCAACCTATTCCAGGTTTGGTTGTCCTCACAGTGAAAAGGTTTTTTCTTATGTTTAAATGGAAATTCCTGCATTTCAGATTGCTGGGATAGCCTCCTCTCCCTTCACTCCATACCACCAATGGGTTTGGCTCCATCTTCCTTCCTACCCCTGGCAGGCATTTACACATTCCTGCAATGTGTAAATCAGCAAAGTATAAACTGGAAGGAAAAAAAAAAAAAGACTGGAATTTCAGTTGTTTTAGCCTCTTCCTGCTTCACTGATTTATTTTAATTCTTATGGAACAATTTTATATAGCAGTACTGCCTGCAGACATGAAACAGGCTGGAGTCTCCTCCGGGCTGGAGGAGAATAACAAGGGCTCCTCTCCTGTTCTGTGGAATAAACAGAATTGTAGCACAGACTGAATTAACCTCTGAGAATAAAGGCAGAGTTCCACTCTTTATACCTTTATAGCAATGAGAAGTTCCTATGCTCCTTCTCACCAGGTTGACAGAATATACAAATAAGAGGAGCCCCAATTTCCCCTCTGCACAAGGAAGATTTTGACAACAAAATAACACCTTCTTCCATGAATTTTCAAATCTATCAGAATAATATATTTAAATTCAATTTATAAGTGAGTTAAATAGTAAAAAGGCAAAGAAAGGTATGGTACCAGAAAATAAGGAATAGACAAGGAACTTCAGGTATTTTGGCAGCTTGCTCACTGTCCTCCACCCCCACAGTGTAGTGAGGGAGAAAATAGGAAGAACTAGAGTGGGAAAACTTGTGTATCAAAATAAAGACAAGGAAATCACTTATCAAGTACTGCTGAGAGGAAACCAAACTCTCACCCTGAAGCTTCTCTTTTCCAGGCTGAACAATGCCAGCTGTGCCAGCCTTTCCTCCCAGCAGAGCTGCTCCATCCCTCTGCTCATCCTGGAGCCTCCTCTGGGCTCTCTGAGCAGCTCCAAATCTTATGCAAGGACAGGAAGGATCTTGGTGGATAAAACCAGGAATATTTATTCACCTCGTGTTACAGGGGCCAAGCCTGGCCAAGCTGTGTGATTTACAGAACCCCGAGCTACTTAACAAAATTATTTTCCTTTCCTCCCCTGCCAAGTCTCTGCCTGTAGTACCCACTTCAGTTGTTTTGCAGAAGTGCAGCAGCTCAGGGTTGTTAGAAGAAGCAGGGCAAGACCAGTAATGACCTCACAGCTGGACTGTACAAGCTGCAAGGAAAGCAGAGAGTTTGGATCTGAAACCCTGAACATTTCACATAATGACTTAAAGTTCTAGTGCAAGTCTGCATTTTAAAAGGCTGAAAAAAAATCCCTGCTTTGGCACATGACACTAAAACTTTGAATTTCAGCATTTCTTCAAAGGCATTCACACATACAACAGGAAATAATTCTGTGCATATTTAGTGAGCACTTATAGCAAGAGTCATCACTTCTCTGCATCATCACAATATTCATTACAATGAATTTTAGTCTAGACAGTTTTTTTTCCTCATGATTAAAAATGTTTATTCATAAAATAATTTAGTTTCACATTTGGGAACTTTGTATAATTCATTTGCATTAAATAACAGTGGCTTTAAAAAGAAACTACTTATTTTCTGTATACACATCTCTTGTAAAAGGACTTGAATATTTAGGTAGCTATCATTTATTAAAAGGACTTGAATATTTAGGTAGCTAGCACCTTGGATTTCAGTGCAATTTATCAGGCTTTGTAAAAGTATTTCTGAAATACCTTGATTAAACAAACATTCCAGTGCTAGATTAATCAGAGCTTTCATAATATTTCCACAGAATATTTATTTGAATTAGGACTGGTTTTAACTAAGGTACCTTCATGACCAAGGACTGCAATAGGCATTTAATAAAACAACCAAATACTTGACTGCTTTTTCTCTGTGCTTAGACATCATTGCAGCTCCTGCTGACTAGATTAGAAGTGGTGCTAAGGAAGATTTAGATTAATAAAACAACATGTAAAGTCATGGGAGAATATATTAATAGAAAAACCACACAGTTATCGCATAATCTGTGCTTGTACCTGCCCATTAACACAGATTTATTGTGTCTTTACACAAATGAGTGCAAGTGTGCTTCACTCTAAGGCTTGGACCAAAGATTCTTGACATCAACAGAAAACTCTTCTGACTTCAAAGAGCTTTGCAGTGGAGTTTTTATCATCTGTGAAACAAACCTCTCTTACAGAAAGATACTCAGCATCAGATCTTCTAATTTAAACTCCAACTATTATTCTTCAAAACAGAGTTTATGCTAAAGAAGATCTGATATTTAACTCAATTTGACACCTGACTCTTTCCAGAGTCCTGATGGTCTCTGCCTGTTCAGAACAAGGCTTGAGTCCAGAGATCCAGAGACAGCCCTGTAACACTGCTGGCAGGTAGGGACACCAGGAATGGAGCCACAGCCCGTTCCCAATGGGAAGGAACACACCCTGTTAGAGAAATAAACATCCCCAGAATAAGGGTGCTTTTGAGAAATTTAAATAACACTGACAAAGGAAAACTCCTGCTTTGAAGCAGTCTATACCTTAATTCTTTGTGCCAGTTTCCATCTAAGAAATCTTCCCACCCCAATTAAGGTTCTTTTTTAGACCAAAGACAATGCTTTTGTTAATCTGTAGATATGGGACGTGTTTATTATGGGAATAAATCGCACGGACTCCATTTTCCTCATGGTGGAAAAAGTCCCTTCTTTATTCACACAATTCTTATTTATGCAGTTTTACAGGCCTTGTGTGTGACTCCAGCTGGTCAGGAGCTTTCTTGCCAATTACTTTATTGGTTAATAACAAGTTGTTACCCTGTATTGATTGGTCTCTCAAAACCCTTGGGTGTACATGCAGGGAAAGTTGTGAGAGATAGTTTACACTGTTTCTATCTAATGGTGTAAAAGCAGTTTATCCAGGTGCTGGTGGTTTTTCACCCAGGACTAGATTGTTATGTTAACCAACTGCTCACACCAGGATTGCTTTCACGTGGGAACTTGCAAGGGCTAGCTTGCCTTAGAAGAAATGACAGCTAGCCAGAGCAGGCCTGATCTCATAAGGCCTTTTTTTCTACTTGTTCTACTTTACTGCAACAGTTTACAGCCCTGTTTAAACCAGAATACCACTCAGATTTGTCATGTGTCCTCTGCTGTCTCGGTGATCCAGGGCAATATGAAATGTGGCTGGCAAATAAATTCTGACAGCCAGTGCTGTACAGAGATTCTGACCATCAGCCCCAGATTTCCCACAAGGTCTGAATTACAGCCAGCACTGGCACTCATTTTTACTGACCCAAAGCAAAGCACAGCCTTTTCTTATTCTTTCTAACACTTACATAGGTTCAGATCACAGAATTCTGCAGTTCTGCTTTATTCAAGTGCTTCTCTTTTTAGGAAAATTGCCCTGCGTGCCATGGAATTGCACTGCTCAGTGTGGCTGAGGAACTGGATTTGGGCTATGAATAGGATACAGTCATCCTGAATATTTTCCCAGTTAATGATCTGTGTTAAAATAAACCTGCAACTTCATCCATTAGCACACTTCTCTACAGAAGAAGGGAAATACACTCAAAACAGAAAAGGAAAAAATTAGTTTTGGCTGCAGGGCATCATTGTTTAGCTTGAAATCAAAATCAGGAAACTCTCAAGATTCTAGGACTGTAAATCACCTTAAATGGTGAGCAATGTCATAGACTTGGGTGTCAATCTTGGTTCATATTTTTATTCCAAAGGCCTTATTTTCAGCAATTCACCTTTGAGTGCCTTAGGTGAAGTGTTCTCAATGTGAAAGCATTTACCTTTGACCAGATGGAAATACTCACCCATTGCTGTCAGATTTCTCTCATCTTAAACACCACTATGAGAAGATGGAAAGAGATTGTTCTCCATTCAAACTCTCCTAATCCACTTCCCTGTGGCTTTCTTAGGTAACTTCAAGGAAGAAAATTGCTTAGCCCATATTTTAGTAATTATTTTTTAGTAATTAATTATGTACAAGTATTACCTTTTTCTCCTCCTCCCCCCTGCTCAAAAAGAAATTACTGCTCAAATTACTGTGTGTTTTATTTTTTCCAAAGTACTCACAGTATATCTTAAATTCATTGGTCCCTTCTCCAAGGAGTGGTAAATTGTGACATATTTCTCTATTACTTCCTGTCACTTTTAGCTACAGATAAACATCTCAGGAGCTTGAAACTGATGGTGAAAGGATCACATCGACAACAAACATCCTCCTCTTCCTCACCAAAGCTCAGAGACCAAAAGCAGCAGAATCTTTCCTCAGCAGAGGTCTGGCACCTTCAGACTCTCAAAAAGTTCCAAGTCTGCTTGCATGGAGTTGCCTCAGAGCCCAGGAATTCTCAGGTGTGCAGGAGCAATGAATGTGCAGGATTTCAGGAACTGCTCTGCAGTGGGCAGTGTGAAGGGCTGGCAAAGGGTTTTACAAAGGCATTTTGTATTGATGCTACAGTTTCTCTCTGACATATTAATCCACACTCCAGCAAGTGAGAAATGAGACCTCAATTCCAGCTTGGATCATCTGGCCTGAGCTTCCACATGGATAAGAAGTGCTGTGATAGTTCTCTATAGCAGCTTAATTTCAAAATCACTGAAGCCTGAAAGCCTCAAATGAGTTTTCCCTTTCTGAAACAGAAAATAAAACTTCAAGATCCAACTGTTGAAAAGCTTCCCGAAATCTCCTGGGAATCACAGTGCAGTTTTATACAGTAATAACAGCCTTTATACCCATAATTCTTAATTAGAGTAAAGCCATAGCCATATAATATGGAATATGTTTTATGCACAACCTTTCTTACTCTTAATCTTAAAAAAAAATATATTTAGAATTTACTCTATTCCATACAGAGTAGTAAATGTCTTAAAGCACACACCACATTTATAGTAAATATTGAATTTTAGGGGTGCAGGACAAAAATTTGAAGCAGCCCTCCCCTTGATGATTTCAAAGACAAGTTATAAGTAGAAACTGGAAGGTGCCCACACTATCCACCAGCAAAAAAAGTGATTGGCAAGGTCAGATTGTTTCTAGAAGCAGCATTTAAACACTGCCTTTACTGAAACTTGAAAAAATTGCTAAGACAAGGGACAACAGAGTATTTAGAAATCAAAAACACTTAAATAGAAAAAAGCTTTCCTCACAGGGAGCATGAAAACAAAATTGATTCTGCAATTGACCCGAGATATTTGAATTGACATAATTAAACCTAGTGTGTCCTCAGGAAAATCATGTAGTATAGTTTTCCAATATTAGTGTATTGTCCAATTATCCTTCTAAAGATGCATAAATTGCCATTTTACCCAAATGCTTTTCAAAAATCTGGTTATCAAAGCCCCATTTATTTTGATTGCTCAACTATCCTCATTCCAACTGGTTGTTTATGAAAGAGTGTAATAAAAAAAGAATAAGTAGTTGAAACATTCTCAACAATTTACATTGAGGTGTGGTTTTATTGTCACAGCTCTTGATGGATTTCTTCTCCACATTTCAGAGTCAAATCAAAATCCAAATAAATTATTAGCACATCCTGCAGCAAGGGATTTCAGTGCTTAACAAGGTAAATGTTAAATTTTATTATATTTTAAATTTATTTATGTGTACTGATGAGGAATGTTCAGGTCTGTCTCCTCTGTCTGCATTCAGTCAGTACTTGAAAAAAGAAAATTACTACCCTTTTTTTTTTGAAATTAAGAATACCCTACTTTGCATGTGTTTAAAAAATCTGTTACTGCTGTGCAAGAGCAGGTTCAAGAGTAGGCAAAATACAACATTTTTGGCTTTAACAAAGGACAACACCTGAGCAAGGTGAAAGGGCTGATTTTCAGGCTGATTCATGCTTTGGCCTTTAGTTTTGAGAAGTTGCTCTGTTATGCCCTGACTTGCCTGAAGATGGTACTGGCATCCCACAGACCTGCCTGCAGCTCCAAAGCAGCACAGCACAGCTCCAGCACCTCAGCTTGCCATCCTCAGAGCAGAGCTGAAACCAGCTCAGGCAGCTGCTCTGAATATTTTAATCCTGCTTCTTCTCTAATTTACAGTAATTTAAATCTAAAATAATAACTTCTTCATGGTGCATTATTGTGCAAATAGCATTTAATGAACCTATTTTTCTGCAGCTCTAAGTTAGCTTTCCAGAGTGAGCATTGCTACAGGTGGGAAAATAATGGGTGGTTCAGTTCTGTATCCAAACCTTCATAAAATGAGGAGTGGCTTGGTGGATTCCTAAGAGAACTTGAGGATGGAAAAGGAGAGACAAAATGGTGAGGGGAAAACCATCCCTGCCTTGGGGCAACCTGCAATGCATCACTTACCACAAAATAAACTATTTAATGCAAAGAAACTGCACAAAACCACTGAAAAATGCTGTTTTGAGGAAGAAATTAAGACCTACTTAAATTGAAAGGGTTATTTTTTCATACAGTATTTCACTTTGAAACAGATGATGAAACACTAACCACTTGCTTATTTCTGGAGAGGCTTACTAATTTCTAAATAAAAAACCTAAATACTTCTTATTTAGGTGCAGGAAAAGCAAGAGGAGTGATGAAGATCACTGGAAATATATATATATATATATTACATATATGTATGATGCAGGTTATATATAAGTTATGGATAAAAGACATAACTTAGAGTCAGCTGATGTCACTGAGCTTAATTGGCTTTGAATTTGCATTTTTCAGCTTTCATCTTTTCAATCTTTATATGACCTTGATAATTTTAATCTTTATTTCTTTATATAATTGATTGATATGTCAACCAAATATGAGTTTGTTTTAAACTCAAAGCACAAAAAGGAAAAATAAAAACTGAATGTCTTAATCTTCCAATAATGAAATGTAAAGGATTTTTGTTTAAACTAAAAGAAAGAAAAAGATTTGTATGTGCCAGGCAGCATCCTGGAGTCTAAAGGGAAATCTCTTTTTAATGCTGCTTGGAGACAAATGATACAAGGCCTTGAGTGACAGACTGTGTTCACCTTGTGCTGAAAACTGAGAGTATGAGGCAATGTTTTAATGTCTGCTCAAATGAGTGAGCAGATTTGTTTGAATCAAGATGATTTTTGTGCTGTGAAATGACTCAATTTTGGTATCAAAGATGATTGTGTTCATACATGATGCTGAATAGGAAAACCAAACAAACCAACAAACCAGCATATCAGGGGATGGGGCAGAGAAGGCAAAATTTATCCACATTTTAAAAGTTTCTACTCTGGTGGCAATGAAAATTCACCTTGGAAAGAACAACTGGATTAGAACAGAGAGCAGACTTGACTAATCTAATCCAAAATACCTAAGGAAAAAAAAACCCCAAAAAACTAAAGCTGATTCTATGGATTACTATCTTCACTGACTTCAGGGACTTCACTGGACACTGAATAGCTCATTTACATATAATGGCCAAATTTTTCTAATAAAAAGCCAAAACTACACCACAAATTTTCCCAAGGATTCATAGATGTATGGAACATTTCCTTTCAAAGACAGGAGCCAGGGAATGGCTCCCAGTGCCAGAGGGCAGGGCTGGGTGGGGTATTGGGAATGAGGAATTGTTCCCTGGCAGGGTGGGCAGGCCCTGGCACAGGGTGCCCAGAGCAGCTGGGGCTGCCCCTGGATCCCTGGCAGTGCCCAAGGCCAGGCTGGACACTGGGGACAGTGGAAGGTGTCCCTGCCATGGTAGGGGTGGCACTGGGTGGGTTTTTAGGTCCTTTTTAACCCAAACCATTCCGAGATTCCATGACTGTCCGAAGTCCTGAGAGAGCAGGTGTAGAATCTAAATGTGGATCTTCCAAACTAGGAGTAAAACATAACCTTTGAGCCTTTAAGGGTTGATGTTTGAGTACCATCACATAGATACACACATAAAACCTTCCCCTTCTGAGGCAACCCCACAGACCAGAAATAAAACCCATAAAATTAATTGGGCTCCCCAGGAAACTTGGAGGAAGGGTCAAAATTCTGTTATTTCTGCCAGGTCAGTAGTGAGACACACCATCACAAAAACCAGCCAGGAAACAGACCTTGACCTTTCCCCTAATCCAGCTCTCTGCATCAATTTCCACTTCAGCTCTATTTTCATAAAGATTAAACAAAAGAACTGGATGGCAACTGCATCTGCTGCCTAACTTGGAGCCAACACAAGTGTGAGATTACCCTTAGCTACTGAATAATCCTTCCCTATATCACACCAAAGATCTGAAGGATTTCACATCTGTGGTGATAAATTTCTGGAGTTTTGTCCATATTCTCTATTTTCCAGTTCTTCAGTGTTGCTGAAGGAAGTAAATATTTTCCATTTGAAGGAAGGACAATGGCAAAATGGCAACATAATGGTTTCACTTGTAGTTATATAAGTTTTGAGTACCTAAATGGGGTCCTGAATAGTAAAGGTTTTTTGAAAAATGTTTTTTTGGACCAATAATTAATTGCCCTGATTTAATGATCTTTTATATCCTATTGGAAGAATCATTTTACCATGAGAATCTTCCATCTTTCCTTCATTTTATGTGACCTGAAATCTGTTCTTCAGCAGAGAACACATTATCTGTATCACTTGCCTATTTTCTTCTTATTCGTGAACTTACATTTTTTGGTGATATTTTTGTTTGCTTGCATCTCCTCTGAAATTTGAATTCTTGGTCATTGAGATTGTTGTGATGTAGCTTCAGCTCAGCTTCACTCCATATTTTTCTGAAAGACAGGTAACAGTGTGAACCACAAAGATTATTTGCTGTTCTTTGCAGCATGTGCCCAAAAAGTCTTCTCAAAATACTTGTTTAAAAGATGATTTGAGAGGTTTTGTTATTGCTGCATGCATTTCCCTTAATAGGGATTTCATCTTTTCAGACCATGTGTGCCTTAAATGGATTCATTCAGGAAGCATTTCTCTGAGTTATTGATGGCTCTAAATTAACACTGTAATAATTTAGAAATAGCTCTGACCTCCTGTGCTTTTGTGATTTGTCTGGAGGCTCTCCACAGAGGACAGCAGAGAAAGGAGAGCTCTGCTCTCGTTACCTACAAGGATGCCCTTCCCTTCCCTTCCCTTCCCTTCCCTTCCCTTCCCTTCCCTTCCCTGCCC
>JAWWMS010000028.1:133879-148031 GCA_035048045.1 Chlorospingus semifuscus
TGTATTGCTCATACCTTAACATATTAAATAATAAATTGATTGCTGCTTGAATATTGGCCTAGTCAAGCTTCTTATTCGTAACATGGGGAGGAGAGCCATTAACTCAGCCCCAGCCAGAGCTTTTACTGATATAAAAACAACTATTAACGACAACGACCCGTAATTACCATAACAAACAAGCAGCACTCCAGCAGCAACAGTGGTCTGATTAGTTTTTGTAATTTTTTTTCTCACAAAAAAAAAAAGGTAGATTTTTGTTTATAACAAGAATGGCACTGGCTGCTTTGGCCCCATGGCTGGTCTCAGGCCCCTGCTGTGATCATTTCATCTGCAGGCTAATGGCTTCCCCCCCACTTCCTGCCCCGCAGCCACTGGGGCCCAGCCCAGCCCCTCACTGGGTCACACAGGCCATGGTGGAGTGGGCCTGGCCTGGCCCGTAGCTACTCCCAGGGCCTGGCGGACCCCAGCTCGGCCCAGGCCGGCAGCGGGGCAGAGCTCAGTAGCGGCAGGATGTTAGCATCCGTGGCCTGGCCCAGCCTCGGCTGGGGCCTCGCAGCTTCCTCTTCCCCGCCCGGCCACCGGGCCAGGAGTGGGGGAAGAACTTCTCAAAAGACAGAAAGCCAGAGAGCTTAACCCAGGCTTGTTCAGTTTAAAATATGAATCTCAGAGAGGCGTGTTGAGCTCTTTAATTGGCTTATTAACATGCCTATTCTCAAAACCAGTCAGCAGTTGGTTTTGCTAGGCACAGAGGAAGCTCTTAACAGCTTGTCTCAGAAACAAATCACTTCCGTGGGTGGCTCCAATGCAAAACCAGTACACTTCTCAAGAAGACATTGGCTTTGAATGAATTTTAGCAATACCTGCCTGTATCACTGTATTGCTGGTTTGTTTTGCAGAAAATTTAGGGAGCACAGTAAAATCTGGTGACAGCACAATTCTTAAAGCATTTTTAAAGCAATTCTGAAAATGTTATGAACTGTAGGGCTGACACATGTCTA
The DNA here is from genome assembly GCA_035048045.1 of Chlorospingus semifuscus. Taxonomy (NCBI): domain Eukaryota; kingdom Metazoa; phylum Chordata; class Aves; order Passeriformes; family Passerellidae; genus Chlorospingus; species Chlorospingus semifuscus. Next base: position 134,878 of record JAWWMS010000028.1, read on the forward strand.
CATTAGCAATAGTAACATGGCAATTTCTTACTTATAAACCTGTTAGGGTGTTGTTGGGGTTTTTTGTTGCTAGAGATTAGAGACAAATCCCTGAAATCTATGGGAAACATTACCTGTTTTCAAGGTCATAATATGAGGCAGGTCAACACAAGGCATAGGTTTGTAAAATATCATCAGATCAAGAAAGAGGTCAAGAGAGATGCTGTCTCTTTAAATACATTATTTTTAGCCAGGTTAAAATAATTTACTTTACCTCTGTATGAATATCACTTTCATTTATAATTTTGTGGTTTATAAAATAATAGAAACCTGCTTGTATTTTACAATAAAAAGCCATTAAGTACTCCTGACTGATATATTATAGCCATGACTGTTTCTGAACCTGTTTCCTTTTTTTTTTTTGTAGGGGATGCTATAACAAAAAGCTAAAATTGTACTAAAACTGCTGTTGAGCTATAATGGAATACCAAAAATTTCATTGAGAAAAATATTTATCATATTTAAGAGGAGTGCCAGAGAGGATTCTAGTATCATCACAAATGTGAAGAAAGGGCCTGTGCCAAAATTTTACTGACATTACATTTTTCAGTGGGAAATGTAAATTATTCTTTTTAATTAGCTGTTGCAGTATCTTAAATTGTCAAGGCTGAGGAAGACGACTGCACTGCAGAAAACCTTAAAAGTGCCTTAATTACTTGTGCTTGAAATATAGTTTGAATTTAGACTTGTACGCAGGATAAAGTGTTGGGAGAGTAGCTAGGAATTGGAAAAGTATAAGGCCGTGGCTAATTCCAAGTCCTGCCCCTGGAAGATAGCGTGTCCTTGGGCCTAACTGTAGTATGATAACAAATAGTGAAAGAGACATGAGAAAAGAGAGATGTAACCCCTAAGGAATGGGGAAGAGCTATGTTGTGGTGTGGCCAATGGACGGTGTAAATTACAGACTATTCATGAGCTTATTACTTGCTGTATAAGTGTCTGATGCTCTCTTCAATAAACGAAGCTTGCTGATCTCACATTGAGAGTCCCAAGTTTTCCCTGCACCCGACAAATGGCTCATCCCCGACAAATGGCTCATTTTGCAACAATAAAGCAAATTGAGCTGTCCCTGAAATACACTCAGATGCAACACTAAAGAAAGATTATTTAGGGGTAAATGCTAAGGCAGTGTAGAGGAGGTACAGGAAGTCAGGACATGGAAAGCTAATTAGTTTCCTTCAATCCAGCCCCAATGAGTCTTTCAGTCTTGCAGATGGACTGATGAGTTCTGCCATTTAAAAGAGAGGGATATTAAACTTTCAGGAAGAATTGCAGGAGCTAAAGTGCGTTAGCAGGCTCAGGAACATCATGCCTGAGGAATGAGGGAGGCTGGCACAGCCACAGCTTTGGGATCATTGCATTTTTTGTGCTGCTGTGCTATATTCCAGGGACTCAGCAAGCAGTGATTTCTTGAGCTCGGGGGTTATTTTCTCTGTCGTTCTCCTTACACTGAGGTTCAAGCAGAGGATCACTCTGGGTAGATAAACACTGCCAGCAATCAATACATGGCAAAGGGGCCACAAAGGCACTGAAGGGGAAAATTGCCAGGCTGTGTTCCAAGAGCATGTCAGGGAACACAATTAAACATTGGCACCTGTCCTGCGTGTAAGCTTATTTATCTATTTATTTAATTAATTAATTAAAATACAGATTATCAGTTGTACAAATAGCAAAAATTAAAGCCAAAATATCCAGAGGTTTGCATATCTACATAAAGACAGTGATTTTTCATTGTGCAGTACTACACTCAGCACCACTGCATTAACAGCTTTTCCAAAGGCTTTTCTCACCAGTTATGAATTAATTTTGGTTTTCCTCCATATGCATGCAAACCAATGGGATGTGCATCTCTATCAGATGATGTTCTCTGATTATTTTCCTTGACAGAATCATACTTTTGGCTCTTCGGTAGAAGTTATGTGAAATTTTTTCCCCCTCTTCTTTGCATGTTACCCCAGAGGTAACACCAGTGTAACTGATGGGGTTGGTCCTGGCCAGGTCTCTCTTAGAGCCAGCTGGGATTGGCTCTGTTGGACACGGAAGAAGGACATTCTTGCAGTTTCTCACAGAAGCCACTCTTGCAGCCCCACTGCCACCAAAGCCTTGCCCCAGCAACACAATGCCGTCAGAATGATGAAAAATGTGGAAGGAAGGAAAAGAGTCTGAGAATATGTGAACATTATCTCCATCAAATGTTTATTTACAAATGAATAGCTCATATTGTTAATTTGTTAATTGGTGTCAGTGGAGAAACGTGTATGCTTCCACGCTGTGCTTTTTGTGTCCTTTTCAGGTCCTGTTCTTCATTTATTTTATTTTTGGGGACTCTTTATGAACATTGGTGTCTTCCTAATTTCTTTTTAGTACGAGGGGCATTCAACAAATCCTCAAGACTGCTTGTGTCATTTAACTAAAGTATCTTTATTTAGTGTATGATTTTGGTGGCAGCACTATCAAGATGCTCAGTTGTCCCTACATATTCACTTAAAATATGCTATATGTGAGGAAAAAATATTTGCATATTCATCAGTGCTGATATAATAAAATATATATCGACCTTCTATTGACAATAAAAACAGTTATAAAAAGCTAAATATTTAAAAGCAGTACATATTTTCCTTTATTAAATATTGGAAAGAAAAATATGCTTACTTTTTAGCTGTCTTGTTTATCAATGCCAAGTTATAGGTCCATTTGAACCTTTCCAAGGACAAGGAGAGTGTGAATGTTGCATAAGCAATATACCTGTTTCTGCACAATTTTTCAAATAGATTGATTTTTTCCTCAAGAATATTTTCTTTTCTACTGTGAGGTTTTAGCGTTTCTACTAATCTCTCTCTCTCTGATTTGAAAAACTCTTATCTGTCCAACCGACAAGGCATTGCTGGGAGAATCAGACACTTGGGATTGACAGTTCATTCCAGAGCATTCAGACAGAATCCTTATTTAGGACAGCATTTAGTACGAAAACTTAGAATTATTTCAAGGCAGAAGTCAAGTGTGTTTCACTTGAAGCATGAAGTGAAGCATAAATGATTCTGAAGAGAATTCACTGTCTGGCAACAGAGGAATTGGGCCACTAAGAGGTATCCAAATAAGCTACATTTTGAGATTAAGAGAATCTATTAAACAAAAAATAGATTCAAAAACAAAAAACTCATAACTCCACTAGTGATAAACAATCAAACACACAAAAAAGAAAAAGAATACAAAAAAATAAACAAAACCTCAAACCCGCCAAAAACAACCAACCAACCAAAATGAAACAAAAAAAACCACCCAAACAAACAAAAAACAAAAAATCCAAACCAAATAAAAAACCCCCAAACAACAGAAGAGTCCTAAAATAAAGATGGAAGAGGCAGAAACTCTGTCACTGCAACCAAGTATATGATTGGAGGGTTTTAGAAAAGTCTTCTGGAAATGGAAATGCAGATCTGGTTAAGCACATTAAGAAGTTACAAGTTTTACCCACTGTAGTTTAAAAGCTGGGAAACAGGAGGGCTCTGATGGAATTATGTCCAATCAGCAGTTCATGAGAAATTTAATATTTCAGACACATGTAGTCTGTGAGAGAACTGCTGGGTCTTTGAGCCGAGCAAAGAGTGAAGGGAGCACTTAAGGTGAAGAAGGTTTCTGCTGCAAAGCTAAGTGACTTGGAACTCTTTTCAAAAAATATAAATTAAAATGTCACAGGAGGCACTTGAAAAACATTTAGCAGAAATAGAAGAGGTCCAGAGAAAGGTGACAACATAATTAGAGACCTCAGATGGCTTTCTAAGAGGATAGATTTGGAATTTTTAGAACCCTCTTTGTGGAGCAGAGAGCAATGAAATATGACATAAGAAGCCTGAAAATAATGCATTTTAAAAAACACATTGATCACTTTTATAGCTGAATATGTCCTTCTGCAAACATGTGCTGGCAAGTGCAGTGAAATATTTTGTAGAAACACAGAATGGTTTGGGTTGAAAGGGACCTTACAGCCCATCCCATCCCACCCCTGCCATGGCAGGAACACCTTCCACTGTCCCAGGCTGCTTCAGTCCCACTGTCCAACCTGGCCTTGGGCACTGCCAGGGATCCAGGGGCAGCCCCAGCTGCTCTGGGCACCCTGTGCCAGGGCCTGCCCACCCTCACAGGGAGGAATTCTTTCCCAAAACCCCATCTAACCCTGCCCTCTGGCACTTGGAAGCCTTTCCCCTGACCTGTCACTACACGGTCTGGTCAGAAGTCCCTCCTGAGATTTCTTACAGACCCTCAAGACACTCAAAAAAGCAAAAATCCAGAGCTGTCCAAGGGGACAGAGTGTCTCCCAGCACTCTCACATCTCTCAGGGGCCAGTTCAGCTCGCTGAACCAGCAGAAAACATTGGAAGGTTGGAACATTGGAAGGCATTGCCCTTCCTTGCTGCCCTCTCTCCTTCCAGATGTAAAACTCAGAGAAATCAGTGAAAAGATGTCCTGATTGAGGCAGGTGCTTCAAAAATGACCCACTGCCCACTACCTGCCAGGAGACATCAGCTCCAGCACTGCATCCCTGCATGGTGGCCAGATGGTTGGGATTCATCTGGGAAATCCTGGAAGCTTCCATTACTCTTTTTTAGCAGCCCAGGAGCCTGCTTGGGCCACACAAGGACTTGGACGACAAACTGATTAAAGACCAACCTAACAAACTCAAAGAGAATTCTTTAAATGGAGCCTGCTGTGCCTTGGAGAACTCCTGCCATGTCTATTTATTTAAATTTAATGGAATTTTTGTGGTAAGCTAATTAAAAATGAATTGATTATTTAAGAGGCAGTCAGAGCAGTTTAAGCACTGCTGACTTGATGATTTTAGTGTTTTCTTTAGAAAAACATTGCTAGCTATGGAGCTTTCTGCACGTACAGACGTTTAAGGGGGAGAAAAAGGATACAGAGAGGGGAGAGGATGAGTCTGGAGCAGTTTCTGGATTAGAGAGCAGCCATGGGGAGGAGCAGGGGCACATCCCAGCCCCCACCACAGAGCTGTGCAGCTGCCCTCAATAAACAGCTCCTGTCTGTGCTGAAGGCAGAGACCTGTCAGGAAATCCAGGTGTTAAATAATGTACAAAATCCCTGTGCAGGGAATATCCTGCTCTGGATGCATTTCAGGCACGGTGCATTCCCTGCCTTCCTGAGGAGCACAGTGACCCCAAGCAGGACAGCAGACACTGGATGTCTCCATGGCACATCTCCCTCCCAAAGGATTTGCAGAGGTTCAGTGCAGGCAGGAGGCCCTGAAGCCACATCTCAGAGCAGGAGCAGAGTGGATGTGATGGCACCAAAGAGGAGCTCCATGGCCCCCAAGCTCCCCAGCATGGCTGAGCCACATCCTCTGCAGCACCATAAAACAGTGATGGGATTAATAAACTGGGCACAACAGCCAGGAGAGCCAGATGGCAAAACCATCCTGCCCTGAGCTGTTTTTACTTGTCTTTGGCTGAGAAAGTGAGGAACCACGGCGGGAAAGGTCCCAGCCCACACTGGCATGGCAGGACAGCAGATCCCAGCAGAATTTCCACCACCAGTTTATTGGGAAGGACTGGTTTTCCCTCCAGGTGCCATCTGGCTCTGCTGGACCCGGCTGTAGCTCAGAGCCTGGGCTCAGCCATGCCCAGCTGGGCTCAGGGCACCTCCTCAGGATGCTCCTGTCCCGCAGGGATGCTCATCCCCAGCAGGCACCGGCTCCCCGCTGCTCTTCCCACCCTCAGATGGAGCACCCGGCACGGTGTCATTGTGAGCAGAGGGTGTGGGTGCCTTGGTGCTGCTGGGTGCCCTTCCCTCGCAGTGCAGGACAGGGTGACAAGGTCCCCAGATGTCCCTGCACCCCAGGGCATGCTCTTGTCCCCGGAAGAGGGAAATTATCACCCGAAAGGCTGTGAAGGAGGGAGCTCCGGCCTGATTTATCGCCCAGTTGGGCACCTATAGACATGCAAACGGTGTCGCCCTGCCCTGCGGGCACCTATAGACATGGAAATGGCTGTCACTGAGCCCATCACCGGCCTCTATAGAGATGCAGCTGCCATCCCCACCCAGGTGTCCCCGCTCCCTGTCCCCACCCAGGTCACCTCCCTGTCCTGTCCCTGCCCGGCTGGGGTGCCCTCAGCCCTACTCCCAGGTTACACCGTGTTGTAAGGCTGTAGCTGCTGCCACAGAGCTCCCGACGTTGCTCTGGGCACCCAGTGCTTGGTGGCTGTGGCTGATGGACCCCGTGCCCATGTCCCTCCATCCCCGTGTCCCCATGTCCCTCCATCCCCGTGTGCCCATGTCCCTCCATCCCCGTGTCCCCCTGTCCCGTTGTCCCCTTGTCCCCACTGGACACTGCTGTGCACAGGGCTCACTCTGCTCCCCCGTGCCCATAAAGCTCCTCCTCGGAGCTGTGTGGAGCCCCCTGCACAGCCTGGCACACACACCCGCATGCCATGGGGATGGCCCGTCTGTGCCCTCGCGTGTGACACACCCCCAGGATTGTGACTGTCACCGTGTGGCACCGGCAAAGCTCACAGGTCACTCGTGTGCAGACTTTGCACCAGGAGCTTTGGGGGCTTGGTCCAGTGAGCCGCGAGCACAGCCTGGCCTCACACGGGTGTGACAGCCCTGTGCCCTCACACGGGTGTGACAGCCCTGTGCCCTCACACGGGTGTGACAGCCCTGTACCATCATGTGTGTGACAGCCCTGTGCCATCATGAGTGTGACAGCCCTGTGCCCTCACACGGGTGTGACAGCCCTGTACCATCATGTGTGTGACAGCCCTGTGCCCTCACACGGGTGTGACAGCCCTGTGCCATCATGTGTGTGCCAGCCTTGCATCACCACATGAGTGACCCAGCCCTGCAAGGCCACCTCAATGTCCCATGCCAGCCTGGTGCTGTCACACGGAGGGTCCCAGCCTTGTGCTGTCACATGGGTGCTCCCATCTCACACAGACCCTGAGCCCCATGGCCACCCTCGCCCTGTGTGACATGTGACAGTGTGGCCCATCCTGCTCCCGTGTGCCATGTGCCACCCTTGGCCTTGTCATGTGTGTCACAGTGCAACCCATTCTGCTCCCATGTGCCATGTGTCACCTTCACCCTGTCACCTGTGTCACACCACAGCCCATCCTGCTCCCATGTGCCACCCTCTCCCCATCACACATGTGACAGCATGGCCTGTGCCACTCCTGTGCCCATGTACCAACCTTGGCCTTGTCACATGTCATGCCATAACCTGTTCTGCTCGCATGTGCCACTCTTGCTGTGTCACATGTGTCACACCACAGATGCTCCTGCTCCCATGTGCCACCCTCACCTTGTCACACATGTGTGACAACGTGGCCTGTTCCTTCCCGTGCCCATGTGCCACTTTTGCGCCATCACACACATGTGACACTGCAGCCCATCCTGCTCCCGTGTGCCATGTGCCACCTGGGCCCTGTCACACGCATGTCACACTGCAGCCCATCCTGTTCTTGTGTGCCATGCGCTGCCTGGCCCTGTCACACACGTGTGACACCATGGCCTGTCCTGGTCCCGTGTGCCAGGTGCCACCCTCATCCCTGTCACATGCGTGTCACACTGCAGCCCATCCTGCTCCCGTGTGCCAGGTGCTACCCTGGCCGTGTCACACACATGTAACACTGCAGCCCATCCTGCTCCTGCGTGCCATGTGCCACCCTGCTCCTGTCACACGGGTGTCACACTGCAACCCATCCTTCTCTCGTGTCCCATGTGCCACCCTGGCCCTGTCACACGTGTCTGGCGCCGCAGCCGGTGCTGCTCTCCGTGCCGGGTGCCACCCCTGTGCCATCCCAGTGCCACCCCGGTGTCCCCCCGCCCTGTCCGGGGGTCCCGTCCCCGCACCCCCCCCCCCCACTCCGTGCGCGACCCCCGCCCGCAGGAGGGGAGGGGGGGGATGGCTGCGGGTGCGCGCGCACGGGAGGCCGCGGGAGCGCGCGCGCGGGTGGGGCGGGGTCACGTGGCCGCGCCGGAGGGGGGGGAGGGGGGGTGTGAGGTCACGTGGGGCCTTAAAGGGCCCCGGGAACGGGGAGCGCACGTGGGGCCCACCGGGGAAACCCCCCCCAAAACCGGGAAATCCCCCAAAACCGGGAATCCCCCCAAAACCGGGCACCCCCCACGCTCGGGATACCCCCGGCTCAGCGCTCCGCTCCGCGGGAGCCGCCCCGGCGCGCTGTGGGCGGCGGGAGCGGCGCGGGGCGGGCCCGGTGTTCCATGGAACAGCCCCGGCCCGGCCGGAGCCGCGCTGAGCAGGGACGGGGCACCGGATTCCTCCGGGCCGCGGGAAGCTGACGCACCGGCCTAAGAATAGCCCGGGCCGGGGCTGCCGCCGGAGGTAACGCGGCCGGGGCAGCGGGATCGGGAATCGCGGTGAAATGCCCGGGATTGGCGGGGGAAGGCGCGGTGCCGCCAGGGCGGAGCCCCGGTGTTACCGTGTTTGCTCTCTGGTTACATTGCAGCTGCTGATGAAATCGCAGCCGCGAGCGTTGGAGCCTTTGGACCTTCCCATGCTCGGGACCTTCGACTCATAAGAGGCTCCCGCAGAGGAGGAGGAGGAGGAGAGGAGAGGAGAGGAAGGCGAGGCAGGAGGAGCTGCTGGAGGGAGCAGAGCCCGTTCCGGAGCGGGGCAGCTGCGGGGGCACGCACAGAGGCGCTGCATGAGGAGTTTTCGGACAGTAAGTCACATGGATCGCGGAATTCCGCGGCTCCGCGGGATAAAAACAAAAGGGAAGGCGAGGGTGGAGCTGCCGGCGAGAGTTCCCGGCTTTGAACTTTGGTTTTCTCCGGTTCTCCACGAACCAATTTCCTGCGTTTTCAGAGCAAAACCAAACTAAAAACCTTCTGAGCGTTCTTTAAACTTTCCTCCTGGCTTTTAGCTCTGCCCTGAAGGGCAGAAATGATTGTTTGAAAGTGGGGCAGAGCAGAGCCAAACCCACCCAACCTGTTGTGTCTTGTGTGTGGAGGCTTCACCCTCTGCCAGCTCCTCGCTGTCCATCCCCAACCTCAACCCTTGTTTGTTTTTAATTGTTATTTATTTTTTTTTTAATTTTTCCCGCACCAGAGATGCTCTCTGTGAAGAAATAGCTCTTCGCTGTCCATCCCCAACCTCAATCCCTGTTTGTTTTTAATTTTTTAAAAAATTTTTCCCGAACCAGAGGTGCATTCCCTGAAGAAACAGCTCCTCGCTGTCCATCCCCAATCTCAATCCTTGTTTGTCTTTAATTTTTATTTAATTGTTTTTAATTTTCATTGCACCAGAGATGCTCTCCTTGAAGAAATAGCTCCTCGCTGTCCATCCCCAACCTCAACCCTTGTTTGTTTTTAATTTTTATTTAATTTTTAAAATTTTTTCCTGAACCAGAGGTGCTCTCCCTGAAGAAATAGCTCCTCGCTGTCCATCCCCAACCTCAACCCTTGTTTGTTTTTAGTTTTTATTTATTTATTTTTAACTTTCCTTGCCCCAGAGATGCTCTCCCTGAAGAAATGTCCATCCCCAACCTCAACCCTTGTTTGTTTTTAGTTTTTATTTATTTATTTTTAATTTTCCCCGCCCCAGAGATGCTCTCCCTGAAGAAGTACTTCACGGAGGGGCTGATCCAGTTCACCATCCTGCTGAGCCTGGTCGGGGTGCGCGTGGACGTGGACAGCTACCTGAGCTCGCAGCTGCCGCCGCTGCGCGAGATCATCCTGGGCCCCAGCTCGGCGTACGCGCAGACGCAGTTCCACCAGCTGCAGAACACGCTGCACGGCTATGGCATCCACCCCAAGAGCGTCGAGCTCGACTCCTTCTTCAGCGCGCGCCGCCTGCTGAGCCAGGTGCGGGCCCTGGACCGGCTGCAGGTGCCCAGCACCGAGCTCAGCGCCTGGCTGGTGCACCGCGAGCCCGAGGCGCCGCAGGACGGCGGCGGCGGCGCCGACCGTGACACCGGGGCCGAGCAGGGCTTTGGGGACGAGCTGGAGGACCTGGGAGCCGTGGCAGCGCCCGCCAACGGGGATCTCACCAAGGAGGTACGAAACGGCGGGTTTGGGTGGGTTAGGGGAGGGTTTGGGTGCTGTTGGTGTGTTTGGCGCTCGGGGATGGCGCAGTCCGGGAGCTGGGCCGGGTTTCAGCGCTCCCGGGGTAATTTTCCCTTTTTGTGGGCTGTGCTCTGGCTGCAGAGCAGCAGTGAAAGGAGGGGCGAGGAGCCGGGGCCCCTCGTGACTCTGGCGATTGGGAAAGCGAGCAACCCAGCTGGGAAATAAACAGGGCTGTTGGGAAAGAGCCTGGCCCAGGTGTGGAGCAGGTGTTGGGTTGCTGGGCTGGAGCCCGGCCAGGAGCCTGCTCCTCCTCCCTCGGTGTTCCTCCCCAGGAGCCTGCTCCTCCTCCCGCAGTGTTCTTCCCCAGAATTCCCTTCCTCGCTCAGTTTTCCTCCCCAAAATCCAGTTCCTCGCTCAGTTTCCCTCTCCAGGAGCCTGCTCCTGCCTCAGTTTCCCTCCCCAGAATTCCCTTCCTCGCCCGGTTTCCCTCCCCATCCGTCTGGGCAGAGCTGGGCTGGGCTGGGTTTGGTTTTCCTGCTGTCCCTGACCTTTGGGAGGGTTGGGATGTGATTCCAGGCCCTGGGAGCTGCCGTGGTTGTGGCAGGGCTGCCTCGGTCACGGCACAGCCTGGGTTCCGTGGGGGCTGGTCCGAGGCCTTGGGTCCTGCCAGGATTGTGGAATCAGGGTGTCAGTGGTGATCCATGGCCTTGGGTCCTGCCAGGGTCAGGGAATGGGGGTGTCAGTGGTGATCCATGGCCTTGGGTCCTTCCAGGTCTATGGAATCAAGGTGTCAGTGGTGATCCATGGCCTTGGGTCCTGCCAGGATTGTGGAATCAGGGTGTCAGTGGTGATCCATGGCCTTGGGTCCTTCCAGGGTTAAGGAATGGGCTGTCAATGGTAATTCCCAGCCTTGGGTCCTTCCAGTGGTGTTAAATGGGGTGTCAGTGCTAATCCATGGCCTTGGGTCCTTCCAGGTCTATGGAATGAGGGTGTCAGTGGTGTTCCATGTGCCCAGGTCCTTCCAGGATTGGGGAATGGGGCTGTCAGTGCTGATCCATGGGCTCAGGTCCTTCCAGGGCTGTGGAATGGGGCTGTCAATGCTGCTCCGTGTCCCCAGGTCCTTCCAGGTTTATGGAATGGTGATGTCAGCGCCGATCCATGTCCCCAGGTCCTTCCAGGATTGTGGAATGGGGCTGTTAGTGCTTATCCACATCCCCAGGTCCTTCCAGGTTTATGGAATGGGGCTGCCAATGCTGCTCCGTGTCCCCAGGTCCTTCCAGGATGGCTCTGCCCTCCCAGCAGGGCACGGGGAGCCGCTGGCACGTGCTGCAGCAGGGATCGGGATCGGGGTCGGGGTCGGGATCAGGGTCGGGCTGTGGGAGCAGCTGTGGCGGGAGCACTGCAGGGATGATGGAGCAGGCCCCGGGAATGTCATCCCGATTTCCCTGCCCGGTCCCGGGGGAAAGCCCCGCTCTGGGCTGGCAGCAGCGACCTTGGAGGTGCCAGAGGGACACGAGGCCGAGCATCCCGGGGGATTCCCAGGGAGGCCATTCCCAGCCTCGGGAATAATGGCACCGGGTGGATCCTTGTGCAAGGTCACTCCTGGGAGGCTCCGCCGCCCTTCCCCAGCTGGGGATTCCTGGCCCCGAGGAGCTTTCGGCAGGGAGAGCGGGCTCAGATTTTGGGGGGAATTCAGGGGGAGAGAGGCTGTGGGCTGCCCTTTTCCAGAGGCCTCCCCGGGCAGGGAAACCGGGGGCAGATTTGGGAGAATTTGGGCAGAGGGAAGCTGGGAGCTGCCGTTTCCAGAGGCCTCCCCAGGCAGGGAAATCAGGCTCAGATTTTGGGGGAATTTGGGCACAGAAAAGCCGGAGCTGCCGTTTCCAGAGGCCTCCAGGGGCCTGGCCGTGCTGGGAGCGCAACCGGGGCTGGGAATCAGGGAGGGGTGGGTGGGTGGGTGCGGGAGATCTGCCAGCTGCACCTTTCCCGATCCCGGCTTTTCCCGCATCCCTATGTGTTCTCAAGGCTCTGTTTCCCATGATTTCCCCCAAAACCGTGCCGGACATGATCTCTGCTCATCCTCAGGGCTCTGCTTTCCTTAATTTCCCCCTGATCCCGGCTTTTCCTCCATCCCCGTCACTCTCAAGGCTGTTTTCCATGATCCCCCCAGTCCCGGTTTTCCCCCATCCCTGTCCCTCCAGGGCTCTGTTTTCCCCGATTCCCCCCCAATCCCGGATTTTCCCCATCCCCGGCTCCGTTTTCCGCGGTTCCCGGAGCGCTGCGGGCCGGGAGCGGCGGCGGCCCCGGGAAATCCCGTCTGGCTGCCGCGTCCCTCCCGGGCCCATCCCGCGCCCTCGCTCCCGGTTCCGTTGCGGGGCAGTTCCGGGGGGCGATTCCCCAGCCCGGCTCCCCCGGGGCAGCCGCGGGTTTTGGGTTTTCCCCCCGGGGTATTCCCGGTGTCCCCGGGCGGGCACCGGGCTGCGGATGGCTCCGGGGCCGGCCTGGAAATTTTTCCGTGACTTTTCCTGGGTTGTGCGCGGGCCAGGCGCGACCTTGCCGGGGGAACACGGGCGACATAAATAATTTTGGGAAGAGCTGGAACTCGCTCCGGGAATGCTGTGCGGGATTTTTTTTTTTTCCTCTTTCTTTTTTTTTTTTTTTTTCCTTTTTGGGCGTTGCAGCACCCGGAGAGCGGGCGGGGCGGGAGGGGAATTATGAAATCCTCTTGATTTTTATCCCACGGATAAAAAAATGCCCATTTTGAGCCGGGGCTAAAGACAAAGCTGGGATTAAATCCCGGCGCTTCCCTCTGCAGCATTGGGGGTGGGGAGGGCGGCGGAGGCGCCGTGCCTGGGGCCGTTTCCACAACACGAGGATAAAAATACGTGGGGCATGTGATGAGCTGCGGGGGCTCCGCGCCGTCCCCCCCGCCCCGCCCGGGGGATCTCCTTACACTTGGCCGCGGTTACCGGGGCCGGGCGTGCCCGGGCCGAGGAGCCCCGGGGCAGGAGGGGAGGGGGTCGCGCCGTGCGGGCCGGGGTGTCGCGGGGGCCGGCCCAAGGTGACCCCGGCAGTGCCGGCTCC
>JAWWMS010000028.1:173217-187922 GCA_035048045.1 Chlorospingus semifuscus
CAGGTTGGACACTGGGGCTGGAGCAGCCTGGGACAGTGGGAGGTGTCCCTGCCATGGCAGGGGTGGCACTGGGTGGGATTTAAGGTCCCTTCCCATCGCAGCAGCTCTCTGGTCACAGACAGCAACAGACAACTTTCCCAGGCATCATTCTATGAAGGACTGTGAGAAGAGCAGAGAAAAGAATGAGAAACAAGTCTTATCTTAACTTGCTGCACCTGGTGTTGTGAACATGTGGAATGTGTTAACGGGGATTTGTTTACCAAAGAATGGTTTCTTAATTAGCCAATGGTGATGGTGGTTTCTTAATTAGCCAATGGTGATGGTGTTTTAATTAAAGGACCAATCAGGTTCACCTGTAGTGAAGTAGGGTATGAAGAGTGAAGCATGAGTTTCTTAATAAAGATTATTATTAGCCTTCTGTGAATATCTTGAGAGTCTACGTCACTTATTGCTGGGTCCAGACCCATTGCGCTGACATCTTCCAAGTCAAACCAATTCATGATTCTATGAGATCAAAGAGATATATAGAATTGATAGCTTTTTGTTTCTAGTTTCATATCATTAGCTGTGTAATTACATCAGACATCTTACAATGACAAGTAAGCTGTATGCTGCAACTTAGCACCAACATAGCAGATCCATCTGCTTCCTGGAGTGCTTGGAGCATTCAGCAGGAACCTCTGGAGCTGACCTGGGTCCTGAATTTCTGAGATCTCACCATGGAAAGGCAGCTGTGTGGCCTCTGCCATTCTTTCACAATTGTGATCCGTGTCTCAGGAGGGCCATAATTTAGTCTAACTCCAAGTTACTGCTAGATGGACTTGGTTTGCTCCCTGTTGCACTTGTGCCAGTGTTTGTGTGGATGGTGAATGCATCCTAAAAGCTCAGTTTCATATTATGCTTGATTCAGTGTAGCTGTGGGCTGCACCTCTCTCCACATGCCTTATTTCCACCACATTGCATTAACTGATTGTGAAGCAAAAGGTGAAGTTGGATCCATTGGCTGATACTGCTGTAAACTAACTTGCCAAAAAAATGGGAATGGCTTGTCATCTCAGCAGATCTGATTGTGACTGTGAAACCAATATTGTATTAAAGGAAGAAGCAGAATAAAGGAGGGATGGAGAACAAACAGGATAAGAGAGCTTCTCTTCCTCTGCAGCAGCCTGTCTTAGCACCACAGAAGGTACAGAACACACTGAAAGACCACCCAGAATTTCATACATGGTTATTACCAAAGCACCACACTTCTGGTTGAATGCTCCACATCTTCCTGGGAATTACATCCCAGGATTCTGGCCCACTCTGTTTTTCTGGGTCCTGTATGGAAGTGCCAGGAGCTCTGTGCTCTTCACACAAAGGGTGCCAGCAAGGAAGTGAAGTGGAGGTAGGAAATAAGGGGAAGAGTTGTGGCAACTCTGTTCAAACGACTCAGAGAAAACACTTCAGGTAGTCAAGCTGCTGCACCAGCTGGGACCAGCTGCTTTGCAAAGTAATTTCTGACACTTCAGAGCTGGGGAGAAAAGGATTTCCCTGTAATAACTATCTTTGAGAAGTTACTGCCTGAGCAGAGGGTTGTGGAAGTTTATCATCTCACCTTCTGTCCTGCTTTTGAAAGGCTTTTTTAAAACCATGGTTTTAAAAAAAAGTCAACAGAAACAAGCATAGAAGCAAATTTTGCTTTCTGCCCAAACAAAACCAGGTGCCTAATGCTGACCAGAGGTCATTAGCTTTGTAGATTACAGAGAGCACTGCAGAGTCATTATTACAAATTTAGCATGACAGAACTAAAGTACTCTGACAAGATGAAAGCTGCATCCAACACGTACTGCCATTGCCACCAGGCAGAAAATACTGTCCCCCTGCCATGACATTGGAAAGTTACTGTAATTGCCATCTTTAATCTCAAAATATCAGGGTAGAAAAGGAGGCCCAGGCCACCAAAATTATGACTTTTTCAGTATTTCCTAGTGCTTGTGCAGTCATGTTGCAGAAAAGGACTGAGAGTTGAAACCACCTACAAATGTCAAACCATACCTGAACCCACCTAAGAATATACAAAGAGGATATTTTGGCAGGGGGGAGGGTGGGGGGAGAAAGGAGGGAAATGAGGTTAAGAAAGAACAGTAATTTTGAGGCAGCCCTATTTATTTATTTGTCTTCCCTGTGTCTTCCAGCAGGAAAGAGCATTTGAGTCACCCATATCCAGAGTGAACAGAGCTGGGAGTCTCCTGTGAAAGTGCTGCTTACACAGAGGATAAATATTGCTTTAGCTTTTTCTCTACAGTATTTGAGTGATGCTATCCATGGCAGATCTTCTGATGGGTTTATATATGTATTTTAACATAATATCCTTTACTAGATCTTGCAAAACAAACAGACAAAAACAAATCCTGAGCTTGATCTTTCCATAAAGAGTGTGTCTGGTGTTGGTGTGGCCCTTTTTTGCTCTTTAATTGACTGATTAATTATTTCCAAAACATTCATTTCAGGTATTGCTCCCTCTGTCTCTTGGTCACCTGGGAAGGCACAGGTTCTCCATTTCCTTCAGACTATTCTGATATCATGTTCTTAGAACAACCTGCGGACTGAGAATTAAGGCTTTTCTTAATTTTCAGACTTTCATGGCGCTTTCATAATCTTGCCCTTTATTTTGACTTCAACAACTAATAAAATGTAGAACAATAATCCTGTCTTACGTATCCGTGTTTATTATGCTGTGAAAAAAACCCCACTCCTGTGGTTTTTGAAGGATGATGAACAGACAGGGGAAAGTCAGACTGTACCTGGTTGAACCATGCAGTGGTTATTTCTTCGGTCTACTGGTGACTCTTCAAAAATGTTTAGAAGCAGCAGGGAAGTGCAGGTGCATGAAATAAGCCCATTGATGTCTTAATTCAGCTGTGACCTGACCCCTAGCACCCTCTGTGTATCGTAATCAACAGGGCTGACAAGCAGGTGACTGGAGAAAAATTGTGGCATTGGGTTTTATCTATTCCATAAAAAGTGTCTGGTTAAAAAAAAGGGGGAGGAAAAAGTGGATTTCAGTCCAAAGGAATGAGAATTTTCTCGATACATTATGTGAGAAAGTTACAGTAGATTAGCAGAAATAAATGCCAGATATAAGTAGCACCGAAGGAGCAGAAAATGGAATAGCAATTAAAGTGGAATTTACCACAGAAGGTCTGGTTGCTATTCCAGTGATGATCACTGGTCATTTATCACTGATGTATTAAAAAAAAAAATATCAACAGAATCTTTAAATACACCCAAGAAGGATCATTTCTTCTACCTGTTTTGGAGAAAATCAGTGAATCAAGCACAGAATAGTGTCTCAGTTTAATAAATGTATTTTTATTTTTTTCTGTTTCACACACAGCAATACGTCAGTACTAACATATTTTCTGGTTTTCTCTCCTGCTGCTGTATGTAAAATTAAATGAATGGTGGGGTTATGTATTCAGGGGCAAGAACAAGATTTCATCAAGTTGATTAAAATTCACTGGAGAGGGAGAGAATGACAAAGATATAAAATTATATTTATTGGAATGATGCACTGGGCTATGGTGGACTCAAAAAGAGCTTACAACCAGCAAAGCCAAGCAGGCTCTGAGAATGTCTTTTTAAATTGAAGAGCACATTCTGGCAGCCTTTGCCATGGAATTTTTCCCTAAATTACTGGTAATTTTCTGCACTCTCAGGGAGCTGTATAATCATACACAGCCAAATCATTGTGCTGGGAAGCCTAATAGAAAATGAGTTCAACAAAACCATGTCTGCATGAACCCAAAACTGTAGTATGAAGTCAGGAATGAAAACAGCAAATTTATGAGATAATATTTGGCTGATATTGGAAGAAGGGAAGTTTATTATTTACATTTATAAGTCGCTGATAATAAACTGGTTTGTTTAATGTCTGAAAGGTGCCTGTTTTGCCATAGAGATTAAGATCTTGATCTCCTTGTTTGCTTCTTTTTTTTTATATTAAAAATAAAAAGGAATAAGAAGCAAACATTCTTTATCTCTAATACTTATGTGTCAATGGCATTTTATAGAATTACAGTACAATGTGAAAAAACTGACAAGAGTTACTGAAAATGTAATTTTAACAAAGCTAAAGAATATGAAAAATTGCCTGCAGGAAACCCAGACTATCTACAGGGTTTTTTATGTTTTTTTTTTTTTCTTTCAGAGTAGTATTTAATTTCAAAAGGCATTTACTACTTTTAAAGGTCTATAAAGTAGAGCAGAATTTTTGTATAGCTATTTTATTTTGCTTTCTTCAAATGTATAATGTCTTAACTCTAAGTATTCTTTAAGTAAAATTTACTCTTGTTGTGGTTTCATTCATTTTGTAGCCACTATAATTGAAGAATTTTCCCATTATCCTTGGAGACTGAAAACTGACAATATTTACAATTCGTGGTGAGAAAAAAGAAGATCTACAGTGATGCCAGTTTTAAGATAATTTATTTTAATTTTCAGTTAAAGAATTGCATTTCAAGGCATGATAAAGGTGGCCTAAGGTCGGGAATGTCTGCTTTAAGCGTGTTTTGTATTTCATGAAAAGCTTCTTCTGCACTTGGTAAATTGCGTCATCTAAACATTTTTTTAGTGAATAACGACAGATTAAAGCAACATAGCTGAGAAGTAGCTGTTACTATGCTATGCTCTTGTACTCTTGCATAAGATGAATCATGAGCTGTTGAGAAAAAATGACAAATTATTTCACTTTATTAAAATCTTAAAAGTTAATTTACTAGTGCTATTTGACAGCAAATTCAGAAAAGTCCTTCAGAAATCAGTGTTTTCCATTTTCCTCCAGACTTGACAAGGTGTTACTAGGATCAGAGCAATGATAGCCATGTTGAAGAAGATTTTGATTGCTTTTAGCTAGATAAAAAATGTAGAAGCTCATAAATTACACAGTCTTTTCAATGTTGGTATCTGCTATGTTTTCCTCTGTGGCTTTTAAGTAAACACAAATCTTTGCTTCTTAAAAATACTTTCAAACTTTTAAGTTATGTAAAGTTTCAAAGATAAAAGTAGATGTATTTAGATGAATGAGATTAAAAGAAGGTGCAATAAGCACTCAGTGAATTCCAGGCCTGCTGTGAGAGCATTTCCTACACGTGCAGAAAGTGAAGTGGCATCCCAGGATCTATGAAAATAAAGCTGACATGAGCCATTGTGGGAAAGATTTCACTCCAGTGCACTCAGACTGAGTGGCTGTGATCTGTCAGTTTATGTCCAATCTTTAGGCTTGATGCATTTTCCCATTTTCTTTGTCTCCCCTGAAGAAATCTGTGGTGTGGGTTTTTGAATTCCTGTACCAGGCTGATGCACCTTTTTCAGAGTATTCCAGAAAGTCTCTTGGATTTCATGACACATTTTGTGTTTGGCTCCTCATGGAAACTCACCCTGTCTAAGCCTGAAGTAGATCATTGAGAAGGATGAGGTGTAACCATGTTTTATCCCAAACATTGCATTGGGACAGGAAAGTTGGGATGGAAGGGAGGGTCCACCCCAAGTCTCTGTGTGGAGGGCTGAAGTGGGCTCAAAGGTGTTTCAGGGGCGTTCAAAGGGGCTAAAGGGGGCTGAATTTTTGCCTAGATAACATATAAAATATGAGTATTCAAATGTAACCCTTCTATACTACCTTTCCAAGGAGGATCAAGTAAAGATAGAGGAGATTCATTCCCTGTCATCATCTAAAATCACTTAAGGTTTATGATATTTTACAAAGCCCATATGGAAATGGATTAAGATTTCCTCTTGCCTAAAGAAAAAGCCTTTTTAAGAACAACTGAAATATTGATTTCTTGTTGGTTTTTTGGTCAGCTTTTCTCAATAGCATCTATTTAGTGAGTGGAAGAAATAATCTGAATATTAAGTGTTCCAAAAATTTTTGCCTTAATCAGTTGCAAGCAGTATCAGTCCAGCTTGAATCTGTAGTATTATCAGTGCTTTTTAAATCCACATGAAAATATTTGCAATAGCAGTTCTTTTTTTTGTGTAATTACCAAAGAAGGGGTCTAGAGGTGTTTGCTCAATAAAGGTCTGATTTCAAGCAAATTCTGGGAAGAATTTTGTGCCACAAAATCGTAGCTACTGTAATCAGGCCATGATGAGTGGTTCTGGCTATAGGAGGAGATAGATAGTGAGAGGAATGGCAAAAATTACCCCACCCAAAATGATGGCAGCTTGTACAAAACCCAACTGATGTGAAATAAAACTATAGTATTAAGAATCTTCAAGCATCAAGAGTAGATACTTGAATGTGGGGCAGGAGCACCTGGCAGTGTGGAACTTCTTGCTTGGACAGACAAAAAGGGGGCATTGGATTAAAGGTTCAGCCATTAATAACTTTTACTACTCATAAAAACATGGGAGAATGAGTGTTTGAAGTGATTGCTTCTTTGGGAAAAGCTGTAAGAGAGACACACATCAAGCTTCTAACATCATTTCTGATTGGAAAATTATGCAAAAGGGCAAGGACAAATGAGGAAAGTTTAGGCAGTTTCACTTCAGCTCTAAACAAGCAAGAAGTAGTTCAGTGAGTGTTAATGTTTTTCACTTAGTTACATGTATTTATAAATAATGCACTGTGTTTGCAAGTGTACTTCTCAGCCTCAGCCTGTTTGACAATGAGGCTGGTGATGTTTGGTGTAACTGTCTCCAAATTGTCACACAAGGAGAAATAGCTTTGATTAATGAGCAGCTCTGGGGGGACTGGGGCTCATTACTGAGCAACTTCTCCAGAGCCCTTAAGACTGGGCTGGCTGAGTAACCATGCCATGGAACTTGGGATATATTCTGAAGAGTAGCAGCATAGTGGGACAGTGGAACATATTTCAGCTGGTGGAATAGAACAAGCTCTCTGAAGTTGTGGGAATCTGAATTAGTACTAGAATTTCTCTTTATTTCTTCTCCTCCTTCTGCAGACGTATATGGGGTGGTTTCCCAAATTTGATCACATGCTTAAAATAAATGGATACTGTTCCCTTGATCTCCTTATTTCCTGATGTATTTATTCAAGATGCAGAATTGCCTGTGAGTGACCAGGGTTTTGTAAAGCCTCTTGAGCTCTCCCTTTTATTTATGCAAGCATCCAAGTGTGAGAAGTGATGGTGGGCTGAAGAAACTAACTTAGCCAGGTCTAGATGCTCCATTTGGGCTTGAATTCAGGAATCTAAACTCATCTCAACCTTTTGTGCCTTTCTTTGGATTAACTAACCTGCCCTTTTGTGTTATTGGCTGATTAATAATATAAAAAAGGGATGAGGAATTCTTCAGTGATGCAAATCCAAGTGGGAATAATGAAGAGCAAAATCATAGCACATTTTGCACTTCATTGAAATATATTTACTTATGCTGGAGCAACAGTGTATAGTTTCTGTAAAACTTCCCTTAAAATAAATTAGAACTTGAAAATAAGTGATCAAGCAGCACTTTTCCAGGCCATTCTTTATGCTGTTACATCTGAATGTCATGGCAAAGAAAAACATGAACCTGGCTTACTTACCTTCAGTGAGACAACTATTGCTGGCCAGGGCTCTATGTACAAATCATGAATGGGACAGGGCTGCTGAGGAACGCATCTTGAGCTGTTTCATTTTCCAGCATCAGTCTCATTACATGGTTATGACAATGGGAAGATGACAGTAGCTCACGTCCCCAGCAGCAGATGCAGAACTCAATGTAACAACTCACTTTAAAAGTTTTTTGACCAATCACACAAAGCAAAAGCAGATTGACAGTACTTCTATCCAACCACTCTAAGCACATGTACCTTTGGATAAAACAATGCTTGCTTCTTTCGAATGAAAGACCTGCTTGTAAGCTTTAAGATACAATGCACGGAGCTCCACTATTAAGCTTAGAACTCCCTAATACCTCGCTAGATATACTTTTCTATAGCTTAGGGAGTTATTCTAGCCAAATGTTAATACACAGACCACTGTTCTATTTGTCCTTACTTTCTACATCTTATCTAACTTTTCTGATGAAAAAGTCTTATTGCTACTGCTTAGCTCTAATTGCAATTCTGCTGTCTCTGAGGCCTGCTTTTTTCAGCTTTCCCAAACCCCTCTGATTTTAAGGATTCCCACAAAAAAAAAAAATTAATTTTAGAGAACAAATTTAAACACTGCTTTTTAATTGCATAAAAAATCAATTCAGCTCTAATTGATCAGGAGCTTGATAACCTTGTTTGAAACTAACCCGCTGATGCACCCAAAGAACTCTAAGAAATCGGTAAAATTAATTAGCTGGCATGATTTACCATTTTCTTTTGATTTTGATGTCAAACTTGAGGCCATTTCTATTGAAGGATGTCTAGAGAAGGGGGGATGTTGCTACTCTTTGTTGTGGAAGGTGCAAATTCGTTTCACCATTTGAATAAAACAACTTTTCAAACTTAATGGTGAACACCAAATGTACGAGAAGGGGCAGGGATAGATGAACATAGTAAATGGAGAGGATAAATGTAATAAACACCAATTTAGTAATTATAATAAAACTGAATATCATGGTTCAGCATATTGTGACTTATCTTACAGGGGAGTAAAAGTTTTACAAATCTGAAATTTCAAAGCATTGCTAGACATTGAAGACAAACATCACTGGAACTTCCACTTATATAAGTGAGAGCACTCAGATTTGTGAAAGATAAATAATTTCTTAACCAAGCTTGGAAGTGTGGGATGATCTTTGAATATTTCAAGGCAAATGTAAAAATTAAATGGAAAGTTCCATGGGAACAGGTATCCTCATTCACAAAATCTGTGGGAAGACTTTACCACCATCCCCATTCAACATTTTGTGTGAGAGAGCATGGGGGGCGCGGGGAGGGTCTGTTGGCACTATCTACAACAGTCATTATTTTATATCAGGGGTTTATTTTTGGATACAATGTGACTGCCCCCATTTTCTACTGTTTAACTTTCCTAGAGACTAAGTTCAAGACTGGATTTATGTTGGGCACCAGCTGTAAATTGTCTGGTTTCTCCTGGGCTGGGTCTAATCCAGCTAGCTCTGGACTCCTGGCTGCTTGCAGCCTTTACAAAGTCAAAAGCAAAAGACTGGAGGCACTCTCCTACTTGGGACCAAAGTCCTGTTTTATTCCTTGATAGGAGTCACCTCGGGATCCAGGCGATGTCCCAGGGGGAAAAGAGAGGGAATGTCTGATTGCAGAAGACTTTTAAACCCAGGGGAAGGAGGGGTGGAGGAAGAGGACTACAGCCAGCGGGATACAAGTGAGGAGGGGGCGAGGGAAGGAGTAAACCTGGGACAAACCACTACCATGGGGCTTTGGGGACAGAGGGGAAATGGGCCAGACCGTGTACCAAATTACCAAAACACCCAGTGCAAAAACAACAACTAAATAAACTATTTAGTGCAATACAACAGATTTACTTTTTTGATGTTCACTTTTGATGTTCACTTTTTGATGTTCACTTTTGATGCCAAGTACATTTTTTATCATTTGTACAAATACCAAAGCCTGGAACTCCAACCTCTGGGTTGATGCTCATTTGCATTGAGTAATTAGCTGCAAAATGTGAACTGAAGGAGGAGTAAAAAAAAATAAAAATAAGACACATGCTATCACCTAGAAAACAGATGTAGGTGTGATTTACCTTTGAATTTTAATTATGTTTAAAAGAATCCCAGAGTTTTCCAAATGCAGATAATTTTTTTCTTGGAGAATGGAATAAATTGAAATAAATAGACATGTGAGAAAAAGCAAATGAGAAAGAAATAACACTGAAAGAAAGAAAGACACCCAAAGAAATAACACTGAAAACAAAGAAAAATATCTCCTAAGAACAAGGAAAGTGACTTGGAATGTTTTTATATTGATCTTGATGAAGTTTTTAAATTTGTGAGCATTGTTACAGCAGTGAAGATTTTCAAAATGACACAAAGCTCTTGGCAAAGAAGCAGAAGCTTGGGCCATCACTCATTTTCAACATCAGACAGACAGTAAGCTGAATTTGAGTTCCCTAAGTCATATGTTTCTTTCCTTTGCATTTTATTACGAGCTTTAACATTTTAACTTTCAGTTTGCTTCTATAATCTGGAAAATGGTTTTGGTTAGTGCTTTATTAGATTGAGATAAAATGGCTTTTGGTGCACCCCAAAGAAAATGTTCAGTGTGGTGAAGGTGTCTCATTAACAACATAAATAAGGAGATTAAAGTTGGCATCATAAATGCAGGTCGCAAGGCTGATGAAGTGCCATCTTCTCAGCTTGATTCTTCTCTCCATTTTAATAAAGCTATTCCCAGCGAGGAAGGAAGGAAGGCCCCAGAACCATTCAACAAACAGTTTAACATTTCAAGCTGTTAATGGGCCAATTCATTCCAGCTTGCTTCTCTTAGAAGAACAAGCCGTATTAATGTTAATTTTTAATATTAATCATTACTATTAGTAATTTTCTTTCCCCATTTAAAATCTCATACTGTCACAGTATGGCAATATAGTGCTTAGGTATATTTTTGTATAAAAGCATTCCATTATTTTCTTTGGTGTATAAATCTAATAAAATCTAAACATTGTTCTTCTGATTAAGAGCTCAGATTCAGGGTACTGGTTAACTCAAGGCATGAGTCTAGATAGCAACAAGATAATTACTTGTTAATTGGTATGTGATTACATTTATGTTGGCCTGTCACAACTATAAAAGAGACCCTAATTGCATGTCTAAAGAGTGGTGATACTCCATCATAGTACCTCCTGTTTAACTGAATGGAACACAAAACTATTTAGTTACTTTCAATATGATCCTCGGATTCTGGACATGAAAATTGTTTTGGCATGGCAGTTTCGGAAGAAACTGTTCCATTCAAAACTAACTTTGAAGAAATACCTTGTGGTGTAATGAGAGTCTGGAATTAAGCTCCTAATTGCAGGATATTTCTGAACTCTTCATTGTATACAATCAGACTATTAAGGGTAATATCTTTTACATCATGATAGCAATTTATCATTGAACATTTCAACTTACCATGTTTTAAGCTACACTGCCAGTCAATTTCAGAGTCCAAAAGTGGTGCTTTGTAGCCCCAGGGAACGCACTCCAGTTCCCCTAAAGCCAGCCAGTTGCACCCTGGGGAGGCTGCAAGGTGTGCACGGCTCCATGTGTGCCCTGCACACAAAAAGGCAACTTGGAAAGGCAAATAATCCTCTAAAGAGGCTTTTTCATCTCCAAAATCTAACCTTCATAGCTGCTTCCATTTCTAATGGACTTTTGAATTCCAAACATTGTCAGGCATTTCCTGTTCTGCAAAAAACTGGGCATAGTGATGTGGAGAGCTTCTAAAGCTGCAGCTTAGATGTTGCAAACTCTTCTGAAGGCCCATGTGTGGAAATGATGGTTTTGTTTCCAGCACTGAACTGTGGGAGACATCCAAATGGCAATAGTAAAAAAAATAGTAATATTAAAAAATAAATTATAAAGTTGTGTCAGGGAAAGACCCATAATATTTTTATATTCTTATGATACATAGAAATGTAGAAATAATTAACTTGACTTTCATGTTATTAAATCCAGTGTAGGCTACCGAACGTTGACTCCTTCTTCACTCTCCAGTGGTGGAGACCACTTTCTTACATCCTGATTGGAAGTCAGGTGCTGCCATAGTAACGAGCTGACCCTCCCAAATGCCTTGACTATCCAGGCCATCCCATAATAACAAAACAATGCAAGGGGCAGCGGGGTGGGGTGGGGTAAAACATAACTAAAAATCTGTAAAACTTCTCTTAACATATCCATAATATTTGCCTTTTAATTATGAGAGTCAACCATTGCATTACTCATCTATCACATACAGAAATAACAAAAATGCCTTTTCTTTTTCATTTCTTTCAAATAACACATTTGCAGCCCAGTAGCTGCTTCACGTACATTCTGTTTGGGAAAAGGCTTGCTTGGAGCAATACAGATTATGTTTGATTCATCTCAGTGACTGAGGAAGAAGAAAAGGATTAGCAGCATGTATCTCATTTTTACTTTATTCATTAGTTCATAAATCATATTTGCAATATAAATATCTGCCATAATAAGAGCTGGTGTTTATGCAAACTTTACAAATTCTTAGGAATTTCTAAATTGATTAAAACACAGTTTGTTTAAAATTCATTTAGTTAAACAGAGAAGGAATCCCATTGTGTTCTGGTTAAAAATATATTCAAAACATGATTTTCATTAATCTGGACCTGTTCCTGTTTAGACATGACATGTTATGAAATTTTTATAGGTAAGACTTGGTTAGCATCAGTTATTTTTCTCTGAGATAACAATAAGCAGTTGTTTTTCCCATCCCAATGTATTATAAACATACATGAAAATCTTCTTTAATTGGATTGAAGGAAGAATGATTTGATGAATATTGCTGCAAGATCTGGGACTGATAATCCTGTGCTCAAGAAGAGTCACAAGTTCACTGGGATTTTTGCTGCTCCACTATTCACAAAGGAGAATTTCTGTAAATTTTCCTTGTGGCCTCTGTGTGCTCCAGTTTCCTGTGTGTACAGTATAAAGGGGGCACTATAGAAGGGTACAGAACAACACTAAAGAACTTGATGTAAAGCAGCCTCTGAGGGTTTCCAAAATCTGCACCTCATCACGAGTAGATTGAGTTCCAGTGAAGCATCACCTGGGATGCCAATCAGGTTGTTGCACTTATAAACTACCTGGCTGTCCTCTTGGGCACATTACAGTCAGAAATCCTGAAATGAATTTGCCTGCCTTCCCACTGGACTTCTTCTGCCAATTAACTTTGTCTTAATTTGTCTCTCCACTGCATCTCTGTTCCCTCAAGGCTCTTCAGGCACTTTATCCTTTGTTACCTGTAAGCAGGTAGAGAAACAGTTTTACTCTTCCAGCCACATCCAGAGAAACTGTTTCATGTTGCATGGCATTTGCAACATTTTAGGAATGTCTGACGTACAGTATCAGAAAATTGTCTTGATTTTTCACTCTTCATTCTTTTAATCCACTTTTAATTTCTATTAGAAAACATGTAATTCTGATGCATGGATCACAACCTTGGATGTAAACATCAATTAATAGCTTAAAATAGGTGTAGTGAAAAGCATATGAAATCTTAAGCATCACCATTAAGTCTTGTCTATAAAAATGTTGGAATTGCTGATCTGATGCTTAATTCAGACTTCTCTGTATCAAGGAACCTTTTTGAACAATTTGAACTTTTTTTTTTAGATCATAGCTTTAGAAGTTTTCAGCTTTCTTTCGTTTTTAAATCTGCTGCTGAAACACATATTTCTCTCTCATCTGTTCTGACTCACCTCTTCACAATCTCTAATGGCTTCCCCTTGCCTGCCCTTGAGTTACAGACCATTTCTGAAATGCTGTATAACACCACTTGCTTGCAGTGTTTTCAAAAAAGAAAAATTGGCTGTTTATGTCTCAAAGTCCTGAAAAAGAACGTTCTCTCTTAGCATTTTCATGAGGTAGAGGGCCAAAGATGGTTTCTCATTCCATAATAGCAGATAGGAAGCAGGAAAAGTAACACAGAGAACTCTTTAATCAAGGGCCCTGATTTGGAAAGCACTAGTCTTTGCTTAGGGGACAAAATATTCTGACTTCCCACAGAAAGCAGAATAGGCCAAGCACATTCAGCTGTATCCTCAAAATCCAAAATTTATTGGTGTTTAGACTAAGTATATATGAAAAAAAAACCTAATCACCATATGGAAATCAAACCAGCAGTAGGGTGTAGGTGATCCAGCTTGGTGACCTGCACTGATTCCTTATATGCACAACAAGAAGTAGCAGATTTGGTGTATTTTCACTGCTGATTGGAATGTCTTTGGTAACAATCTTTTCTCTGGGGAGAAAAACAATTGAATTAGTGCAAAGTCACCTTTGATCGTCTCAGTGTAAGTTAACTCAGTGACCTATGTAAGCTATCACTATCAAGACATTTTCTGACTCAAATTTATACATTTTTACTGTCTTTGGCATCTGATCTTTTAAAATGTAGGCATTAGAAATTGTTGTAACAATTGTAACAGTGATATTAGGCAAAGCTACCTGCCCTTCCCAAATGATTTCATTTAAAAAGCCATGGATGTTGATTTTTAATTTTGAGCCACAATAATATTAATCTGGGAAGTATCTAGTGAACGAGTTCTTTTCAGCTTTATCTTTTAGGTGTCATTTGTTGTAAAAGTTGAAAGCAATGCCATCTTTCTGAAAGATCCTCTTGGGAGGAATATTCAGAGAAAACACTCCTGAAGGTATTCCAAACATGTGCAAAAAGTCTGTTTTCCTATTGTTTCTTTTCCAGGTTTTTCCACTCTTTGCCATTGAACCTTTTAGGATTCCTACATTACCGTTTTTTTGCCCACCTGTTGTCATCAAAAGGAATTCTGCACTTGGCTGGTGCTAAATCTCACTCTACAGTTCTGGTCTTACTGTACAAACTGTTTGCTCTGGATTAGTCTGGTCTCCCACTTTCAAACACAGAATAATTAAGGCTGGAAAAGCCCTCAAAGGTCACTGAGTCCCAGCTGTGCCCAATGCCCACCTTGTCCAGGGCTTCCTGGGACACCTCCAGGGATGGGCACTCCCAACCCCCCTGGGCAGCCCCTGCCAAAGCCTGAGCCCCCTTTCCATGGGGAAATTCCTGCTGTGCCCACCCTGAGCCTGCCCTGGCCCAGCCTGAGGCCGTTCCC
>JAWWMS010000028.1:192936-207083 GCA_035048045.1 Chlorospingus semifuscus
TGCTCCGAGCTGCGGCTGGCAGCTCCCAGCAGGGCCCTGCACCCACGCCCTTTGCAATAAACCGATAGTTCCACGACTTGGCTGCAGAGATCTCTCGTCTCCATCCGTCCCGACCATGCGTGACCCCCGTCTCTCCTACAGACGCTCTTACAGACTCTTCTACACTGGTACTTCTAGAAGTGGCAGCAGGGTGTTTGGAATCTTTCTTAAAAGTAAAATATTATTCATAATGAGAGTGAATGCCAGCAAGGTGAACAAAATTTCAGCCAAACAGCCTTGCTCCTGGAATCTAGTGAGTGGTTACTGGAAAAGAGAGAGGTTGTCAATGCCACTTATTTTATTGGACAGTAGTGACAGCTACTATTTATCAAATGCAGGCATATTTCCAGACACAGTGTCTAACAATGCATTGCACATTCAGAAAACAGAGATTGTTTGTTTGTTCTCATATTGGGCTGGGGTTTATTTATTCACTGTAGCTGCCCAGAAAAGATCAGGCCTGTTCTGTGCAAAGCAAGAAAGTTTGATAAAAATGCATATTGTGCATGGATATTTATTTTAGAATATCATACAACATTTTGCACCAAATTTTACACTAAAATCTTCCTTAAAACCAAACTGCACTTCAATTCTCTGTAGACATCTGCAGGTGATTTGAGGTAGGGGCTGTATTTGTGTTCTATGTGTTCAATTCATGCCACAGTGGGGCCCACAGCTTCCAGCCCAATCATCTAGGTGCTGTCGTAATGTATAAGTAATAATGATGATAATAAAATTAACATCTCTAGTTAACTATGACAAGCTGAGTGGGTTTTTTTCACCTCCAGCTGGTGGGAAATTGCAGCACATATTTTCTTCCAGACGTAGGCTGGTACTGAGGCTTTTCATTATGTAGAGAATATCTCTGCATTTTCTTGCTCACTTTCTCTGTTCATCTGCTTCAGTGACCTTACTGATATGGAAGCTTGTAAAGTGGTGAGCTGGCAGTGACAGACACAGGAGGTGAGACACATGGATTGGCTTTAATGAGTGATGCCTATATGCTCACATTAGCATCAGTGTTCATTCCAGACTTACACAAACAGGTATCAAGGTTGAGCTTGCCACTGGCATTAGAGTTGCTCGCATGGCTCTACTTTTTTATGGCTGTATCACCATGGAAATATTGAACAATTTTTGTATTTTTGTTTTTAATTCTGGATCTTGGATTGAAGCAAAGTACAAAATCTCTAAATTTCTTTCTATGATGGAAAAGTTTGATCTGACTCCTCATGACATGCTGCTGCAGCACAACTGCCCTGAGTGCTCTGGCTTTGCTGTTCCTGGAGCTGAGAGTCTTTTTTATCACTGACAAGGTAACTTCTGACTGCCACTGCTGCTGTGTGTCCATTTAAAAAGACAGGTATCTCTGCTTGCAAAATTAGAACTTAAATCTTTGACATTTCAGGAGTTGCTGTATATAGAAACACAAGGAGTGTGTTTTTAGCTTGCAGACAAGCAGCCATGAGCTCTATAAAAACAGTTTCACAAAGGGGTAAATTGGATCTCCTGAGAGCTGAAGATGGGCCGTTCCAACAGACAAGAGCAACAATTTGTGAGTGAAACAATAAAAGACATAGAACAAGTATAAAATCATTGTTTCTGTTAAATAGACCAGATTCTAAAAATTGGCAATAAAGGGGCTCAGCTAAGGAACATGTCATGGGAGCCACCAGTGCAGGTATATTTTGGAGAACACCTTTTTTCATCCCTTTGTATCAGTATCTATGGATTCTTGTGACATGATGTCCCAGACTTAGGGAGAAAAAAAGAAAACTTCAAGATCTTTTGAAATTACACTGCCCCATTTTATTGGTTGATTTCTAGCTAATGTAATATAAGAAATTCTAAATAATCTTCTGTTCTGGGTTGCAAGATGTGGGTGGGATTATGTATTCTATTATCAACTGTTAGAGGTGGGACAGTTATCTTCTGTTAATTGGGCAGTTTTTCTTTATCTCTTCCACAACCAATTCAACCTCCAGAGAAATATCTTCTGCCAACAGACCACTGAATCTCACACCTGTCACTCCAAAAAGACTGCAGCCACCATTCAATCAGACTGCTACCAACGCCCTGAGACACAGGGTGTCAAGTCATATTTTGACTCTGCCAGTAGTGGGGGGGTTTTTTTGGTTTTCTTTTGTACTGTTACTTTTTTTTTCTTTTTTTTTTTTTTAGGTTTTTTTTAGGTTTTTTTTTAGCTTTCCTAATAAAGAACTGTTATTCCTATTCCCTTATCTTTGACTGAAAATCTCTTAATTTCAAAATTATAATAATTCGGAAAGGAGAGGTTTACATTTTCCATTTCAAGGAAGGCTCCTGCCTTCCTTAGCAGACATCTATCTTTTCAAACCAAAACAGATTTTGGTGCCCAACAGGAGTCACAAAGGAATAACAGTTCTCAAATAACCTAATTTTTGTGTGCTAGTTGCGAGGTGTCACCATGTGGTCTAGCTTACCTTGGTTTGGGTGGCATGTGGTAGCTATATTTCTCCCATTTACAAGCCCTTATCTACACATAAGTCCTATAACTAATGCTACTGGAGCTGTTATCTAGTTTGCTTTGTAAGTTAATAAGGTGAAGAATTCATAGATCTCCAACTTCCTCTAGAAAGCAGACACATAAATTCAAACTATCATACACTAACTATATGTTTTTGGGCTTACTTTAATAATAGTACTTACTGTGAAGAAGTGACACCAGGAGTAATTTTCTCCCAACCCTTCAACCAGCTCTTTAAGTCTGCCCCACCAGTTTTCAAAAAGTTCAAACCTTCTCTAAATGCTAATAATAACATACAGTAGCTACTGTTACTAATATACTAATTACTGTTATATTTAGCATTCAGAGATAAAAGAAGATTGACTTGGAAAACCACCCTAATATCTACCCCAAAAACAAAAAAATACTACCCCAAAACCTAACACAGCCCCAGAAATTAGAGATACTACTATATTACCTGACACTACCCCACAACCCACATCAAAAATGAACCACCCAAATCAGGCAGAGGTTCCAGTAAAAGAGATGTGTGAATTGAGCCAGATACTAAGAGTACATTTCCCCAGCCAGTGAGAAACCTTCCCCCTACCTCAAAGAAGCAAAGTCTAATAGTACAACAGTACAACAGTAAAACCCACACGTTACAACCGTCCAACTTCCAACTAAACCACAAAAACAGTCACAACTAGCAGCAGCTGCCCCTGTGGAAACTAGGATGTTTAAGAGGATATCAGAGCACCCAGATAAGAAAGAAGGCCCCCATAACCTGCACCGTTGAGATGATCACTGAGTCCCTGACATATAAAAGTCTCCATAATCTGCACAAAGACATTGTATGACAGGGGCGTGAGGCTCATACAACCTGATTACTCCAGGTCTGAGATCTTATGAGTACAAGTGCACAACTAGATGGTAGTGCATCAAGAAATCTGGGATCCTTAACCCAAGACTCAAGTATAAATCAAGTATTTGTAAGGAGCCAGGGTCCTTTCCTTCTAGGAATGGCTTTTAATGAATGTCAGAGAGAAGTTTGTCCATAGAGAGAGAATATAGAATGCGCTGGAAGATCCTTAAAGAAGAGATCCAACAGCTGAGAGAAGTGACTGTATTAAGAGTACTCTTTAAGAGAGATGAACAACATAATAATGACCCCAATAAGGTCAAGTGCACAGAGCAAATGTTGTAAAGTCTAGCAAATCTAAGACCATCTCAATATACCACCTTCATTGCAACAATTAATGCCATTAACAACTGAGAAATAGTAAGTTC
The DNA here is from genome assembly GCA_035048045.1 of Chlorospingus semifuscus. NCBI lineage: Eukaryota > Metazoa > Chordata > Aves > Passeriformes > Passerellidae > Chlorospingus > Chlorospingus semifuscus. Next base: position 196,751 of record JAWWMS010000028.1, read on the forward strand.
TGTCAGCAGCAAGCTTAGAAATTACGAGAGTATGATCAACCTGATACAAGCTCATGTCTCTACCATAATAAAAGAACTCAAAGAAGAGTTCAAAGAGGAGATGAGGGAGATGAGGGAGGAGGTGAAGAAGATCAATACAGCACCTGTATGACTCACAGACCCCAAAGTCAGAGCCCAGTGTGCCCCAACTAGAGAGAGAGGGTACACCCCACAAACTGACCTATAGTTCTTCCTGCATGACCATAGAGAAGACATAAGAAACTGAGATAAAAAACCTACTTCTATCCTAGCAACATGAATGCGTCAACTCAAATAAAGAAACACTAACCAAGAGAGTTCCACTAAAGTAAAAGTAACCTCAACCTCCCATTACCAAGCTGCCAGGTATGATCTGTCAGATCCCCTTAAAAAAACCTTTTAATATATATGACCAAAAAAGAAATAACAACCAGGACCAGAGGGGCCCTGCCTCTAGCCAAGAAGAGGCACGAGAAAACCAGATCTTTTAGACAGTATAGATCCAATAGCCTAGCACATCAGAGCCACAAAAATATAATGCCTTAGTTAATATTGTGCAGTGCGCAGTGCACAGTGTACCCTAATACCATCAAGACACGTAGAAGAAGAACCTGTTTCCATTGCCCAGGTGAGGGGGAGATGGCAGCAATTAACCCTGTTAGAAACCAAAGTAAACATGACTGAGAAAGAGTAGCAGAAACATCCTATTGTGACCAGCCCAGAGGCTCCGTGTATTCTAAATATAAACTTCCTCCAGAACAGCTATTACAAAGACCCAAAAAGACTCAAGTGAGCTTTTAGAATAACTACTGTAAAAGCAGAGAACATTTAAGCAATTGAACACCTTGCCTAAACTATCAGAAAACCCATCTGCAGTAGGACTCCTGAAAGTAGAAGAGCAACAAGTACCAACTGCCACCTTGACAGTGCACCACCGGCAGTATCAGATGAATCAAGATACATGATCCCCACAGACAAAATAATCCTTGAACTGGACAACCAAAGAGTAATCAACAAAACCCACTCACCCTCCAATAGTCCCATTTGACCTGTGCACAAGTCTGACAGAAAATGGAGATTGACTATGGACTATTGTGGCTTGAATGAAGTGACTCCACCGCTGAGCGCTGCTGGGCCGGACATGCTGGAACTCCAGTACGAGCTGGAGTCCAAGGCAGCAAGGTGGTACACCACTGTTGACATTCCTAACACATTTTTCTCCAGTCCTCTAGCAACAAAATACAAGCCTCAGTTTGCATTCACCTAGAGAAGCATGTAGTACACCAGAACCGACAGCCCCAGGGGTAGAAACACAGCCCCACCATCTGCCGTGGACTGATCCAAGCTACACTGAAAAAGAACAGAACTCCAGAACACCTACAGTATATCAATGACATCACTGTGTGCAGGAACATGACAATAGAAAAAATTCGAGAAAACTTTTGAGAATTTGAGAAAAGAGAGAAGATTATCCAAATTCTGGTAGAAGCTGGCTTTGCCATCAAGAACAGCAAAGTCAAGGGACCCTCCCAAGAAATCCAGTTCCTGAGAGTAAAGTAGCAAGACAGATAGCATCAGATTCCCATTGAAGTCATCAACAACATCACAATGTCTCCACCAACCAACAAAAAAATCCCCACAAGCTTTCCTAAGCACCATAAGTTTTAAAATAATACACATTCCTGAGTACAGCCAGATTGCGAGTTATCCACAAAAAAATCAATTTTCACTGGGCCCCTGAACAGCAACAAGCCTTCACCCAACTCAAGCAAGAAATTGCTCATACAGTAGCCCTCAGCCCAGTCAAGATGGACCAGAAGTGAAAAATGTACTCTACAAAAACAATAGCTTATCCTGAATCCTTTAACAGAAGGTGTCTGGGTAGATGCAAAGCCGACCACTGAAATTCTAGAACTGAAGTTACAGAAGAGTCTGAAGCCAACTACATTCCTACAAAGAAAAAATCTTAGTCTCCTATACAAAAGTTCAAGCCGCCTCAGAAGTGATTGGCACAGAAACACAACTCCTCCTAATACCCTGACTACCGTTGCTGGGGTGGATGTTTAAAGGAAAGGTTCCCTCTACCCACCGTACCACCAACACCACATAGAACAAATAGATTGTCCTCATCACACAGCGTGCAGTGTGCCTATATTGGAAATCTGAATCACCCTAAAATTTTAGAGATAATTACAAACTGGCCAGAAAAGTGAAAGGTCTAGTCTCACTAATGAAGAAGAACAAAAACAAGTAACAAAAGCTGAAAAAGCTCCATCACACAACCAAATGCTAACAGAAGAAACGCACTATGCTCTTTTCACTGTTCCTGTCGCATAGTAAAGATAAACCAGGAGTAAAAAGCAGCCATATGGAGCCCCACACAACAAGTTACACAAACTACCAAAGGAGAAAGTAGATCAAGCCAACTTACTGAACTCAAAGCTGTTCAGTTAGCCCCAGACATTACTAAAAGTAAAAAGTAGCCAAAGTTATACCTTTATACTAATTTGTAAATAGTAGCCAATGCTCTGTGGGGCTGGCTAGAAAAGTAGAAAAAACCAACTAGCAGCGTAGAAGAAAACCAGTCTAAGCTGCTGATAAGTAGAAAGACATTGCCACTCAGATAGAGAAAGTACCTGTAAAAGTCCATCATGTAGATGCCCATATCCACAAGAATCAATAAAGAACACTGAAACAACGAGCAAGTAAATCAAGCAAAAAAAATTAAAATGTCTAAAATAGACTTAAGTTGGCAACATAATAATGAATTGTTCCTAACTTAATGAGCCCATAATACCTCAAATCACGAAAACAAAAATGCTACCTATAACTAAACATGAGACTGAGAAGTAGATCTAACCATAGACGACATTTCTGAAGTTATGGATAACTGTAAAACATGTACTGAAATCAAGCAAACCAAAGGAATAAAGCCCTTATAGTATAGTAGGCAGTAGTCCAAATATAAATATGGGGAAGCCTAATACATTAACTACATCACACTACACACTACTTCAGACACAGCAAGGCAAGCACCATATACTGATTAGAGTTAAAACCACCACTAGATAAAGACTGTGCCCCATGCTACTGCTACACCCTCTTAAATCCTGTGAAGAGATTGCACCCCTAAGAGACTTGAGTCAAACAAGACCCATTTCAAAAACATCCTTATAAACACCTGAGGGAAAAAAAAAATAGTGTTGAATAGATATATCCCTTATCATACACGAGCTGCCAAGAAAGTTAAACAGTACAACAAACTACATAAGACTACCCTAAAAACACTAAACAAGAAAACCTTCAAAAAGTGAGAAATGAACTTAACAAAACCACCTAAATATTCGACACCTGAAAGTCCATCAATCAAACTAGTCCTACCTAATCTGAACCCTTACACACAGTAGATAGAGATAAAATCCCTGTGGTACATATGAAAAGTATTTTAAGGAAGATTGTTTAGATTAGTCCCACCTCAAGCAGAGATAAACCTATCCGTGGGATTGTTTTTGCTCAAAGACCTAGTTACACTTGGTGGATAATACAGAAATATTTGTGTACCATTTGTGTACCACATACCAGGGAAATCTAGTCTTAAATGAAAACTGTGTGCAAAGTTTAATTGTGTAGAGTTAATTGATTTGGGTATGATGCAGATAGTAATAGAATAAGGGGTGAATGATGTCCTAGGCTGCAAGATGTGGGTAGAGGTGTGTATTCTATTATCAACTGTTAGAGGTAAAGCAGTTATCTTCTGTTAATTGGGCAGTTTATCTCTTCCACAAACAATCCAACCTCTGGACAAATATCCTCTGTTAACAGACCACTGAGTATCACTGATAAAATTACATCATCCCATCGTGAGATGCTCTACCCAGGGAGAGGAGCCAAGCATTCCTACCTAGATATAATCTGATATTTAGAACACCACAGTCAGCCTTTTCCACTAGATTCCCAGAGGAGCAGCCCTTTCTCCACTAAATTCCAAAAAGAACAGCTTTCTTCTCCACTAAATTCCCAGAAGAAGACCAAGCCCATCTATACCACCACGAGACCTTCAAAAAAACCCCTACACCCTTCTACAAAATCACTGCTTCAACAAAACCCCACCTGTCACTCCAAAAAGACTGAAGCCAGCATTCAATCAGAGTGCTACCAACACCCTGACACAGAGGGTGTCAGGTCATAATTTTGACTCTGTCAGTGGTTTGTTTGGTTTATTTTGTTTGCACTATTGCATTTGTTTTGGGGTTTTTTTTTTAAAGTTTTCCTAATAAAGAACTGTTCATTCCTATTCCCATATCTTTGCTTGAAAACATCTTAATTTCTAAATTATAATAATTTGGAGAGGAGAGGTTTACATTTTCCATTTCAAGGAAGGCTCCTGCCTTCTTTAGGAGACACCTGTCTTTTCAAACCAAAACACCTTCACATTTTTATGTCCCACTAATTCATTATAGGCCGTTTTCTTCCTTTCTTTCAGTCATCTATTTTCCAAGCTGAAGACGCTTCATGAAAATTATCTCTCCTTGCATGAAAGTCATGGTATACCTCTGATATTCTTGTTGTCTTTTTTTGGGTCATTTCTACTTCAACTGTATGCTTTTTTTCAGGTGACATAAATGTAATCCACATTTTTTAACATAGAGTTCTGCAGCTCCGAAGGGAAAGAGAAGTTAAACATTTCCCTTCTGTGGTTAATTTTGTCTTCAATCCTTTCTCCATGATTCTTAAAAAGGTGTTTTTGTTTGGGTTTTCTTTAATATTGTTTATTGTTTATATTGTTTATTGTGTCCCCATCATCTGAAAACCCTGTCAGCTCACTTCTCCTTGCCAGGTCATTTCTGAACCTCCATGAAGATTTTCCAGTAATTTTCTTATCTTGAGACATCAGTTTGGTATGATTTTCTACTTATTAAGACCAAGCTGTTCATAAAAGTAAAACACTGGAATTCCATGGAAAGGGTCCTTGAGATGGTAATTCTAAATAAAACAGAGCAACTCCTGCAGACAGAAACTTTATAGAGTGTAATATAAGGTAGGGATAATTCATGCTATTAATGTATGGTATAAAATATTGTGAAATACAAAAGCATGTCTTTTGACCATCCCAGCTGGGAGCAGCTGTCTATTTAGATTCAACTAGTTCCTGGACACAAGTTAAGATAACGATCAATGCCTTAACGTAAGAATAGAAGCTTCCAGGGTGAAAATCACCGGTTTCTTGAGCTGTCCGAGCCACCCAAGAGCAATTATCGCCCTGCCGATTGCACCTATCAAGATAGTCAGCGGTGCCACCCTGATACATCTGAATACATGGCTTCCTGGAGCCGATTGTCACTGACTACACACCTGGACGTGGCTTTTGTCCAGCTCTGCACATGGAAAGAAACAGTGATGCATGTGAAGAGATACAAAGGAAATTCGGTCATCTTTGCCTCGGGCAAAATAAACTGTATAAAAACTTGCTGCGCAAAGCCGCGAGCATGAACAGGGGAGACTCTGACACTTGGGAGGTCAGATCCAGGTTCACCCGGTGCTGACCCCGGGCTCAACACTGTATCTTTGGCTGTGGTGGTCTCGAAGACCGAACTTCGGTCTCGCAGACAAATTAATAAATCTTTGCTAAATTTTCTTATAAGTTTGGCTCACAATTTGATCATTTATAACATAGAGGGAAGGATTTTTATTAAATTGGTTGCATAGCAATGAACAAAATAGTCCTCTATTTAGTGGAAGTTATAGTTTTCTACAGAGAGGAATGATTTCTTTAGAATTCTCAAAGTTTTCACCTTATACAGAGTAGACATGCTACAAAAAACCCTAAAAATGGGAAACCAAGTAATAGCAAAAAAAAAGGTGAAGAAAATAAGGTGGAAGTTAATCGTGCCAGAGTTACAGTATATTTTTGTACTCCAAACTCATAAAGAATGCAACATTTATCATTTGCAATGCCTGAAGCAAGTTGTGAGCAGAAGAAAGCAATAGTAGAGTTTACATCCATGAGTTTTCCAGACACAGAAATAATTTAAGAAGGAAATCTGTAAATTCTTCCTATTTATATCAGGTTGTTATGTAGTATTTTTCAGGCCCAACATGTAGCTATGTAAATCAAAATGAAAACAAATGCAGAATCTAAGAGTTCGAAGTATTGAAAGTCAGAAAAAAACCCCAAAAACTATTTTTAAGTAAGTTGCAAACTTCAATTCTCAAAAGACTACAATAAAATCAAAGGAATATAAGGTCAGTCACTCAGTACTGCATAAGATACAATTAAATCTACCCTACAAAAACTATTTTTTCCTTTCACCATCTTGGAGGAAAAAAAGACACATTAATTTTCTTATCTCCCAGTATTTAAGGATCTTTTCTGCCTTTTAAAATAACGGTAATTGGAAAATGGTTAGCTTGAAATCAGTAATAACTTTTAAAATATTTTGAATAGATACTATAAGTTGGTTTTTTGTTGTTTTTTTTTTTTTTTTTTTTTCTTTTTCTGTTTTGAGATTTAATATCTTCAGGAGAAGTAAACCAATATCTAATAATCTCAGAACCATTTTAAGTGTAAGCCTCCTGTTTTCAGTGATACTTGGAATTCCAAACAGGCTGCCTGGGCTGCTCTGTGGGTACCCACCGATTTTTATCAGCTTCATCAGAGTGGGTTTATTGAAACAACGTGTTAAGGCAGGACTAATGAGGAGTTTGGCTGCCAGTAATGTGGAGGCAGTAAATTCCAGCAGGGATAACAAGGAGCTGGGGACAATATTCTCCTCAGCAGCTTGTTTGTAGCCAGAACAGGACAGATGTCTGCAGCCCAATTCACTTGGAAACTTCCCTCAGTCTTCAATAAATAGTTAATATATGATTGCCTTGCCTCTGGCCTCTCAGCTTGAGCTAAGCATTCCCAAACTATCTGAGTTGCTTGCAAGCTTTTTGTTTCTTGGGGTTTTATTTCCAGCTCACTTACATCCTTCCTGGACTCTGTGTGTGCAGGATCACCTCATTTCACAACTCTTAATAACTTGCAAAGCCAGTGCTGCCCTCCTGCTGTGCCACCTGAGCCTCTACCTTTCTCCTACAGACATTCCAGACCAACAGCTCCCAGCACAGCTGGGAAGTTGGGAGCACCTGTCATTTGGGATTTTTAGATGGCATCATGTGGGTTTACTTTTCCTGATTCACACTTAGCTGAGAGGGGTTAATTTGTAAATAACAACAACAACAACAACAAAGTGAAAGCAAGAAGGAGATGTCACTGCCAGCTAAAAATATAAGGGAATTAGAGACCAAGCTGAGCTTGTGCATTAATCTGCAGATTGATTCCATGAGCAGCTCTGACTCCAGAGTCAGGTGTTCCTTACTGGGCTCTTTTCACATTATCACTTACACCATCCACTCCTCCTGGGACTGAGTTCATCAATATTGCAATACCTGAGGAGGTGGAGGTAGAAATGAGGAGTTTTCAGTCCAGATGACCTGCTCAGATGAGATCACAGAGACCCTTCCAGCTTGGAACCTCAGGCTTGATTGTGAACTCTGTTACTTTATAAACAAATCTCAGAGATTTTCTCTTCCTTGTGGCATTGGAGTCCCTGGGTGGGCAAGGACAGATGGGATTTAAATCGACACAGGGATTTCACCCAATCATGTACCATCCTGGGCTGCGAACATCTCCCTGGTCAGGAGCTGGGCTGTGACTGGGATCAGACCAATCAGCAGCTGAGACCTCGCAGTTTTGAACTCCCTATATAAGAAGGCTCTCAACAATAAAACAGGCTGCTGTCGTATGGAGCTTTCAGGTGTGTGTTGTCCCTGTCTCTGACCACTGACCCCATGGAATGGCTGTTAAACGTAATACTTCCTTATTTAATTAGTTGAAGCCTTGCAGAGTTTTGCTGAAATCTCAGCTCAGTTCACATAACTAATGCAAACACTGGTTGCAAAGACAGCTAATTGTAGGGATTTTGTAGATTTGGGGTGGCTCTAACTTGATAAACTCTACTTGACTCAGCATAAAAATTGTCACACTGAATCTGATAAATAAAACAGGCAACACCATGGTGTGTAACCCCAAACATTTTCACTATTCCATAACAAATGATTTCTCTATAGGGACTATTCCATTATAACCCCTCTGCAAGCAGCTTGAGACTGAAGTATGCATCCATCAGTAGGAGTGTGTGAGTATTTTTCTAAGTCTGTTTATATTCACTAGTAGAATAATGCCACTCTAATATGCTGTAAAACTTGAACCTTGTAAAATTTAAAAATACTTTATAACATGTAAAATTACTCCATTTTGACCTGAATCTACAATTAATTTCCTTGAAATCATAGTGGTTTAAAGAACACAAGGCCTTTATGACTAAGATTACTGGTTTTACACATGATTATAAAAATAATAGAGATACAAGTCCAAGAAAAAGCAGATTACATAAGAACATTAGCTATATTCTGAATATCTTGTTCTAAATATGCTAACAACTGCTTCTGATTCTGTTTTACGTAAAATAAAGAGTTGAAACTTTCATGTCACCTCTGATGGGAAAGTTCTAACAGCCTAAAAATATGTAGTTATATTCTTTCAGGTAATATAGTATCATTAATATAATATAATATAATGTAATGTAATATAGTATAGTATAGTATAATATAAATATAATCCTCTGGTAACTGTAATGATTTTGATACATCTTTTTTGAAGAAGAAATAATAATACCTGAATATGACTTGAATATTGGTGTTTAAATATTTTAAATATTTATTTTCTCAGGGAGTAATAATTAAAAAAACTATTCGGGTTATTTTCTCTGAAAGCTTATAATTAATTTAGAATGCAGTGACATGTGAGATTTGCAAGTGGTTTCCTTCAGATTGAATTATCCCATGTTCTAAAATTCTATCAGAGCAAGCTTCCTGTAGAAATAGGGGTCTAATGAATACTGCTAGTTAGTACAATGCATATACCTTTACATTCTAGCTTTAACAACATTGCAGACTTAATTTCAAATAAAACTTCCCCTCCACTTTATGGTAGGGATAAAAAATTTCACATGAAGCTGGTGTTCAGTAGAGGGCTCAAGAACTTCACTTCTGATTTGGGTTGTAAATCTAAAGTCAGTTGTGATTCAAGTGGTTTGAGGCTTCCTTTACAAACCCCTAGTGCTGAGCAGGTTCACCTCAGAAGTCTGGCAAGGGCCTTGCACACATTGTCTGACAGAAATATCAGCACCTAAGGAAGCATCTAGTGCCTGAGGTCAGTGAGCACTGAGCAAACCTTGCATGAGCACACCCCTACGAATTAGCTGGTTCTCCTTTTGCATTATTCAGTGGTGTACTTGAAACAGCAGGAATCTGGATGTGAGAGAGATATGGAATTCCTGGTGAAACCTTCATGTCAAGGCATTCAGTATTAACTCTACATTTGAAATAATATAATTTACCAACAGGAAAATAATCTTAAAGAATTACAGAATCAGTAAAGTTGGAAAGGAACTCCAAAACCGAGTCCAGACTGTGACTCATCCCCACCTTGTCACCCATCCCAGAACACTGAGTGCCATGTCTGGCCTTCCTTGGACATCTCCAGGGCTGTGGACAAAGAAAGTTGTAGAACAAATGTAGGAAATTGTTCAAGTCACAGTCATAGTAACAGGTTGTCCTGACCTTAGTATAACTGCCTTGGTATTGACATTTAATGTCAACTGTATTTTTCCTTTTTTTATTTTTACTTCCTCTAATATTTTGGCTAAAACATTACAATGGCCTACAAAATGCATGGATAAAGCTAGGCTGTTGTTTTATTCCAGTAAATACACCCCTCGTGCTCTTTGGGGCATGCTGGTCGTAAAGAGCAGCCTCACCTATGAGAAGGGAAGCAGTGAGCCAGGACTCTTAGCTGAGATTTTTTTTCCGTGTGTGCCCTAGATTTCTCAAGTCTTTGATGAAAATCACTGCTTCTCTCTGACTCAGCCTCAGTAATAAAATTGTGATTCTGGTATTTGTATTCTTTGGAGTGCTTGGAGATCTGCTGATGAAATGAACTGTGAAGAGATGCACATTAGTGTCACCATTCTGTTCCCGTTGAGAAATATTCCCTGATGTTTGCATCCTCAGCTTCACACCCAAACTGAACAGGTTGTTGAATGGTTCTGGTGGTTTGGAGTTTTTGTTGTTTACGAGATGTTCGCCATGCATCAGAGCATTTAATACCTTGTGGCAAACATCAGGAAAAATTTCCTCCCTGGCAGGGTGGGCAGGCCCTGGCACAGGGTGCCCAGAGCAGCTGGGGCTGCCCCTGGATCCCTGGCAGTGC
>JAWWMS010000028.1:236741-246762 GCA_035048045.1 Chlorospingus semifuscus
TTCCAAAAGTGACAGTGGATTGGAGGGTGACAGTGCCACCTCTCCAATGACACTGGACAAACCAACAGCCCATCAACCTTCTCCTCTTCCATAAAGGAATGCAAAACAATGAGTTATTTACAGAAAGCTTGTGAGAAAGTTCGCTACAAGAACGTCACCATCAGAAGGCTTAGAAAAATCTTAAAAAACCAGGGTGACACCTTTTTCTGCTCTCCAATTTATTGGCTCCACAAGTGGGGTTTGTCTCACTTATCCCTGCACTGTTTCTCCTCACCTGTGCATTTATCTTTTCCCTGCACACTGCACATCAAAGGAGTCACTACAAACTCAGAGTTTTGCCCCATCTCATTGAAATCTCTGAGATTTTAATAAAAACAGTAGATTAAAGCTGTAGCAACCCAAGGGGCTCCTACATTGAGACACCATTTCTACCCCACTGCTTTGAGCTAGAAATCTCTGTAAAAAGGGAAAAGATGGCACTGACTCCTCACAGGCAGCAGCAGCAGCAGCTCCACCTGCTAACTCAACTCTCCAGCACAAGAAGGGACATTGGGGTCCAGCTGGGATGTCTGACATCACATTTTAGAGTTTTATTATGTAGATATACATTTTAACCTCCCAGGAAGTCTTCTGAAATGGGATTTTCCCCTTTTAAACTGGATTTTGGCTGCAAAGAAGCTAAGGGATGTGTTCTATTACGTGCATTCTCACATTTTATTTGTCTTCTCTGTTGGTCAGACCCACAGACGGAGTTCTGTTTGTGTAAGATCACTTTTCACTTCCTCTTAAGCAGCTCCCAGAACATCTCCCAAGGAAATCCTACACCCAAATAATGTCAACCAAATATTTTTGACGCAACAGCAAATGATTCACAAGGGAAAAATGTTAGGAAATAAAAAGTGTTCCTGGAAAGCTGCACCCCATTTTAACTGGACACCGCCTTTGTGGCACTGCAGCCACCCCACACAGGTGGAACAAGGGACAAATTCACTTTTTTTGTGCAGCAGAAGCACCACGAACACTCATGGCATGACTCACATCTTGCTTTGTGATGCCAGCCCTGCTGAAATGTTCCCAGCACGAGGAAGGTGGGTTTGTGTGACAGGCACACAAAGAGCGGCTGCCCACACTCTGCTTTGCCTCAGGGAACCCTGCACTCCTTTCCAGCACCCATTCATTCTGTTATCATCGCTAGCACAGCCAAAATTCCCAAATCCTTTGGGTTTGGGCACATGCTGTAAGATTGGAAGTTCTAAGCCCCTAAAGACATCCCACAGAGGGATTTTATCCTGGATTTAATCCAGTTTAACAAGGCATCCCTGTGAGATGAGGTGGGCAACTCTGACCTCAATTTACAGCCAAGTCTGCAATGCAAACCCCTGGCCACACAAATAGAATTAACATCAGGCTGCCCTGCAAACCCTCCCTTCTATGCCTAACAAACCCAAAAACCCTCCCTTCTGTGCCCAAAAAACCCAAACCCCCTCCCTTCTATGCCCAAAAATCCTCCCTTCTATGCCCAAAAAACCCCAAAATCCTCTGTGCCCAACCAACCCTTCCTTCTGTGCATCCCTGACAGCCCCAGCACAGGCTGGGACCAGTTAAGTTCTGTGAGGCTCTCTGCTGGTTAATTTTTCAGCAGAAGAGAAGTTTCAGTGCTGCATCAGGAGCCCACAATGGCTTTGTCTCTCTTTGCTGGTCTTGCCCTCGATCAGGCCGACAATTGGAGCATTTTCAGGCCATCTCAGGGAGCCCCACATCCCCTCTCAGAATGGGCTCCTTCTCTCTGCTCCAAGGATCCAAGCATCCCTGGTGTCTGTCAGGCCTCCCCTGCACCCAGAGACAGGCACAGCAGGGCTGAGCTCAGCTGGGCTAAACCAGCCCACAAGAGCCAGAACTTGTCCAGAAAAATCCGAACTTTCAATAAAACACCCAAAAAGAACAGTGGTGGCATCTGAGGAGCAGAGTGGTGTTTTCATTCACTGACTCTGCCAGGCTCACAACCCAAGGGGAACAGAGCTGAGCTCGAGCTGCTCTTGTCAGCCAGAGGTGAGAGGGGCAAAAAAGGGACATAATCTAAATATTAACCATCTTTCTTACAATAAAAAAACCTTCCAGCAGTCTGGTTGAACTCTCTATTTAATATTAATTCAAACTGGCTCAGAGTTTGGAGCTGGATTCAAATCCCAGCTCAATTCCAAGGGATTGCAGAAGCACCAGGGTTCAGATCAGGGAGCTGTGGGAGCTCCAAGTCCTGGCCAGGAGAGTTTTAAAAACCTCCCTGAAGATGATGATCCATCTGTGAGGGGTAAATCAGGGATCTGAGTGGATCAGGACTTTCCTGCAAGGATTTTTGCAGGAAAAGGGGCTCAAAATGCTGTACCAAAGGGAAAAGGACAGAGGGAGAAAGATGCAGAACAAATAAAGCTAGCAACATTAATAATATTAAATTTATCCATTTTCAAACTCTGCCCTCCTTTCTGCTCTCCCCACAACTTCCTGGGAAAATTCAAGTGGCCAACAGAATTTCTTCAACTTCTCTCTGAGGCAAACTTTCCCCTAATTCCCTGGAAAGCTGCCTGGTGAATTTTGATCCATTATTGGAGAAACCTTTATGAGATTGCTCAGAGCAGCAGCAAGCCCTGCAGCCCTGGAACTGCAGAATTAGGAGCTGCACAGATTAAGGAACCAAAATGAGATGCAGGATGTATCAAAGACAGAGATCTTTGTTAAAGTTAACTTCCCCATTTCCTCCTTGAGATACGATCTCTGTGTAAATCATTTGGATTTACAGCAGTGTAAATGTAAATAATTCTGATTTATTTGGGTTTTTTTTGTGTAAATAGTTTTTTTATTATCTCTCATAAACTGCCATTCACTTCCCTCTCTCCATTTCCAGCCTTGCTTTCCATGCTCTCCTCTCTTTAACAGTTTCTCTCCTCCTTAGGCTGAATCTAAAGATTATTTTTTCCTCTGGTTCAGTAGGTTAATTTTTAATTAAAACACACTTTGCCTCCTTAAACCTGATGGGTGCCTCGGACAAAGAACAAGTCCTCGGATCAAGCAGGGACAGGCTCATGAATTTGGGGTTAATTTGGTGAAAATTCAAAGTAATTTATGCATAACTTTTTCTCCTTTCAATGATTCTGGGCTCTCTTATGTGCCCACATTTCACCCAAATCTGTGCCTCAATCCCAGCCTTACCCACCCTGGAATTATTTTAACTCAAGCACAATTATTTGAACCCTCTGCCTGAATTTGAACTTTTTTTTGAGAAGTGGCGTTTTAGCATGTGAGCAACTCAGATTTAATTCCCCACCTCTGTTTTCCTGGGAGGTAAAAGAGGAATTCTCCTCTTTTGTTTCATAAATAGTGATTTCGTAAATAGTGATTTTCATAAATAGTGATTTCATAGTGATAAATATTTTTCATAAATAGTGACACAAGTGACTCACCCAGGCAATCAGCAAAGAACCAAGCCCTAAATTCACCCCAAACCTCTTTCCAGCACATCCCACTAAATTCTTCCAGCTAAAAACACCCATAAAGGACATTATTACCCCAAAATTAAGGACATTATTACCCCAAAATAAAGGAAATCATTACCCTAATAAAGGACATTATTACCCCAAAATAAAGGACATTATTACCTTAAAATAAAGGACATTATTGCCCCCAAATAAAGGACATTATTACCCCAAAATGAAGGATATTTTTACCCCAATAAAGGACATTATTACCCCAAAATGAAGGACACTTTTATCCCAAGAAAGGGCATTATTACCTCAAAATGAAGGATATTTTTATCCCAATAAAGGACATTATTACCCCAAAATAAAGGACATTTTTATCCCAATAAAGGACATTATTATCCCAAAAATGAAGTGTGGCTCCCTCTCAGGAGGCAGAGACAGAACTTACATGGATTTGCAGAGGGAGAGCTTTTTCCTCAGGGAGGAGACACAGGGGTGGCACACCTGCCTGGCCGCCGTGCCACAGGATGCTGTGCCAGGACAGGGCTGCTGGACCATGGCAGCCTCTCCCAGCCCTGCAGGCAGCAGCACAGCACTCACAGCTCAGAGGAAGGGTGGCAGAGAGCCCCAAGTGCATCCAGAGCAGGGCAGGAGGTTCAATCTGCTCCTCAAACCTCCAGGAGCTGCCCTGGGGATCCCTGGCTGAGGAGGGAGCTGCACCTTTGGTGGAGATCCTTCCTGGGAGGGTTCCAGCCATCCTCAGCTGTGTGTCCTTCCTTTTTCCATCTCACAATCAGCTCAGCAACTCTTTGCTTTAGGCTGGGGCAGCTCCTTGCAGCAGGTGCAGCTCGTTCCCTGCTCGGAGCATCCCGGGCTCCTCCTGCTCCTGCTCATCTCTCTCTGGGATGCCAGGGCAGTGTGCCAAGGCAAGGTGCCCCTTGCAGGGCACAGCACCTGCTCCCTGCCCTCCCTTCTGCTCACATCCTCCAGCTCTAGTGAAATCCTGGCTGTGGGAACCCAGAACATCCCTCTGTCTGTCCTGAGCAGCCCAGACCCTGCCAGGGGGCTCAGAGACCCTGGCACAGAGCCCAGAACACCTGTGGGTTTGATTATGACCCATGGAGCAAGTTACCAACCTTAGATGAAGATCTGCAAGCCACGACAAATTAAGTAGAATGATAGTGAATTTACTATAAGGTGGAAAAGTAGATTTTAGGGTTTCTGGTATGGGGGTTCAGGGGGCAAGATGGAGGGATGTGGGCATGTCCAGCCTTTCTCCTTCTTCTTCTTGGCCTCCATCTTCTGCTGTGAGGTTGGCACTTACAGATTGGTTTAGAGTAGAAGCTCACTGTCTAACATAGGTGATAGGTATTGGAAAGTAACTGTAAACATTGCACACGTAGTTTTTAGTATAAAGCCATAACACTGCCCTGGGGGCAGGCAGAGTGCCTGGAACTGTCCTGCTGGACGGACCTGGGCAGGGCAGCAGAGAGAATTTTATAGATAAGGAACAATAAACAACCTTGAGACTGGGAACTGAAGAGCTCTGACTCCTTCTTTGACCGCCGGGCTGGGAAAAGAGACTTTCTAACACATCTGACCAGCGAGAGATCCCAAGACAAGGTGACAGAATTTTATGGCACAAATAACCTGGCACAGGTCATAGATCAGCTCTTGACCAACAGGAGCACCTTGTTAAGCCCCAGTGTAGTGCCATTTGAAATAGATATCGCAGTAAATGTTAAGTGGACTCACTTTTGAAACAAAAATAATTTGAAGCCAAGTCTATTTTTCAGACTAAAACTTTATGAAAACTGTATTTTTTTCCCTTCTGAAACTTTTCAAGTAACACTATAGGATATGTGAATATAAATATTTCACTTAATTATAAGCAAAGGCAAGGATCTGCATGAGATACAAACTTTAACTCTTCTTTTAAAATTTGCTCTTATGTCTGCCTAATTAATACAGGAAAAAGGTTGTTGCCTAAGTCAGTGTGTGACCCCAGTGCAGTCTTGCTAATATCCCTATATCCAATAGATCTCATGCTGTAAATTCCCATGGAAGGACTGGGGCATGTTAGATAAATTAAGTGAAAAGCAAAGATGTAGATTAAGAGTGATGTAAATTTCAAGCCTGCACTTTTAATTTCACTAAATATTATTTTCCATTTTTATGACCATATTACATTGAAATGTGGAACTACAATTTCCTCTGTTATTTCATTTAATAAAATCGTTGTCTCATCTGAGTTCTTGAAGAGATGTTAGCTTTAAATCACATTGACTTCACCCTATCCAATTTACATATGCTGAAGAAATAAAAGTCTTTTCAAGAGTTGCCATGGGGCTTCAGAAGCCTCAAAGGAGTATTAAGACCTTGAGTTTAGTGTGAACTGCCTCCAACACAGAACACAAATCTTCCCAACAGAATACTAATGGTTTAGTGTACAGTTGCATTTTCTGTACAAGTTTGTAAAATAAATAAACAATCCACATATAGAGAGGCAATAACTAAATTATGGCTGAGCGTTTGAGTGCAGAAATGTGCCAGCTGGAAATAAAAACTGCCTTCTATAGGCCCACATTACATAAGAAATGTTATATGGTTTGACAGATGTACAAAATAGAACCCAGGATAGATTAAAAGGGGAATTCAGAGCTCCTCCATTTTTCCTCTCAGGACTGAATACCTGCAGAACTGCATTAGGAGTTTCTCAAAGTCACTGTGAATATACATATAAAGTGTTTTGCCTCAGATCTGATTTCTAAACAGAAATGCTTCCACACTAGATTTACTTAGTTTTACTTGCGTAAATATTTTATATTTATTTTGATTTGCAAAAAATCTTTGTCTCTTTCAAACAACAGACTTCAGTGCATACAATAACTAATGAGGGAAATGTTTTTCGAATATGACCTCAATCTCATCTCTATAATGGGTTTCTCGTTATAATAATTATATTCCATTAAAATGTCAGGACTGGTTTAAAATATATCTAAGAAGACATGTCTGAGCAAACTAGCAGGCAGAAACCTTGACGTTAATTTACTTGGCATCGTTTAAGGGAAATGGAGAAGTGCAGTACATTAAATGTGTGACACCAAAGGCAGCCAGATTGACTATATATAGTATTAACACTTAAATAATTGGTCAGTCATAAGTAATTATGGAGCATTACAAGCAGAGTGCCAAGTGGAGTGAATGATTCCAAGTGAATGCTCCTCCATGACAAATCCAGCCCTGTTTGCTGCTCAGGAATGATCTGCGAGCAGGCAGACTTTGGTTCATTGTTAGGGTGGGATTGCAGAGCCCTCGCCAGGCTGGAGCCCTGCTCCTGGGGCAGTGGTGTTTCCAAGAGCTTGGTGGGAATGGGAGGCACTCGGTCCCACCCCTTGGGAAGAACGAGGGGCTGAACAGCTTGGGCCAGAGTCCGACAACCTCTTCAAACAAAGAATCTGCTTCTCCCATGAATGATCCCAGTTGTTACAGCTCACTAAGCTCATCCTGGTCTGACTCTTTATTTAGAATGATTTCCATTCCTTGGGTGCTCTGGAGCAAGTCAGTGTGATGGAGTTTCCTGCCCTTTGTTATCCCAGTGTTCTGTGTGTAGTCAGACCCTGATTCAGCAAGAGATTCTGGGATGAAGGGAAAGAAGCCCGATAAGCTGTGTTAGCAGTGATGGGCACATGCCTTGTGTTCTCTTGAAATCTCTCTTGCCTCTCCCGTGCTGCTTTCTTGCTCTTTCAGGTATTCTCTGGTATAATGTCCTTTAGAGGCAGAAAGCCCTTTATAAATTCTAAATCAAAGGAAACTGCAATAACCAGAAAATATTAGATTCTTTATACATTGGTAATTGACAAGACTATTATTCTTGCCTTTATCTGATTAATTTAAAAATGCAGTTTAACAGTGTTTATATAAATATTTTTGTAGCAAATTAATTTTAAAAAAGTAAGATGAAAACTGTACAATTTCTCATCAATATAATTCTGAATTGTATAAGGAAAAAAAAAACCCAACAAACACAAAGCAACCCTCTCACTGGGAAACCAGACTCAGAGTTCTCACAAAATATCACCCCTCCTGTGTGTGCACTATGCAAGTGGACTGTTGGAAAGGAGTTTTAAAATAGATTGCACAGAAGCTGACTTCCCAAGATTAATGGGTACTAGAGACAGAGCTCATACTTCTTATACTTCTTATGCAAGCAAACCTACCATTGACTTAAAGTGCATTTCCCTGAATGAATGGCATGTTGAAACTCCTGGAAGGAAGCCATGCTACAAAGAATTGAATTGAATGGGGTCAGAAACAGTCCCAGAAAGCCCTTTTAAGCTTGGAAAGGACCCTACTGAATTCCCTGACAAGTGCAGTATTTGCTGTCACATATATAGAGCAGCCTGCACTCCTTCAGAACTGACTGCTCATTATTTGCCAAGCTGCAAGGTGCAGACAGTGCAAACAGCATCCCATATCCATCCATCCTGTACGGGCAAATCCTGCCTCGGTTGTCCCAGTGTTCTGGCCATGCTGGATGCTGCTGATCCCTACAAAATCCTACTTGTTTGAAATGGATCACAGAGTACTTGGTCTTCCCTGTCAATGTTTTCATCTTGACACACATCTAATTCTTTTCTGTATTGTAGCTGCAGCATCATATGGCAGCTCAGAGTGAGGGGGTAAATGCATTTATTGTGATTATGTATTTCCTGATACTGGAAATATTTTGCCTTCTTAAAATGCCAGATAAAGTTAATAGGGCAAGCCTCAGTAAACAAGGCTAATTACCTTGGCAATTTAGATTAAGTCCTTGAAATGGATTGTCAGAAATGAGTTTATTTATGTTACTAGATTAAGGATCTATTTCTCTCTCAGATGTTTCAGTTCTTGTGCAATAATCTCCCTCCTGATAAGCAGAAAGAGCGAGACACATTCCTTGCTCATTCTGTGCATACCCTTAAGTGGACTTTTAAATCACTCTCAATTCA
Organism: Chlorospingus semifuscus; assembly: GCA_035048045.1. Taxonomy (NCBI): domain Eukaryota; kingdom Metazoa; phylum Chordata; class Aves; order Passeriformes; family Passerellidae; genus Chlorospingus; species Chlorospingus semifuscus. Next base: position 245,206 of record JAWWMS010000028.1, read on the forward strand.
TGACTTGAATTTGAGAGTCTTAACTCAGTGTTTCTTATTAATTCTTCTGTTGCATTTGTTAGTTTTGCTAATTAGTTTTAGCTCCGTTCTGGAAATGGTTTGATTTTGACACCCCCAGAGCCAACCAATAGATGGTGATAGCAGCACGCTGCTGGATTTGGCCTGGTTACACATGGCTGAGAGCCTGGGCTTCCTGTTAATGGCATAATTTCTTACACTGTGAGCCCTTGTGGTGTTAGTAGAACCCAAATATATTAACTTTTAACATTCAGAGGTGCTGCTGTAAGCCTGGAATGGCTCAGAGTCTGTGGTGGTGCACGTAAGCACAGCAGAGATTAAACTAGCCCAATATTTCGAAGTCCCAAAGGAATTATATAAACACAAACTCTACAGCATAAAAATACAGGGGTACAGTTTGCAAATCAATAATTTTTCCAGTGCAGGATTCTGCATCTGCAAAACTCAAACAGACAGTTAGTAATTTACAAATTGCAAATATCAGAAGAGCCATTTAAGCAGTATGTTAGAAAAATCTTTTTGTGAAGATTGTCCACCCTCTATAGACTTCTGTATATAAACCTGCTGGGAAAATAAAGTTTGATCTGTGTTTTCATTGAATGGTACTGCCCAAGCAGGGTGGGAGTTAACAGCTGACCCCATCAGCTTTCCAATTCCATTGACCAGTGAGAATTTTGTCTTCATTTGAGAAATACAAAGTGACAAAACTGATAAGATAAAATCAATAATTTCTGTTTGATGTAATAACCTTCTCCTAGAGCTTTGTTAGCAAAGGACAAAATCCAGACTCAGATGAAGTTAGTGGGAACTTTGTAATGTATTTTAATGTGTTACAGTATTAAATTCTTCATTAATATTTCACAGTAGGTAATTTTTCATTGTTGGAAAAAAATTTTCAGTTGTTTCCTAAGAAGCAGAATAATATTTAAATATTGCTTTGTATTTGAAGTTTTAAATGTTGGTTACTTCTTAAGATGTGAAAAATATTTTATTAATATACCCTCTATTTTTTTTTATTTTGTAATGAAAATTTTAATGAAGATGGTAAAATATATTATTTATTGTGATCCATTTATAATGCCAGATGCTTTATTTTAAAATATGGAGAATTTTAGAAATTCTGGTGATGTGTCATTACTTTGCTGAATTCTGCAAAGAGCAAACAGATTTCAAACATTCTAGAAAATCACAAGAAAAGACAGAAGTAGTCATTGGATCTGTGGGATGAGCTGAAGAGAGGGGTTTCTTGGACCTCTGCTTCTATGTCTGGTTAAAAGGTAAAATTTCATGAATCTTCTAATACAGAAAAGAAGAACAAGAGAGAGACAGAGACATAAATAATGCCAGATGAGAAAAATCAGTCCAGTATTTCAGCAATTCAGTAAAAAGCAACACTTAAGCTGCTGTAAAATGAACCTGAACAGGTTGGTAAGAACCTTAAAGCCCACCCAGTGCCACCCCTGCCATGGCAGGGACACCTTCCACTGTCCCAGGCTGCTCCAGCCCCAGTGTCCAGCCTGGCCTTGGGCACTGCCAGGG
>JAWWMS010000028.1:359228-371166 GCA_035048045.1 Chlorospingus semifuscus
CTGTGCCAGGGCCTGCCCACCCTGCCAGGGAACAATTCCTCATTCCCAAGATCCCATCCAGCCCTGCCCTCTGGCACAGGGAGCCATTCCCTGGGTCCTGTCCCTGCAGTTCCTGAGGAATTGTCTCTCTCCATCTTTCCTGCAGCTTCTGCAAGCACTGGAAATCCATTAGTTTTTCATCAGACTTAAAGCAAAAATTCTTGGCTTTCTACAGAGGCACATTTTTTGGAGGAGGATGCACACATCTGATCAGCCAAGAATCTGGAGGTGTCACTCTTGAGGTTGTTGGTGTTGTGTTTGTGCTCAGCTTAGTCATGAGTTTTATGGGCAGGAACGTTGTGATGGGATTTAATGAGATAATTTGGGCTTTCTGCTATGGAAGAGAGCATGTTTGTTTAGCAGGTGTTTTCCAGCATTTCTGAGGCCAAACTATGTGCACCGCTGATGAGGGAGCCTTTGGAATGTCCTTTCCCTGTTTGTATGATGGCAAAAATTCACCAAAATTAAGTTACACTTGGAATAAAATAAACTAAAATCCAGCCAGAGAGCAGCTCAAGGTCTGTTATTTCGAATGTGGAATCCTTAAAATTTCTCTTTGACTTGGATTTAAGGAAAAGAGGTTTGAAACTTTTATTCAGGGTAAATGATTAATGTGTTAAAATTCTCTCTTAAAATAATTAAAAGTCTCTATTTTTTTTCATAATATGTCCATTTATCTGAATCATGAGCATGAGTACCTGTTGTGCATGACAGTTATATGTTAATAGTGACTTCTCAGAATTTAAGCTGTAATAGAGAAGTCAAAACAATCTATTTTAACCATTAAATCTGGACTTTGCTTAGCATGTACTAAAACATTTTTCTATTCAAGTGACCTGCCATCACTGGTTTTTTAACAAACCAGAATTTATAATTTTATCAAGACCAGATCAAGGTTGAGTGATTAAAAAGAGCATGATTTCAAAAGAGATGTTTTCTTAACATCAGAAACAGCCAGGCTTTGTTTATCTGCAATACTGGAATTTGAACATAATTCTGTGTGAATTCAGTACAGATTAATATTCTAAACACAGAGTATGTGGTCACTTCCTACCTCTAAGGAGAAATGAAATTAAGATACTGTATCAGACTGGCTTTATGATAAAACTAGTATACGGGTTTTCTGAACCATACAGTTCTTGAAAAAGTTCTCTCAGCATTCCTATTCAATATGTTAATTTAATGGAACCACTAGAATCACAAGTGTGGTCTTTCCATGAGTAAGATAATTAAAGAGTTTGAAAACTAGGATTAATAAGTCATTATAGCAAGTTTAGTTTCAATTAACATTATAAATGCAACTATTTTAGTAAGTAATTGACATCTGATTAGCATGTTGTTAGGTATAGCTGTTTAGATATTAATCAAACTTCCAAACCTTGCTTACAAAACCCCTCAAAGACATGTACGTAATTTCCCTTTATTTACATGGTAACTAAGCTTATCTTTTATGTGTGTTTGCTCAGGGCCACAACTTGGAGCATATGCTGAGACTATTATTTATTAATTATAGTCAGAATTGCCAATATGATTCAAAAGTCATGGGACAGCGCTTCTGCCTTTTTTGATATACTCTGTGTAATCTCAACCATTGCAGCGATTTCTTGGCTCTGTGGATGTCAGCTCACAGAACTGCTCAGTTTTGTGTCTGAATCTGAGCAAAGCAGCAGCTTCGTGTGGAAAAAATGAATGAAACTAATTTGTTAGCAGCTTTCCTTTGAAAAATGAATGAAACTAATTTGTAAAAAATACAGCAATGAGTCTTTCTGATGAAAAAGGTAATAAAAATGCAAGGCATGAAAACATATTTTGTGCTTAGATCCAGTTAGTTTGTGCTTGAGCAGACTAAATTAAATACTATAAATTCTGCTCAAGAAATGTAAATACTAGGAGGTAAATCTGACTAAAAATGCAGCTAAAAAGGAGGGGCTACTTTTAAATTTAATCTCTTAGATTTGAAATTATTTACTCTAACTAAAATTATATTTGGTCACTGACAATATACTTTTTATCATTAAATATATGGGAAATATGAAAAAAACTTGCTTTAAAGACTGTCACAATAATGCTTCAGTAGCAGAAGAAAAGATTATTGTTTCTTACATTGGATATGAATCAGAAGGAAAAACCTTAAACTATGGGGAAATGAGTGATTTATCTGATGGGATGGTGAGTGAAAATGTCAAATCTCTCTCTTTTGTCAGAGCTCTCTTTGCTCTCCTGAGACACCCAGTGCAATAACCTGGGTGGCAGAGCACAGCCTGGGAGGGCACAGTGCCAAGGTGAGGATCCTGCTGTGTGCACCCATCAGAAATGGAGAACAGCAACTCCAGCCGTTCCTAAGGAAGATCTGCAGTCCTCCATGGCGAGGAGTTCACACAGAAACTTTATATCTGACTTTTTATTTGGTAGTGTTTCATTTTTCCACTCCTGTCCCTGCCTGGCACACACCACACCAGAGGGCTGTCCCTCCTTTGAGGAGATGAGGGCACCGTTCATCCCTCTGCAAGAATTCCACTCAGGAGACTCACTCAAAGGGCTTTGGCAGCCCTTGGAAGCCACTGAGGAGTCAGAGCTCCACATCCAGGGAAGGCAGAACATGGAAAGTTGTTGGGAAGAACTTTGAAGTGTTTTTAGAATCTTGAGAGTCTCATTGAGAGCCTAATGGGGTTTATTTTATTGTGAAATCACTACTGCCCGGGGTATGGCTGTGCTGGCTCTGCCTCCTTAGGAAAGGGGCTTTCCTAAGGTGTTGGGAAGTTTGGTCCCTCTCAAATCCATCCTGACAGAGGGTTCCCTGTACCCCATTACCCCCTGGAAGGAATGAAAATAATCCAGGAGTGCTATAAAACAAACATTCAGCCCCTGTAAGAGTACACCCCAGGTTACTGTCCAAATTGCTGGCTGAGGAGGGGCAGCACCTCCTCCCTCAGCAAAGAAACCAAATTTGCCCCATTTGAATGGTTTACAGTGAAATACTTCCCACACATCAGCTTTTACTGGCAGCATTTACAGAAAAATCAAAGAATTCCAGTAGTTGAACAAATCTCTCATCTTTATTCTTTTGCATAGAATAAACAGAAAAAATTATTTCAAAATTTAAACGAAATGGGAAATGGGGATTAACCAGGCAGTAAGTGAAAGCAAGCTGCAGCCTCGAGCACATTTGTAATTAGACAAGTTACAAACACTTCAGTAATGAGGATAATAGAAATTCTGACAGGTCCTGTAATGGAGAGAGCTTGTAAGCACCACTGTAATAAATAAACAGAGATCTATTTGATTTTTTGTTAAAAATTAGAAGCCCCAAGAGTTTTATGTTACTTCCTTTAGTGCTTGGTGAGGCTGTTTGTATGAGACTTTCCCCTACATTTTAAATCACTTATTGCTGCTTTGGCAGCATCTGTTAGATTCCATTAGATTCATTAGCTTTTCTAAAGAGCATTGCTCTGTGGAAATAGCTGAAACAGCTGCCCTGTGTAATTTTGTTATTGCTTTAATTTACTCAGAATTCTGTTTTAACACTCCAGCTGTTAAATATAAAGAGGAAAAACCAATCAATATAAAAGCACTTTCTACCTCAGTATTCTTACGTGTACAGTTTGGGGAAAGATGGCTGAGAAACTAAACAAATGTAAGGCTTGTTTCATTATTTTCCAGGAGATTTCTTGGAGCTGCTGGAAGTAGATAGCACTTCTGAAAATGTCAGCGATGGAGCACTTCGCTGTGGGTGAGTTATGCTCCTCTGCCAAGCTGCTTCTCTCACACCATGAAACATCTGTCAGCCTGCAAGCCCAGCTGCCTTCTGTCCAGCACCACTTGTTCTCTCTTAGATCTTGGCCAAATTGAGGTGAGAAGATCTAGACATGGGCTTTGCTGGTGTCCTCAAAGCCTTTTTTATTTCCTCCAGGAATAAGGGATAAGATTTCACTGAGCATCCCTGTGCAGCTGCAGACCTGCTGCTGGAAATGGGTGAGTCCATTTGTGAAGCTCCTTTGATTTGCTAACAGAAACCTTTATGTGTTGTAGTGTGTATTCCTGTTGCTTTCAAGAACACAGAATTGCTTTATTTTTATGGTTCCACCCAGACCATCCAGTGAGAAAATTCAGGGCTCTCCTGTTGTTGTTGAATACTGATTAGAGGTACAAAACTGCAGAGCAGGGTATAACAACAACAACTGATCTGGCAGCAGTTCAGCTCAGTACCTCTTACAGAAATTGAGTCACGCCAACTTAAAGCTTTGGTCTTTGTTACCAATATCTTAGAAATACAGTTACAGAAGGGTTAAATCCATAAAAGAATGTTTGGTTTCTTTCCAGGTGGAGAGAGGGGAGAAAGAGGGAAAAGAGGTTTTAATCTCTTTCATCTTTGCTTCAGTTCTGATGTCTTTAGAGAAATGAGGCAATCTTTTTAAAAGGGACTTTAAGATGAGATCTAGTGGAGCATCCAGAGGGCAGGGTTGGATGGAATATCGGGAAGGAATTGTTCCCTGGCAGGGTGGGCAGGCCCTGGCACAGGGTGCCCAGAGCAGCTGGGGCTGCCTAAGGCCAGGTTGGACACTGGGACTTGGAGCAGCCTGGGACTGCTTCCCAGTGGAAGGTGTTGGGACCCTTGGCAGGGGATGAAATGAAATAGCCTTTAAAATTCCTCCCAGCCCAAACCATTGTGGGATTGTGTGTTTATCTGCATGGGATGAGTCTTATGTTTCCCAGCTTTTTTCTGCCAACTTGTGGCATTTGCCTGTAGACTTTGCAAACACAGAAGATCCATTGCCTTCTTTCCAACAGGCAGATCAAGTAGGATTTTCTTGAACAAAACTGCCAATTTGAGCACAATCAGCCAGTTGTGCTTTAAGTTGTGTAGTCTGTAGGGAGGTAGTGAAAGTTCTGGAGTACTACATTAGAAAAGATTCTGTCAGTGCTCTTCCCTAGAGGCCTTTGCTCTCAAACACTGTTATCTCCATTACCTGAGTTTTAACCTAACTATCTCTATTATTTAATTCAAAATGTGTGGCTGCATTTCTCGTCACAGAGAAAAGCAAGGCACAACTTCCCAAGGATATTTCTGGGATTCACGTTCTCTGAACCTCAGAGAAAGGAAAAACAATTCTTATCTCATTTACTCTCCTGTGTTTTGGAACAAGTGGAATGCATTGAGGAAGATTATTTACCTGAAGGAATTTGTTTGATTGGATTCTGGGTGTGAGTGTTTTGATTCATTGACCAGTTGAATCCACATGTGTGTCAGGACTGTGGGCTGACAGTCACAAGATTCTGGGCAGTTGAGTGGAGTGCTTGGCAGATTCAGTTTAGATGTAGTGTAATATAGTATAGAATAATATAGTATAATAAAGTAAATAATTAGCCTTCTGATAAGATGGAGTCAGATGGATCATTTCTCCCTGTGTCGGAGATGTTGATTTTTTTGCCTTGATTTACTATAAAAATGAGTCAATTTTTTTTTAAACAGTCATGTGATTTCATGTCCCAAATCCAGTGAATTAGGAATGCTATTGTTGTGCCATCTGATATTTAAATGCATCTCTTTCAAATTAAGTTCTTTTAAAAGTTGTTTCTGATATCCCAGTGATGCAGAGGACACAGGCAGACCTTTTACTTCTCATTGTTAATAAGTTTTCAGATGTTAAACTCTAGATTTCTGCTGTCAATGGCAAATGTTTGTTTATGTCCTCCTCAACAGCTGTCATGTTAGTGTCACTCTTTCCTTATTTTTTCCTTTAATTGCCTTTCAAAGTATAGTCTTGAAGATGAAACGCCAGGTACCTTCTTTCAAAGGTCAGGCTTAACTGGCAGTGATGCTCATTTCTGTTTTCTGAAAGTCAGCTCCCTTGTCTCAGCAGATGAATATGTTGTCATAGCACAGGTATGCAGCATATCAAAAATAGTATATTTTGTACTGTTCTGCTCTGCAAGTTTCTAGCATGTTATCTTTTAACACTAATTTACTGCCAGAAGACCCACTTAGTCCCAATATACTCAGAATTAAGGTTAAGGTATTTCTAATGTGGATAATGCAATAACAGATATGAAGTTTAATCAAGTATTTGCACAGATATAAATATATTTTTCCCCTGTTAATTTATTTCTGAACACACTAAGGGTGCCCAGCCTTTGGCTGAAGGCAAAGCCTATCTTAGCATTCTCTATTTTATTAGGGATATAATATTTTTTTCTCTATGCTGTTTATTCCTCTACTGCCTGCTAGCAGCTAAACAAGATAATGGTTCAAAGGGAAAACACATCACTGAGAATTAACTGCATATGTACAACATGGTCCAGTCTTTGCTGTTGGAATAAATGATTAGGAAATCAAGTGGTAAACTAAATACTGATTGAACTGCTTTCCTCAGGACTGCTGTGGCTGATAATCCCAATATTCTTTGCAGCATTAGTTGATCACATCCCTTGTTTGAAATAAACTCCTCTCATATTATCAAAGGACAAACTGAGTATGGGAAGTTAAGATACTTAACAATGTAATGGTTCACTGGTCTGCATTAATTGGGGTATTTGGAGAGCATTAATTATGAATTTATATTTGCTGAAATTAATCTGTTGCCACTCCTTTGGGATTCAGGAAGTGTTGATCACGGTATTTTGTCATCACCAGACCAACTGGGGAAGAACAAAAGTTCTTCCCCAGAAGAAGAACAGAGAGAGCTACATCTGCTGAACTGAGACTGGAATTTGGCACCTGCAACCTCATCCTGCTCAAAAAGGAACCTCTGCACAAAAGAGAGTTGTGTGAGAATCCCTGCAGACCAACAAATTCCTGAGGAATTCTTTGCCTGAGAGCCTTTCCTTACTTTACTGCTACTCACCAGTCTGTTTGGGACAAGACTGGATTTAAGCAATTCGTCTACTCATTGGACACTTAGAATGGACCTGTCCTTTTTTGCAGAAATATCTACCTACAGCCAAAATATAGCTCAATAGAGATAACTTCTTTTAAAAGTTTGTTGTTTAAAATACAGTAATTAGATTTAATTCTTTAGATGGCTTCTTCATGTAAAGTATTACTAAGAAGTCCCTTTGAGGATAAAAAGTTGTGTTCAGAAAATTCTCGAGCTTCCATTTCTGGGCACTACAGACATCTTTAAGGGTAATACTTTAAGGATACTTTCACAAAACCCTTCTCCACATCAGATGTGCTATTAAATGCTTTAATCACATCATTAGTTTTTCCTGAAAGACTTCAGCATTATGCCACACATGGATAGACATTAACTTTGATGTTCAATAGGTCACCAAGCTGGGAGATGGAATTCCTCTTGCTCACGAGTTCCAGGTAGCTTTGTAGGTTTTGTACTTTACTGAGGAAGAACATTCATAAAGTCTAGTGATCTCTTTAAGAACACTTCCACTTTGGTGGAAGAAATGTCCATTTAAAAACAATGGGCTATATAAAATATTTTCCAACTGAATAGGATACAACAGAAAAATGAATGTCCATCTGAAGAGATGTCTTATCATCAGTTCACAGAACAATGATAAGTGTCTTCCAGACACTTACAGGTGTCTTCCAGAAGAACAACAGAACCACCTAAAGACATCCATGACCAAATATTTCAAGAGTGTCAGAAATCAAATTACATTCTATACTGGCAGGATGATGTCTTTTGGAAGGTGTTCGACCTTCATTTAAAATAAATATATGTATTTAAAAATTATTTTAAATAGTGATGTTTTGGAGAAAAATACTAAATCTGCTCAAAATGAACTACTTGGCAATTTATGTAACTGAAGTGGTACCTGGGAGATGACAGAGACAACTGGGATATAGGTTTGTGGAGTTTTATTTTTAAATTATTCTTTTTAATGGCAATTTATTGAACAAATTCGTATTTTAAGTATGTGAATATGCATTTGATGCTACACATTCTGAGCATGTAAGATGTTCAAGGACTACATTCACACTTCTATAATATTTTAGAATAGGGTTCATCAAATTGTGGTAGCTTGGCAAAGAAAACAAGGAGCTCATAAAATGTGTGACAGATGCAGGTGAAGAAAATAGAAAGATGTCTGATATTGGCAGTTAAAATCTTACTCTGTGACTGAAAAGAGTTAAAAGGTAGATATCAGCAACATCTTGAACTCTACAAGGAAGATTGTAATTGTACTTGATTCATTATTCATCAAAGAATGAATCTGACCAAAAAAACCCTCAAAGGTAAGCGCATCTAGTCTGTAAAACCAGACATTCTGATAGTTATTACATAACCTCTCTACTACAGACCTCTATTTATTTATTTATTTGTACTCCTGGTAATTTTTAATTTCTCATATACTCTTCTTCAAAGGATATAATGATTCTATTCACATAGTGTGTGTAAAATACTCCTCAAAGTTTTTAAAAACAGGCCCAAGCTGCTGGCTGCACTGGAGGGCAGCTAAATGTTCCAGAGACTGCACGGCTCCCATTATTTTGGCAGGATCTGTGTGGATACAGATCTTTGCTCCCAGATTCTGGGTGTCACAAGGGGGATTGCTCATTCCTCTCACCAGAGGTCAGGACGCACAGAAAACAGAGAAAGGGGCTCCCAGCTCATCAAATCTTCGTTCCCAAAGACCTGACGGGTGAGGGTTTATCAAGGTTTGGATCAGGCACCTTCACAACCTGTGTGACAAAGGCTTTTGTCAGCCCCGTGTCATGCTGCTGTTTCATCAGAGCTCTCCACGCTCTCACGTGCCTCTTGTATCCGATTTCTTTCTTCTGTTATATTTCAGTAATTTTTCTGTAATTGCATCAGATGGGGGAAAATACCAAAAGAAGAGGTTTTTATTAGCTAAAGCACAAATGTCCTTGGCAGTCTGGAGTCAGGAGATGTAGCAGGATCATGGATCTGTCACAATTTTGGATAAGTGTGTGACCAGGGGCAGAATGGTTAATTTATGTGTAAATTATTATTGTTCACAGAATCTCTGCTCAACACGGACCCAAACACTGTTACCAAATCTGAAAAAGTAGCATCAGCAAAGAATTCCAGCTTCCTCACTTGGATCTGATTTTTCTAAACCTCATAGTATGAATTTACCCATTTGTGTTAACCTATAAGAGCACTCAAAAGGCAACCACAAGGACAGAAATTTAATATTCCAGGAGCTTGTGGTTACACTGATGAGTATAGAATTTAGGGATCTTCTCTAGTTTTAGGAGATTTTCAGCTTCTAGGTTACTGTAGCTTTCATTAATAATTTTAAACTAATTAAAGTTTTTTCATGCTTAATTGGAAATCTCTGTTTAAAATAACATATTCATTTTTCATGTGTTTTTAAATTATATACAAGTCCTTGAGATGGATAATAATTGTTAATTAAAATGCTACATTAGCTTAAAACATTTTAAGGAAGAGGTAATAACTTGCAAATTATGAAGAAAAATGACGTATGTATTATTTGGACAACATTTTTTTCCTTAGGCAGAAAATGCAACAGCCAAGATCAGCCAAAGGTAGATAGAGACTACAAAAGGTTGAGATGGCACAAATCCAACAAGGTGAATCAAAAAATAAAAAAAATATTTCCAAGTTTTCCGGTTTGGATGGTTCAACTCCTACCCACAGTACACTGTGAAATAATCAGACAGTTTCTGTTTTTTTGTATCATACAGAGCCATGAAAGCCAATTTAGTTTTTAAACTCGATCAATTTTCTCTCCTACATGAGCTGAGGTAGGGTCACCCATCAGTAAACCTCTGTCAAATGAGTTTTTTTTAGGCTATCCAGCTCTGCTCTTTAATGGCACCAGTTTGAATTAGACCTTAATGTAATGTCACTTTAAATTAGGGGCTTCAGCCTGAACATGACCATAAAGAATATTATCAAGGCAGAGTAAACAGATTTCTATCAAAACAAATCAGTGTAGGTTGGAAATAGCAAAGTCACTGACACTTTGGAGGTCTTGGATTTCATCATGGAATTGGCTGTGTCTGTTCAAACCAAACACAGGAATGTCTTCAGGTGACACAACAATTGTGTGTTTAACATAATAAATGCAAAACAGTGTACAAAGACATTGCCTCAGGTTGGCTTGAACAGGTCTTTCCTCTGATTAATGCCCTCATTTCAGGGTTCTAAACCAGGTTCCTGCTGTTCCCTTGCAAGCAGGAGCTGTTACATTGCTGTGCTCAGTAAACCTCATGTTTTGCCCCAAATTCCATCAGCCCACACAGCCCTGCTGTGCTGTGAGGGGCACTTTGGCTGTGCCAGATGTCACAGGAATCACTGGGGCTTTCTTAATGTCTTAGTTTAGTCCTAGGAAACCTGCTGACATCTTTTTCTTCCCCCAAAATAGCATCTCTATTTCCAGGGGCAGGGAAGATGAACGTGTGTGTGCGCACATAATCAGATATTGATTTCTGGGCAAAATGTTCATAATTTACTTACAGGAGAAATAATTTGAAGCACTTTTCCCAGGAATGGTTATTTCTAAGGGATGAGTTATTTATTTTGGAATTCTGTATCTTTATGTAGTGAAATCCAGCAGGGAATGGTTGTGGGTGAGTTATCTGCCAGATGGCAAAATTTCTCAGCCCACTCCAAGTCAATGGTTTATGTGCACTTCCTACTACACACTTCAGGGAAAAAACTCTGGAACCTGCACTTGACAACTGGCAGTCAAGGGAGAGAATCAGCTGAATTACCATTTGTCAATCTGAATAGTCCCTAGCAAAATAATCAGAGCTATTTTGCGCTGTTCAATAGGTAAAGAAGAGTAGAAATCAATGGAAATTAAATTACTGTAATTTTGGTCTCAATATCCATATGGAATTAAAAATACATATAGGATCTGGTGCTTACTAAGTAAACAAAATTGATGTGAAAATCTAGTTCTTAACTGGATAATTGTCAATTATGGCACTGCCTTACAGAAGAAGGAGCCAGCTGCTACAGGACTGGTCTGGAACTTCAGCTGCTCAGATCACTCTGGGCTTTGCCACTGACTTGCAGATTGGAAAAAATCCATGACACAAATTGTGGGGGAAGAGGGGAACTTGTCAACTTTGAAGTGGAATTATTTAATTTCTTTCCATCTACTGTTGAACCCTGTGGAGGGTATAAGAGAAGTTCAATACCAAACAAGCTTGATATGGAGAAAAAATTAGTGGAGACAATGATAGGAAGCAGAAATTGTATCTATAACTCCTCCTGCCTCTGGATCTGGGGCCTGTTTCCCACCATGCTGAGGCCAGCCCCATGTGCTCCCTTCAGCCCCAGATCTCCTTCTGGACTGCTGGAACTCCCCAATGATTTTCTGATTCAGGAGATTATATCCTGCAAGAAAAGAATGGTTTTTCTTTCTGAAAATATCATTTATTTTGGCCACATTCAGCAATTAAAATATAGTGAGTAGATCTGATGTTATTAAATGTCTGAAATTCATAAATACTTTCAGGATCTAAATAAGCCTTCTAGTGTCAGAATAGTAGAAAATTTGGGGGGAAAAGTTATTTATGGTTACTCTGGTGAAATCCAGAACAACCTATTGAATAAAGCATATAATTATAGTTTCTGTAGTAATGTGGAACTTTGCAGACTTTGGATCAAGCTGTCTGAACTGGTGACCCGAGTTAACCAGGGCTTTGGGGTGTTTACAGTTTACATTTTGCCACACTCAGTTTCAAAAAAAATCCTAAAGAGCTTTCAGGTGAAGCAAAAAATTAAAAAATAATTAAAAAATAGAAGAATGGGGACGGAGTGGGGAGAGAGAAAATGACTTAATGAGGATATGAATTCAATTGACTGTACAGAGAAAACTCGTAGTGAATGGAATCACAGAAACACAGGCTGGTTTGGGTTGGAAGGGACCTTAAATCCCACCCAGTGCCACCCCTGCCATGGCAGGGACACCTCCCACTGTCCCAGGCTGCTCCAGC
>JAWWMS010000028.1:377891-394819 GCA_035048045.1 Chlorospingus semifuscus
ACCCAGTCCCAGAACCCAAGGCCAGCCCCAGAACCCGAGCCCAGTCCCAGAACCCGAGCCCAGCCCCAGAACCCGAGCCCAGTCCCAGAACCCAAGCCCAGTCCCAGAACCCGAGCCCAACCCCAGAACCCGAGCCCAGCCCCAGAACCCGAGCGCAGTCCCAGCCTTTGTGCTGCTGCGCTTTCCCCGCTGGTGCAGTTCCGGGCACGGCCAGCAGGGGCGCTGCTGGCTCCCGACGGGCAGGGCAGGTGCAGCAATCCCCGCGGGGCTGCAGGGGGCGCTGTGGGGCGGCGCAGGGAGCGCGCGGCAATGGCGGCTGGGCCCAGGCAGGGAGGGACGGAGGAGAGGCTTTGCTCCACAAACCCCGGGGCAGCCAAGCCCTGTGCCCCAACAGGACTCTCAGCAGCAGCAGGATGGAACAGCAGGGATGAGCAGAAATTCCAGGGCAGTGAATGAGAATGTCCCAAAGCTGCACAGCAATAGCTGGAACTTGCAGGTGTCCTGGCAGGGCAGGGGGATGCAGGGCCCAGGAGCAGAAGAAAGGTTCCCCAGTGGGTCACGGTGGTGACAGCAAAACTCTTTTTTTCCAAGCCGATCCAACTGGCCTCGGTAGGAGAAGGCAGCAGGGACAGAGCCTTGCAGTGCTGGTGAATCCTCCCCACAGTGCCCACACCTGGCTCCCCTCCGGTGCCGAGAGAGCGAGAGCCAGCCAGGAACTGCCCCAGCCCCTTCCCCCTGCCCCAATCTCCCAATATGTCTGCCCTCCTCCAAGAGAAACTCTCAAAACCCAAAAGATTCCCCTTGCCCGCCCATCTCAAGCATCCATCCATCAGTTTCCATTCACAACTCAATGGGAAGAAATGCCACAGGTGATAAGGAACGAACAGAAAAAAACCCAATCCCCAACAAATACCTTTGGAATAAAAAAGGTTTAGGTAAAGTTTAATAAGAAACAAAAATTAGGAAGGAGTTGAAGACTGTAATGTATGCATCAAACTTTGAGGGTCCCTTCTTCCTTGTCCTGTAAAATTGGAATAAATACCTTCTGAGGGGACTAAGAATTGGTATTCACTGGTCAGAGGAGCTGCTTAAATAAATATTAATGTATTTTCCCAAAAAAATTGAGAAAAAATCCACCATAATTTTTTTAAGAACTGATAAAAAAATCACCAACCTCTCGTCTCCAAATCCATAAGTTGTCCAAATGACAATCTTAATTGTTTAGCAGCAACAGTTGGTGCCCATGAGCCCAAATTTGCTGTGATTTTCCATGCAACATACAGGAGAAAACGTGAATGAGAAATGATGGTATAAATAGGCCTGTTAAAAGTGCAAGGCAGACTAATTAATTAATAAACTTGTCTGAAGTTTGAAGTTTGACATGTCAGCTACAAAGATGACAGAGAAAACAAACCTTCTCTGTTCTCCACTGCTGTACCTGAGCACTGTCTAATTGACAACAACTAAAAATCATCCTTCAGTGTGATTATTGTTCTCAGGATCTGTGCCCAGCACTGCTATGTGCTGTCAGCTTTATTACATGCCACAATGCCAACTATTTCTTGTGACTCTGTGATCTCTATAATCTGGAAACATGAAGTAGTTTCCCAAAAGCCTGATTTTATTTCCTCCCTGACCCTTTGTCAGCACTGGGGTGGTGGTGCCTGGGGACAGCAGCTCTGGAGAACAGTCAGAGCCAGCACTGCTCACTTTTCCTGCCCTTCCCTTCCCCTCCACCCTCTTGTTATTCCTCTCCCCAGCCACAGACACAAACCTCCAGTCTGTCACCAGTTTCAAGTTTGTCCCCTGGCGGTTTTTTTGCTGCTCTTGTCTCCTTTCCTGCCTGCATTTATCGTTTGTCACTTACTCCTGTTCCACCCCAGCTTCGCACTCCTGTGTCAGGAGATGTGAGTGGCCCTGTTACTCAGAGTTCTACAAGTATTTCTCATGTTCTGCTGAGATTTGATTTTTCCCAGAAAACAGGCTAACAATACATTTCAGCCTAACTTAGGAGTCACTGGAGAGAGGCAGGGGGACTATGCAGACAAGCTTTCTCCAACTTTATCTACCTTTTTAGAATCATTTTTTGGAGAAAGAATCAATCCGTACTGAGAATGAGGCTTTTATTAATGCATGAAGAGATTTTGGGCAGGAAGGAGCCAGGCAGGTATCTGCTGTCAATGATTTATTTATATTCTGGCCTTGAGATGTATTTGTAAATAAACCAAGCCATTTTTGCCTTAGCTGCCTGTGACACATGTACTATGTGTGTGCACGGAAAATGTGACATCTGTGCTCACAGCACTGAGTGAGGCAAAAGCACTGAATCTCACTGGCAGTGCAGCTCCCACAGAACCAGGACTTTCCAGGATAAAGCTCTTCATTGCTGATCTGTGTTGCTAAACCCAGAGCTGCTTATCCTGCAGTCTTTCCAAGGGGAGCAGCAGTGGTGCTGCTGTAACTCCCTCTGTAAAACACTCTAGGCAGTTGTGGAAGCTTGTGTTGAAGGATGGAAAAACGGCCACCATAAGGATGGATAAATAACCACCATCAGATTCTGAGCATGAGAACCCTTGTGCTTATTGTTTTTTCATCATTATTGCTAAGATCCACCCTCTCTGAGAGTTTCCAAGGATGCCTAGCCTGTTCCTCGCACATGGCATTCAGGCAGGTGTACACACCTCAGTGGCCTTGTGCAGGTGTCCCCACTGGGGCACAGAATTCCCTAAACCACAGGTTTCATATTAAAAAACAAGTCATTCCTAGAGATGAACTAACATTTTGTCTTTTCTGCAAAATCTTTGTTTTCTGCCTCTTTTTCAGTCCCCACCTGTTCCACAGCACCAACTCCTGGCCAGGGTGTAGCAACAGCTTTGGCTTCAGGACATTGTGTGAACTTGTGCCAGTCTCCAATTGCCCATTCTGACTGAGGCATTGACGCTGCCGCGGTGTGCTCGGTGTTGTGCGCTTGACGGGGCGCGACACCTCCCCCAGGACACTGAACCTCCTCAGCAGTCCCCCGTGGATCAACGCAGAAAAAGCGAGACGGGCCTTGCTTGTTTGGCTGAGGATCGTTTAGTAAACCACAAAGGTGAAAACAAAGGCATCCATAACTCAAATGGAGATCAGAGGCAAGGACTACGAAGAAAGGCAGGGCAGTGGGTTTAAGGGACAGGACAAGGGTGGAGTTTAGGATTGGGAACCAATAACAAAGGTTGGGGAGGAACACAAGGTGGGGATTACAATATTTAAACCAATAGAGAGTTACAGGGGAGGGGAACAGTTTAACTAAACCAATGAGGCATTGAAGGATACAAAAATTTCCAGGGAAATCTCTGGAAAAGGGGGCAGGTATGAGGGAGGACTGACATCTGGGATTAAACCAGTGCCTCAGGGGAGTGGGTTCAAAACCAACTTTTCAAAACAGTAACATAACAAAAACCACACCACAACATGATAGTGGGATAAAAGAGACTTGGCAGATTTCCTAGGTGAAATCTGTTAGCGTGGAGCAAAGGAGGCTCAGGGGGAGCCTTCTGGCTCTGCACAACTCTCTGACAGGAGGGGACAGCATGGGCGGTCGGGCTGTGCTCCCAGGGAACAGAGACAGGACAAGGGGAAATGGCCTCAGGCTGGGCTAGGGGAGGCTCAGGTTGCACATCAGCAGGAATTTCCCCATGGAAAGGGGGCTCAGGCCTTGGCAGGGGCTGCCCAGGGAGGTTTGAAGTCCCCATCCCTGGAGGTGTCCAAGGGAGGCCTGTATGTCGCACTCAGTGCCCTGGGCAGGGTGACCAGAGGAATCAGTCATAGGCTGGATTTGATGATTCTGGAGGTCTTTTCCAACCTTAATGATTCTCTGTGGCCTGAGAAAGCAAATATGTATAAAATCATCCTTCTGGGTGCCCTGAGTAGTGGCAGCTCTAATCCAGGCAGCTTGGTGCACATCTTTGGGTGTTGCGGGGCCAGTCTGTGCTGGTGTGTGCCTCATGTCACCATCCCAGCACGCTGGGGTGGAGGGAAACTCAGGGCAAGACTTCACTGAGACAGCCCCTAAAGTTTTGGGGGATGGACTTTCTGCCTTCGGTGGAGGAGCTTGCCCAGAGCCAGAGGCCTAGTACATGGAGCTGAGCGATTATCCAGCCTTTCCTCTCCCCATCCCATGCGGAGATTCAGGATCCCTGAACTGTGTCCCTGTGAGTGGGGGGCCCATCCTTCACTCATTCAGCCCAAATTCACAGGACAAAGCACATTTACTCATTGACATGAAACAAATATCAGAGCATGGGAGAGAGGAAACCCATGGTCCTGTCCTTCAGAAGGAGAGCACTGAAAGAAGCCATTTGAACACCAAGTATTGGATATTCTGCATTTGGATAAACCAGCTTTACTCTGCCATCCCTTCAGAGCTCCCTGGGCTTATAGACAACAGGGAAAATTATTCTCAGTTCCATTTTCACATACCTCTTTTTAATGCTGCACAATAACCTGTACAACAATCAATGTCCAGTTCTGTTGTCTAGCATTTTTCTTTCCTCTCGGAGAGTGGTATAAATATTAATAGCAGTAACCATGGATATTCTCTTTCATCTGACTTGGTACAAAAGAAGAAAGCTTCTCCAGATCAAATTGACTATTGATCTTGATATTTCTATTTGTGCAACCACTGTCACTGTAATTTCAACACTATAATTAAAAAATTGAAGCAAGGTAACCTTACTCAAACTCAAAAGCAGTAAAAATAGATAAAACATGATAGATGGACTTCTTCTTCTCTCTTACGGAACAAGGGTTAACTAGGAGCCAGAGATGAGACTACAGGGTAAAATCAGTGCTAAAGTAGTGTCAGCCCTTGAATTTGTTGAAGTGGAAAAAAAAAATCTATATATTGTGAAAGAAATTAGAATTCTGTTAGGAGCACAAGCCTCAAATGAACTGACCTGAAGCAAGAAAATTACTTGGAAATGAGTGAAGGCTAGAACCAGACTTAACTTTGGTTATTTTCTTTCTGCATCTATCATGTTTAGTGATTATGCTTTGTTTAATATCAAGGACAAACAGTGGTTTAGCACAGCTGTTCTGTCACTTGCATTTTCCTGCAAATAAAACCATTAAACAGGCTTTTTTTTTCTGACTACCAGCTCTGTCTATGGCAAGAAGAAATTATTACCCCCCATACATTCCTTTTCCATTCCAAAGCACAATGATCTCCCTTGGCTACTGAATGGCTAAAAGATGGAACAGATTGTTTTAAATGTGACTCTGATAGACCTTTGTGCTCCCCACACTGTCTGGCTTTAATTCTTCTTAGACTGGCATTAGCATTTGTTGAATACATATACAATTATATTTGCTGAAACTGTTGTATACAAAGAAAGCTCTGCTACAAACTCTGTTCTTCAATAGAAATGTAAAGTCTTCATGCCAGCCATGAGGATTGCAATTCTCTGATTATGGGATTACATTTTCTGTAATCAGGAGGGTTTTGTGACAGAGTATTTTTAGTTTTGCTGCCTGTTTTGTCTCCCTGTTCTTCATCTGTAAATACATCCCTTCTCAGAATTTCCTTCTTTGCTGGGTTTGCTGCACAAAGAGCTTATGAATGGCTGAGACATCCATTCATAGGTTTTAACAGTTTATTCAGGCTATCTCTTCTCTGTCTTTGTAAGGAGACACTATTGTCAAAGTGGAATTAATTCTTAGATTTTTGATTTTTAAGCATTTGTTTTCTGAGAGCAGAGGCACATGAAACAGTTGTGCAAACTGAGCAAATCTGGCTGAATCTTTTCCTTTGGTCTCCCTTAAAGGGGCTTCTTGTTCATAGAGCTCACCCTGTATTGATGACAGATATAACAACTGGGCAGGGTTTTATTTTCCAGCCACACAAACTGGCATTTTAATAGTCTTATATTCTTATTCCAGGATTAAATGGGGAAAAACATACAAGAAACACAGTGCTCTGGGAGGTAGGGATGTACAGTGTGGAAATGGAGAGAGAATGTTGAGATGTCTGGGTTAATCCTATGCAGTGGCATCAAGTCACCTGCTGACTCAGCTTGGGAATTGTTGTAATTCATAGGGGATTTATCCCTGATACTGCCTCAGGAAAGGTGTGGAAGATTCTCAGATTCCCCAGTGTTGGTTGTGACATTTTTGTTGTTTGTTTTTTGGTGGGGAGGTTGTTTGCATTTCCAGGTGATCAAATGAAGGTAAAGCTTGTGTTTTGAGGGGAGGGGAAATGTGGCAAATATTGCCAATAGATGGAGTATTGATCACTATAAGAGCAGAAAATATAGGGATGTTAAATATACATATTCATACCTCCTGATTCCTAGAAGCTCTTAATCCTATATAAATGAGGCAAAATCTTACATAAGCAATAAGAAAAATTGTCCCAGGAAGCCACCAAGCCAGAAAGGCCTCGAAGGGGGGAGAGAGTCTTTTCTCCTTTAAATTATCTAAGGGGATCTCACATTTTTGGGGAACACCTACTGCTCCCTCTGCAGCATCCAAAACCTGCTCATATCATGTCTTTGGTGTGGAACAATGCAGCTGGAAGTGGGACCTGCAGGTCTGACCTGGTTTATACTTTAACTACTGATGATCTGCCCTCCCCAGGCAGGGAATTTACTCAATGCTCAAAATCCCATCCAGAATTTTGTTTCTGTTTTGTGAACTCTGAATCCTAAGGTCGTATGGAGTCTCAATGATCTTTGTACAGCAAATGTTCTTTGTACAGCAATGTTCTTTGTACAGCAAAATTTTGTCTTTTATTTTAACTCCAGTCAAAATATATAGATTTTCCTTTATCTTCACACCTCCACCTTTGACCTTCAGTAGAATAGAACAGACTATTTCCATGGTGGGGGAGCACAACCATCACTTACTCCAACTTCCTGAGCAGTTCAGGGCTGACTAAGCTAAAGCTTGTTCTCAAGGGCATTGTCCAAATGGCTTCTAAACCCTGAGAGACCTGGGGCCTCAACCACCTCTAGAAGAAGCCCTTCCAGTGCTTAGTCATCCTCTCTGGAAAGAAATGCTTCCTAAGGTGTGGTAAGAGCTTTTCCCACATTCCATCAGTACTATGTTCCTTCCTCTGTGGAGAGCATTGAGGTCACCCTCCTTTTTCCCAAGTTTAACAAGTCCTCAGCTCCTCACGGAACATCCCTTCCAGCACTTTTTAGCAGCTCTGCCTCCTTCTGGGTGTATCAAGGACTGGAGAGACACTGCATGCCCCTGACTTTTTCATCAGATTCATTAATGTCTTGTGTTTGCATTTAGAAAAGGAAAGTAATTTTGAAAGATTTTTTTGCTTAGTCTTCACCCTCACCAACCTCCTGCTGAAAATGGAATGAGGTGACTTCAGTGCTAGAAATGTGGTGTGGGGGCAGCAGCAGTGACAGCTCTGCAGTGAATCCCTCACACAAACAACTTTAATGTAGGTCAGAGTAGCAGTAGATATTAGACGATGTCCAGACAACATCCAAAAAGCCTTTATTTTTCACCTGTTTTGTTTTTCTTTTTATTTTTTTCCCTCAAATATCAATCATCATTTCTTGTTCTGTTGTCTTACGAGTTAACATCTGTATATCTCAAGCTCCAGCCAGTCTACTTGACTTTCTTTCCCTTTTCTGGTGGGTTATGACTTGAATGAGTGCCAAGATAATCTTGGCCGTTCTTGAGGGCACCTCATCTCAATATTCTTTATTGCTGGAGTCACTGGAATGAACATGTGGCTGGAAGGACCATGATAAATTCAATATTTTAAAACACTCTCCTAATCAGAACTTTTGACCTGTACTTCTGGACTTATTTTTCTCAGGAAGACACTCACTTATCTATTCCAGGTACCTTTATTTAGCATGAATATATTTCATGGAGGCAGGTTCTCAAATTTATAACATTCTGAAGAAGATTTAGAACTCAGTAGACTTGAACAATTCAAAACTAATAGTGACCTCTAGTGACTAGAGAATTCAGTAGGTCTTCCAGAACAAGCTTGAATTTGTTGTAAATCCAGTATTTTATAAAAGTTTAGAATGGCATTATATTATTTAAGAGAGGGAATTTTTGCTTTTATGCCTTTTTCAGCTGAAATTCATGATTTGTAGCTAAAACTGGTATCTACTTGGATTTTCCTGTCTTAATAATCCTTGAAGATATTTTAATACTTTTATTCTAGTCTAAAATAATTAGACCTTATTTGAAGCATATCTGAACTTTGCTGTGTGTTCTCTGGCATATATAGGAGAAAATGAGAATACTGCAACTGCCTTCACACTTCATCTCAAGCTCTTTGTATGGGTTTAATTTTACAAATGCTGAATCCTGTGGTCTGAGTCCCCAGCTGGGTTTGATTGAGAACTTCTCACATGGCTTTTTGATTAAACTGGAGATAATGTTCATTAAAAACCACAAAATATTGTGCTTTTAATGCCATTTTCTGTAAGAGTTAATATCTCACTGCTGGAAATATTTTGGATTTCATGATGCTCTGCCTTGAATGCACTCAGAGCAACCAGTGCTCGGGTGTAGTAAAGTCATGGAATGGTTTGAGTGGGAAGGGGCCTTCAAAGTTTTCCTAGTCCAACCCCTCAATCACTGACACATCTTTTGCTTGGCACTGGATGGCAGATGTGAAATTGATTTTGTTCCTACTATTCAAATAAATGTGACATGGGTCAGTGGTGGTTGTGGTGGGTTATTAGTGGGACTTCATGATCTTAAAGGCTTTTTCCAACAAAAATGATTCTATGATGGTGCATAGAGTCATTTATTACCCAGCCACCTTCTAACACTCCAAGTATTCTCCCACAAAATTACTGCAACAGCTGCACTAAATAATAGCTGTTGATTTCTTTTAGTGACGTGCACTGAAAACTTTTTATTTTTTTGTTAAATATACAATTTTACTTAGGGGTAAAATACACTATTGCAGGGACACGACACAAAATCACTTAAGGGGAGGAAAAATTTGGAAAGGGACGAAATACAAATTCTATATAAAGCTCATCTCCACCAACAGAAACTGTGTAGAGGAATTCCTCATTGATCAGGGGCATGGGTTACCCCTCGAGGGATTGGACAACCCAGCCTTAACCTAACAAGGGACTGAGTCCTTGGGGTCACCTTGAAGGCCCAGAAAGAGGAAATGTTGCGATGTTGCAAGAGCTAAGACGGATGTTAGGTCGGATGCTTTCACCACCAAAAGGGCTGTACCCAATCATGCGGTGCCTTGATGCTTACCAATGAAACTGAGTAGCAGATGCACGATCGAGGTGTGCAACCAATCATAGATAGTTGGCTGCCACGTGCACAAGGGAAATGTGCATAAAAAGAGCGTTGTTCAGGCAATAAAGGGAGAATTCCATGTAACTGTGTCAGCGTGATTGTCGTTACTCGGCTGGCTCTCCGTGGGACCCTCGTCACCTGGCACCTGACCAGGGACCCTTGTGAAGCACTTAAATGCAGATTGCTTGAATGTGGAACACTCTGAAGCATCAGGCAAGGACCTGATTT
Organism: Chlorospingus semifuscus; assembly: GCA_035048045.1. Lineage (NCBI taxonomy): Eukaryota > Metazoa > Chordata > Aves > Passeriformes > Passerellidae > Chlorospingus > Chlorospingus semifuscus. The sequence goes on from JAWWMS010000028.1 coordinate 387,408, forward strand.
GGGAGCCAGAGAACCGGAGGCGGGAGAGACCTGGTAGACGAAAGTGAGACCAGAGTCCAGAGCCTGAGTGGCCAATCAAGACCCTGCCAAGGGGTGATGAAATGGATGGATGACCGCAATGGAATGGGATGTGGCAATTCGATTGTTGACCAATATTCTCTCCAACTGAGGTGAAAAGACTAAGGAAGCTGATGTGGAAGCCTTAGTCAAATGGCCTGGAAGAAAGGGAAGTTGCCTGAGCCCTCCTTGTTGTTTAGCATTAGTGAGTGGCGAGAAGTTGGAAACTCCCTTTCCGTTATGATAGAGGGAGAAAAGATGGGAAGGAGGCAAGAGACCTGGGGATGACCTTGAGAATTATAATCAAGCCCTTAGAGACCATGAGAGCCAAGAAAAAGGTAGCTGCAGTGGCTATTGAGGCACTTGGTGGCGAGTCTAGAGAGGTGTGACAGTTGCCTCCTCAACCGTCACAATTAGCCACATTTTTTGGGGTTGGACTTACTCAGCCCACGAAGGGAGAGAAAGGTCCAGTGTGTTCCAACTTGCAAGACATTATAAAAAGTAAGAAAAGAGGAAGCTACCATGCCAGAGTCTGCAGCAACTGACCAAAAAGAGGAAGTTCCTTTGCCAGAGGTAGTAGAGCATACTAAAAAAGCAGAAGTAACCTTCAAAACTGCTAGAGAGGGAGGTGCCTACGAAGAAGAGGAAGCTGACATTATAGGCAGAGCCAGACCAAAAACAACCGGGCGTGTTCGCAAATTGCCCAAAAGAAGGATGTAGCGGGAGAAAAGTGTCGGCCTCGTTTGTGTCCACTGTTTCCTGACTCCTCGTCTGAGGAAGAAGAAGAAGAAGAAAAAGGAAAGGCTGCCAAAGCTCAGACTCCCATCATGCCAGAAGACCCAGAACATGCTGAATGTAAGATGGGTGAAGTCCTAATAAAATTGACTGAGCTCTCTTCTCTATGAGGCAAGAGAGAATGGAGCGACAGGAAGAAGCACCCAGACTGCCGATGATTCCTCCCAACCCACCTTCTGTGGCTCCACAACTGGAACCTTAGGCACTGCCTGAGCCCTTTCTGCCACCACCACCACTCCCCACTCCTGTGAGCAGGAATCCTATTCAACAAAGATGGTAGAGGATCATCCATGACACCATTCTTGAAGGAGACTGGCAAGCTGAGAGTCCTATCGCTTGCCCTGTGCTTGTTAATGATGGACAAGCAAGTTGGGAACCTCATGATTGGAAGGTTCTTCAGCAAGCAAAGCAGACAGTCACCACCCATGGCTTCCAGTCTGAAGCCACCTCACAGATCATACAGTTTATCTTCACTGCTGATATTCTTTGCCCTGCTGGTTGTTCCAGCATTGCCTCACTTTTGTTGACACCATCACAATTACTCCTCTTTGAGTGGAAGTGTCTAGCAATTGAAGAGGCAAATAAACATCAAATAATAGGTGATCCCCTGTATGGACTGCAAGTTGTAGTCCAAAGATGTTGGACTTTTTAGGTTTGATGGGTTATTATCTTGGGGAGGTTTGACTAGGTGGATAAAGAGTTTGGTAAAGACTCTCCTATTCCTCACCATTTTAGTAATTTTGGGATGTATAATGTAAAGCTGTTTACTGAGATTTGTTAGAATAGCAATATAAAGATTGACATCTCAAGGCTGGGTTGTCCAAAAAGAAAAAAGGGGGATTTGTAGAGGAATTCCTCATTGATCAGGGGCATGGGTTGCCCCTCGAGGGATTGGACAACCCAGCCTTAACCTAACAAGGGAATGGTGTCCTTGGGGTCACCTTGAAGGCCCAGAAAGAGGAAATGTTGCGATGTTGCAAGAGCTAAGACGGATGTTAGATCGGATGCTTTCACCACAAAAAGGGCTGTACCCAATCATGCGGTGCCTTGATGCTTACCAATGAAACTGAGTAGCAGATGCACGATCAAGGTGTGCAACCAATCGTGGATAGTTGGCTGCCACATGCACAAGGGAAATGTGCATAAAAAGAGCGTTGTTCAGGCAATAAAGGGAGAATGCCATGTAACTGTATCAGTGTGATTGTCGTTACTCGGCTGGCTCTCCGTGGGACCCTTCTCAAAACTGCAGTAAAACATAACCCAAATGAAAAGAGGAAATCTTGCACTTGTCATTTTCACTGTTTCATTTAGATATTACTGAAATGAAAAGGCTTTTTGGTTTTGCTTTGGTTTTTGTTTGTTTTTTTTTTTTGTTTTTTGGAGGAAATGATACAACGAGCTGGAAATATGACAGGTCAGTCAGTGCCAGAACACCATGTCAACCTTCAGTGAGGCCCTCAGTGAGCAATTGCCATTCAATTTCAAGGAGGTGTTGCTGGCTAAAAAATCTGCCCAAGGATGCTGATCAGGTTGTTATGTAATCAAAGATGTGGCTGGCTGACAGAAGCTTGGGATGCAGATGTTCTGCTGTGCTGTAACCTCAGTGAGGTTATAAAAGACACACCTTTTATCAGGCCTACAAATCCATATATTGATTATAACTACAACTCATGTTAAGCAGGGAGTTTAACGTTGCTGCTTATGAATAGCCTTGTTCATTTCTAAGCCAGTCTTAATTCAGATGAGATAAATTGTCTAAAATGTTTGGAGCCATTTAGATTTAAAATCACTGAGAATCTGAATCCCTTTAACCCTTGACATGTACACAACTCGTAACACAAATCCATAATTCGTTGTTCTGTTCATGTTTGCTTTGACAGATCCAGTGTTTTCCTGGTTTCCTAAAGGAATTTGCTCTTGATGAGTTTTTCATATCCTTCCTGTGCCCTGATATTAAAAACTCTGGAGAGGCATCGCTTCATGATGATTTCAGTGTCAGGTAGAAGAGAAGTTTTGGGTTATTTACTGGTAGATTCTGTACTTCTATGTAATTGGTGAGCTGAGACCAGACTTCTCATGTGTGAGAAGAGGTGGTTGCTTGAGTTAGTGTTTTGGTTGTGGATCCTTTTGTAGAAGTTATTTTGATTGCATGGTAAAGAGATTTATGTGATGGTGTTGAAGGTTCTGTAGTAAAATTTACTATCAATAGCAAAATTCCTTGTTTGTTTTGTGATTTTTGTTTCTTTTTAAATGGAGAATTATACTAAAGGCAGCACCATGTTTTCCAGAGAGTGAATCTTTTACAGAAATTACAGTGCTGCTATGGAGAAAAGCTTTAGAGAAACACATACTTTTGAAATTGCTTGCCTTTTATGAAAACTTAGGATATAAACTTCAAAAGCTTGGTTCTCATTTAGAAAACAGACATTTCAAAAGTGAGCAAGATTGTCTGAACCTTCTTGGTGTCCAGCACCTTAAAAATTCAACCCTTGGAGGGTTCCTCTTGCAGGCTGTGGAGCTTTGCAGCAACATGGGCTGTTCTTACCCCTGTTCTCAAAGAATAAGCCTTGATTGGTATTTTTCCCTTATTTGGCTTCAATACCATCTCTTAAATCTTGTTTGGGACAATAAAACTCAGTCATATTGGCTTATGTCCGTGGTGTTACCTCTGCTACCGAGGTTGGGCAGGCACAGTGGAAGGTCTTCCTGCCCATGGCAGTGAGTGGCACTGGTTGAGCTTTAAGGTCCTTTTCAGCTCAAACCATTCTGAGATTCTATGATCATAGAACTTTTTCAAAAATATATCAGGGAAAAATATATCTCGAAAATCCCAATGAAATTTAAAAAACTGAGCAATTAAAATGCATATCCTAGAATAATTGTGTCGATGGGAAATCTTTGAATAAATTGTTTTCAAAAGGGGCTTTTTTTTTGACAAACTAGCTGAGATTTAGCTCCGAGGATTTTTTTAAACTCATAGCTTTATGCACAATTAATGATACGATACAAATTGTTTTAAAAATGGAGTTGCAACAGAACCAAACCAAATATGAGGCATCAGCCTCTGTGTTGTGTGGGGCTTTTTCAGAGCACTCTTCCAAAGCCAGAGTCAGTGTTGACAGCAGCACTCCCTCCCTCCTGTTTGCTCCTGTTTGTTTTATCCCTTCTTTTTTAACTTCGACTGAGTTGTTTGCGGTAGCAAAGCTTAGGGGGAAATGCAGGCTGATGCTTCAGATTTGGAGAATTGCAGTTGGGGATGTTTGCCACCCTTCAATGCTCTTTACACCTCTCATTCTGAACTCAGTAACATCATTTTGAGGGTGAATTATAGAGGATGATGCTCGTCTTGCTAACTTCCAGTTTAAATTGAAGACTCGGATGAGTCACAGACTGGCAGGGGGAGAGGCACCTCCTCTTTGGGGCATGCTGGGGTTCCTCTAACAAATTGTGAGGCAGAGAGAGAGTGCTCTGTGTTCTGCATGTCCTACATTTGTAGGTCATAGCTGCAGGCACAGCACTCCCTGGCAGAACCTTTTTAGAGATCACAACCTCACTAGGCTGGAGTTGAAAAATACACAGTGCTGCTCTCTATTTTAATTTTTTATAGTTCATTTCTGAGGTGACACACAGCTTCTGGAACAAGGCCTCAGATTAGACCCTGTAGGCAGGATCTGGACTAATAAGATGTTGTGCTATGATTATTTCAAACTCTGCTTTGCCTGTCTCCATTACTTTTGTATTTTTTTCCTGCATGTAAAAGGAAAGCCAGATTTGAAGGTTATATTCGCTTACCCAAATGTCAAACTCTTTATGAACATCTCAGCTGACATTTTTCTCCCTGCTTGCTGAGGAATGATCCAAATGTGTGACAGTAGTGCCACACCACCTGCATCCTACTCGCCATGCTCAGACATGAAAGCTCGATTTGGTCTTTGTCTCAGAGAGCTGATAAAGACCTGAGGTTGGAAAATGTTAACATAATAGCTTGACATTTTGCTTCTTTTTGTCCAGCTTGGGTTGAAAGGGACTTCATGTGTTTAATCTAAGGGAAATACTTCTGTGTGAAATATTTAATGGACTGATTACTTCCACTTCAGCCTTTGCTTGCACACACCTATTTCAGCAGAGCACAACCCTCTATCACCAATAGTTAATGCTTCCAAAATGAGAGAGGTGATTCCATTTCTGTCATACTCAGAAGTTTCTGGTGTGTGTTTGGTATCAGAGTATTAGAAAGGGCATGAGAGTCAGTAGTGTCTAATTAGACACCTAATTAGGGGGCTGTGACTTTCTCTATGTAGCCATGTAAGTTCAAGGCTGACCATTTTTTTTTTTTCTTTTTTTTTAATCTAGGTTGCTTTATGGAAAACATTTGAGGCAGTGTGCAAGGGAAACTTCTTGTCTGGGTGCACCAGGTTCCCAGTATTATCTCAGACAGACACCAAGCAAAGCCTCCCAGGAATGGCAGCAATGGTGTGAGCTGTGTCAGCTGTTTTACACAGCAGCTTCTGCTCCCAGAAGAGTAAATGGGTTTGTGCAGAACTAGAATCCTGCTCTGGAGCTGAGCCAGGCCTGCAGGCTCCTGAAAAAGAGGGAAGTGTCTGTGTCTTACTCCAGCTGGGGGAACACAAAAGGTCTCAGGGACTCCCTGGCCCGAGACAGGGCTGCTGCTGGGAGTAGGAACAAAAACCAGGGCAAAAAGCCAGACACAAAACTACCTTGTCATGTGTTTCTTTTAAAATACCACCAAGGCTTTCTCTCTCCCCTACCCTCTCTCTCACTCTCCCTCCCAGCATGTGTGAAGCCAGCACAGCCAAAATGGGATATTTTGCTTAATGATGTGTATAGTGAAAGTCTACACCAGGTTAGGAGCCTTGGAGATGATGCTTCATTTACCTTTCTTATGAGCAAGACTTTGTGCCAATTCTTGGTTTAACAAAAATTGCAAAATAATTTACATTCCTTAAACTGAGGGATTTTTTTCCTCCCATTTTCCCAATTTTTTTTTTGCCAGGTTGACTTAGGCTTGTGTTAAGAAGGATTACACAAATTATTCCAAATACAAATTACCAAATTATTGAAAAAGTCTGGAAAAGTTAGAGGCTGTTAAATAGAAATAAACTCAAGTTTATCGGGTCAAACCCTGCTAATAAACTGCTAGTCATTTTACCCAGGGAAAGGAAGCCACTGGCACCAGCTCAAACTTTGCAGAACCTTCTCTTTACGTTAGAAATATTATCAATGATATGGTATCTTACTGAAAAGGATGTTAAAATTGTTTTGGAAGGAACTTATCCTTGATGGCATTGTACAACAGATGACAGGAAGAATTGACCCTCAGGAATCAATTTATTTTGGAGCTCTATTTGGGAGAAAATTCACTGAGTGAAGGTCTGCTGTTAAAATAAAAATATTTTAAAAGCCATAAAATGTCTACAGAAGAACTCTTGCATTTCTCCTATTAACTTCAAAAAAGCTTGTAAATAGAAAACATTTGAAACAGAAATTTTAAATGTTGATTTTTTTAACAGAAAATATGAAAGAAAACTTTCTGAGCTTTTTTTTCTCCATTTGTGAGACTCACAAGGAAAATTATGTGATCCAAAGTGTAAGATGAGATGCATTGTTGGGGTATCAGTGAGAGGATATTCAAATAATGATTTTCACAAAATTGGTAGGTAAGCTCTTTTGACACGATCATATTTTGCTGTTTAAAGCCTGCTTGTACATAATTATATACTCAATTCGTGTGACTGACAATGGTTATTTCCTTCCTTTAAAATCTAAGCAAATAGTTTGACAAGAAAAGAAAAAAACTAATTCATGCTTTCTGTCACTGATCATGAAAAACAAGCTGCAAATATAGAAGTAATATCTTATCTGATAATTCAGCTTAGATTTTTGGACTGTTTCCATGGACTATATATCTGTGCTTCTATTCAGAAATTACCCACATACGCTTCCACTTTTTACCCTTTTATTTCTTCAGTTAATGTCTAAAAGCTTTCTAACTTGAGGTTTAGATTTTGGAAATACTCATTGTAGAGATTCCTTTGACTCTCCTTCTGGTTGGTATTCCTTTTTCTTTCTATAATTGTTGTCCAAGTTGTTCAGTGCTGTTTTAACTTTTACATTGCATATATTGACTTTAGTAAATTGAGAATCTCAAGGACAGAAAGCCAAGAGACTTAGGGATTAGAAGCTGAGTCATTGTTGTTTAGTGGCATGATGAGGTTTTGTGACATCCAGAACTTCAGCAAGGGTCTGGCAGGTGTGATGCAGGAATTGGACACCCATGCCAGTCCGGATCACCAACAGGAGGCTGGGCAGGGGTCCTCAGGATATCTGAAATGTCAGTAGGCAGGTGAATTTAAAGAAATAAATCCAGCCCTTACAGTTTACTGAAAGGAAAACGGACGTGCAAAATCTCACTCCATGAATTTAGACAATTATTTGGGGGGAAAGGGACCCTAAAGATCATCACATCCCACCCCTGCCATGGCAGGGACACCTCCCACTGTCCCAGGCTGCTCCAGCCCCAGTGTCCAGCCTGGCCTTGG
>JAWWMS010000028.1:490022-506319 GCA_035048045.1 Chlorospingus semifuscus
CTGCCAGGGATCCAGGGGCAGCCCCAGCTGCTCTGGGCACCCTGTGCCAGGGCCTGCCCACCCTGCCAGGGAGCAATGAAGGATCAGAAATAGCTGCTCAGTGTCAATATATGTGTTGGGTTAAAACATAAATGCAGCTTCCCTGCTTATAAACCTGCAGGTGTTGCAGTCTTGCATTGCATAATCCTGAATCCATACCTCAAGGGTGAAATTCTGTCCTTTATGCCATTGATTTCTGTGGGCTTGTAGTCTCTCCAAAGATGAATAATGCTGGAACAAAATGGTAGTGTTAAGCAGTAAAGTATCATCACTAAGAGGGTTTGCTCATAAAGGTCAAATAAGAACATGTCACCCCTTTTTGATTAATAGCTCGTGGTGTTAGTAGATATTGATTGCATTTAAGAGCCTGTGGGTAAGAGACAATTTAAGTTACCTTCAACATCTTCACAAGAAATAAAGTTCCTGTGAAAGCAGATCCCAACAGGGGCTGTTGCTGTGGATCCAGTCTGAAGAAGGGGAGATAGCAGATGAGATTTACCCATTTTAGTACAAACAAACTGGTACAGGCATCAGTTGCCTCCCCCCTGCTCTGCCCAGCCTCTGGTATCAATTCCAGCCCTGGGACTGTCCTGCATTTTAGCTTTTTGCCACTCAATTTCCAGTCAGAGTGTGGTCCTCAACATTTGGCATCTCAATGTACAATATTTTCTTCAAGTATTGTAGGACAAAATAACCAAAATACACCACCTTATCAAACACTTTTTCAAAGTCTTCTGGGCAATTCATCACTCATTTATGTTTCATTTATGGTAATTAAAATATACCATTCTGGAGCTGATGTACAAGAATGATCTGCACTCATCAGATTTTGTCTTATTCATTAAACTGTAACAGCTTCAAATTTAGGATTTCCTTAGTGCAACGTTTGCAGACTTCAGGAGATCTTGTGTTGCATAATCGAGTAGGGAGACCCCAGATCTTTGCTTCCAGAAGGCAAAGCTGTGCTGAGAAAACAGTGGTGAAGGGTTTTCTCCCCATTTTAACCACTTCTCTTTGCAATTCCATGCTGGCAAGTGCGTTACTCAAGGGGAAAGCTATTTTTGTCCAGGAGCTATTTTTTGTGGGGAAGTCAGGCACTTTCAACATTTACTTTTTTTTGCAGAAAATAATCTGAAATCTGCTCTTCTGTTAACATGGGTAGAGCTGTTGGGTGTAAAGGGGTGAATACAGAGTTATAAGCTAATAATTGTCTTTTGACTAAGATAGGCATTTTCCAATGTTCATTTTCATGAAGAATCAAACGTGGTCACTACAGTTTTTGAAACAAAACTCTTACAGTGTTTCTGGCTTATAACCTCCTGTGTTAATTAATTAATGCTGTGTTAGGTGAGATGATAAATTAGAGTAAAATTTTAGAAATGATTCTGAGAAATCTAACACCTGCCAGAGGTGCAGAGTCACAGATTCAGTGAAAGCTGGCACAGATCTGCCCTGCAGGCAGAAGATAAGTGGGTTTTTTTCATTTTTGTTTAAGAATATCCTGGAAGGGTATCCTAAGGTATCCTAAACCCACTTATTTCACAGCTACAGTAGAGGTGTGTTGGGCATTACTGTTTGGAAGGTGTTTTCAAGATAAACCAAGGTTCTTGGGGAGGAAATTGGGGGTTTTCTGAATGGAAAGAGCAAATGTGAACAGGGAAACTCCCCAGGCATGGCCCATGCACATGTCACTTCTGTATCTGCATGTCATTATGGGACAGCACTGGTTTTGAAGTATTAAGTATATTAAAATTTACCTTTAATGCCAGTAATTCCATCTTTGTGGTCAGAATCAGCTTGTTTAATTGGCTTGAGTTCTCCCATCCCAGAAAAACATTCACATGAGCAAATTCAGTAAGACATATCCCAGTATTTTCTCAGCCTGTTTGGCTCCATTTGAGAGGTTATTTTAAAGTTTACTTCTGATGTTTGGGAGATATCAATGCCTGCATGCAGATACCATTTCCCTGATGTTTTAAGATAATATTTAGGAAAGGAAATCACACTTTGCATCCTGCTTCAGTAATAAATGTCCTATTTCATTTAGAGTTCCTCACATGGCCAAAATTGTGCCCTGTAAACTGATTTCAGACAGTAAGTTTGGTGTAAGACCACAATTAAAACTTTGCAGTGCTTTATTCTGTCACACCAACAGCTGAACTCCTACTCAGTTTTGTCAAATGCATCAACCAAGGTGTGCCCACAAGCAAAAAGCCCTCTAATAAAAGTGAGGCGGAAGCTGGATGCATTTTGAGGTTTTATAAAGGTAACAGAAACCACACCCGAGCTAAACAAGGGGATGTGCATCATCCCTCTGTCCTGGTGCAGCCCAGGATGGTTTATTTAAATCAACAACAGGGCATTGGTCTGAAAACCAGCAACTTTTGGAGAGCAGATTAATTCCACCAAAAAATGGCAGAGGTTTGAAAGCGCAGCCCCATCCTCGTGCCTTCAGAAAAAGTACAAGCTCATGAATTATTTTGTGTGCTATGTGTTTTAAATATTTCCTGGATCCAGCTGAGAAACACAGTGACTTGCAGCAATAATCTGATAAGACATTGAATTTCTATTAATTACTGCAACTGTTTTGTGTGTTCATCTCATGAATTAAGCATTTTTGCTTAGATTTGGATTATTTTCCACCTTTCATTACTAAGGCGCTATCAAATCATTGTCAAAAAAAGCAAGACTGATAAACATTTAACATAAAAGAGGTGTATTTATTTATTTATGATTTTTTTGAGCACAAAGGTAATGAGAGTAGTGACAAATTTCATGTTTCATTGACAAGTTACTTTGAATTTCAGAATATACAAATATTTAAAACAACAGTTTACTCCCAAGTGTTTTGGTATGCCAAAGACAAATGAATCATGCATAAGTACTAATAAGGTTTCCAATCTGTCAGTTCTGTTTTCTCAGCTGCTCCCATGACTTAAGTTTGGATTGATTTGATTTGGTTTAATTTTTAGGTATTTCCTTTGAAGCGATGAATCGCAGGTACCAATATCAGTTCACAGGCTGTGCTCTGGGGGATGCACTGAGCTGGTGGGAGCTGCCCCTGCCGGGGAAGGGCTTGGGACAAGAGGATTTTTGGAGGTCTCTTCCAGCCCAGGCCATTCCAGGATTCTGCAACCCATCCCACAATAAAGCCTTGGAGGGATATTTACCTAGGGAATCCTTACTAGGCAGTGGCACAGATTGTTTTTCCCAGAGCCATTTCATGAGCAGGAGATGGTGGTGGTGATTTTCTAATCCAAACCAGTTTGCTCATTCAATAGTATCCCATAATCACACTGAAAAAAATATGTGCAAATGTCAACAGAATTATGGATTCTTTGATTAATAGAGACCAGATGAATTCCATTGGGAATTTCTTCTTGTGCTTGTAAGTCGTTGAATAATTCAGAAGCTTCTCAGGAAAGATCACTCCACTTAACAAGCCCTGGAATGATCCAAAAGATTAGCAGAGATTATCCTGATGGATAATTAGACATTTCACACAAGAAAATTATTATTCCAAAGCATAGATGAGGGCCATAGTTAGCAAAGCAACTGGAATTTGTTGGAGTCATGTGAGAGCTGTTATCTTATGTGGATCTCTTCTATGCAAAACCCAGGAGTTTTATTGTTATAGATCGTAATCTTCAGAATTGTATTGTTATTAATGTAAAATGTGAATTCTCCTCTGACAGTGGGTGGTGGTTGATTGCCTCTGTTTCCTGGTGAGATTGTCCATATATGACTGGAATGTGGATATATAGACTTTGGAAATATTGAAAATCAGGATTTGGGTAGCTCTGGTCTAACACAGCAGGACAATTCAATATTTCAGCTCCTCATTTGCACTGTGGGTAACAGCAGAAAATAATGGGAAACATTCTGAGGAGTTCACAACAAGGAAAAACACTGAGTTCAAAAGAATTTTGGATTTTCATTTTATTTATTTAATTGTGCCTCCTCTCTCTCCACCCTCTAATGAAGATACTGCAGAAAACTTTATTTATTTTCTACATGTGCAGTGTCAGGGCCATATCCAGACCTAGTTTCTCCAGAGGAAGCAAGAGATTATTGCAAAGGATAAGCAATTTTTCCTACTGAAGATTATTTACATTGCAAATAGTCACAGATGATGTTTAAAAATAGCAAGTGTGTTGTGAGGCATTTTTGATTCCAGTCTGAAAGTGGGGAGGTTCACGGGGGGGACAATTCTGGTTTGCTGTCCACAGATGAGGGCCCCAGTTCCTGGGAGGTGCCACGGAGCTGCAATGAGATGCTGTTGTGGGAGCTGTGGGAGTTGCTTCAGCTGCCTCGTGTCCATAGCTGGAGTGTATTTCACAAGAAAACCCCGTGATTAAAAAAAAAAAAAAAAAAAAAAATTAGCCGATGATGCATATTTTTTAGATCAAAGAACAAACACAAATGTTCAATTCCTTAATAGCAACCATAAACTTCTAAACCTGCACAGCTGATACAAACTTAGGGATGGGACACTGAGCTTTCAGCCTGAGTGTTTTGGGTTTTTGTTGTTATTTAGCAGGGCATTTTCTCTGAATTCTGCGAAAAAGAGCAGTTTGGGGGAAGAGATGTCTCATCTGTAGACAGGTGTTGATACATCAACTGCAGATGTGTACAGAAATACCCTTAACAGGTATTTGTTACATTTAGTTTGTTTTCATATAATAATACTCTGATAAGTATAAATTCTCACATTAGGATTGTGGAAGAGCCATTACCACACATTTCCAAACTTTCTTCCAGCGGGGTTGATTTCTTTGCTATTTTAACCTACCCTTTCAATCGCACAGAATTTTCCCAACTTCTAAATTCTAATTTTGTCTCTTTCTGACATCACCTCCTGAAAAAAAATTCAAATTTCTATGAGGCACAAGGTTACCAGTAGCTGTGATGTGAGTATTCCAAGCCCTGTTGTCTGAAGACAGTCTGCCAGCAGAGTTTAAGGATGACAGTGTTTCCTTACAAGGCCTTTGAAGTTCCTGAGGTACCACAAATGGCCGTTATTGAGAATTTGCCTTGATTATTATTTTTCCTGCCAGACTTTTAAGCCATACAATATCAGCTTTCTTTCGACTTTGCTGCTTAGTTCCTTTTATGGTAAAGCTTAATACAGTGACCATATGGAGCAGCTGAAAGGCTGCCAAGTGTTTAAGTGACAAGGTTATAAATACAGAGACAGCACGGGGTTTTTTTTCCCTCCTTAATGTATAGTCCTATTGGTTTGAGCCAAAGCAGACAATAAATCAGAATGTATAACTTGTTTTGCCACTCACTTCATAGGCTTTTTATATGTAGAGGGTATCTTAGTGCAGTAGGGGGAAATAGTTTCAGTTTGGGGAGGGAACGTTTCATGGAGGATACCTGTGGGGGCCAAAGGAAAAGTTAGACTTTGAGTTTTACAGCAAGCTCCCACCAAAACTCGGTGGCAAAGGGACATCCCTTCTTCCTTGGCTTTGGTCCTAGCCTCAGGCTGTCCTCAGCCCTGACCTGCTCCTCTGGGTGGAGAGGAGCTGCCTTCTCTTTGTCTTTTTCTGCTGCAACTGGGATGAAATTGAGATTTCATGGCTCGTATCTCCCGAGCAGGAATCTCTGCTTGCCCTGGTCTATGTTCTCCTGCAGCTCTTGTTGCTCTCCCAGAGCACATGAGGAGACAGGGCTCATTCCTGTCACTGTCTGACACTCAAGCACTTTGGGATGGTAGGAATTAAATTGTTTGTGTGAGTGTCAGAGAGAGGAAAGCAGAGAAGGTACCTTGCACGTGGAGGGAAAGGGATGCTGCTTATGAAAGCTCTTTTTCTTCTGCAGTAATTACAGCAGGAGAGATTTAAGACTTAGAAAGCAAAAGCTTCACATGGCTCAGGTCTGTGTGTGTCATCTGCACCTTTGCTCTCTTAATTGCACTGTGATATTTTTTGTTATCCGGATTTTATGGTTCTGTTTAATAGGAAACTTGTGGATGTAAAGGTCTGGTGTTGTATCAGTAGGATGAATTAGAAGTATATAAAGTTGTTTTGTTTTGTTTTTTCAAGAAGGAATTGGTTTTTCTTAGCTACCTGCTGCTGAAGGAGAGCTGCCCTACCCCAGAAACACAGCTGAGGCAGAACCAGCACTCCTGAAAGTAATAATTTGGATTTTTTGCAAACAGATGGTCAGAAACACAAACGCTTTGCCTTACAATCATCGCTTATCCCTTTGGCTGCCAATACTCCACTGCACACCTCTTTGCTGCTCTGTGCTAATGACATCAACTGAAAGGCCTTGGAATGTCAGCCCTTACCTGCTGCACTCCACAGTGAGCTGCCAGCTGGGCTGTTTAGGGAAGCTTTGTGCTTCAAGCACTAGGTCTGGCCTCTGGAGACTTGTGTTCCTACCAGGCTCTGCCTTAGATTTCCTGTGTGACCTTGAACAAATAACACTCACACAACCTCAGCTGCCCATCTGTTAACAGAGGCATGGTAATTATGATGGGAATGAATTTCACTTTGCAACAGTTCTTAGGCTGAAGACCCTTCATCAGAAGCGCGGTTCCAACTGTGGCCCTGGAGACAGATTCCATCTGAAAATGGAATCTCCCATGGTGGTGGAGGACAAGGTGCTTTCTGTGCTGTGATTGCTGAACTGCTAAGGAGTGACAGGAATGCAGGAACCTTAAAGCTGGACTCAAACCATTCTGTTATTTTATTTTTATTTTTCAGAAGTCCCACATTGGCCATGCCTGTCCCATCTCTTGACATGACCATTGTGACCATTGTACTGCTGCTTCCCCTGCAGACCCAGCATCACTTTTTCTTCAGTGAGTTCATCCCAGCTGTTATATCACCACTTTTCCCTCTGGCCTTTCTTTGCTTCTCGGTGACTCTGAAAATGGCCTATTTCTATAGCTGCAGCTCTTTACATCACAAAAAGAAGAGTTTTTTAACTGTTTAGTGCATCAGAGTGCTTTGGGGGATGTGCAGCCTTTGTTACAGGAGCTGCTGCCTCACGGGACCAGGAGGACCACGGGGACAGAGCAAAGGAGCTCAGAGCTGACAGGTGAATGATCCACGCACACACACAGCAAACACATCTGAAAATGTTAATTACCCTGCACACCCAGCTGTTAACCTGCCTGAACTGAACAGTCACTGGCCACATGTTCTCTTTGGTGAGAGCCAGGCTCTTCTGTCCTTCCCCTCATCCCAAGGGGAACCTTGCACAGATTGGTGCTGTGCTGCCCAAGTGTTCACCCAGTGCATCCTGACTCACCTGGCTGTGTGTAGCTGCCATGCAGTGAAACCATCCGAATTGCAGATATTTAATTTCCAGTTTCCTATGAATAGCTTTCACTATAAACATTGGTTTTGTTTTCTGAGGGGAGCTTTGGCAGCGTTGCAGCCTTGTTGTCTGTGTTTATCACTGAGGTATCACCATGGAAGTCAGAGATCTGACAGCTGCAAAAGGAAGACCCAGAAAGGTCAGCAATTCCCTCACCCAAAGTTTTTTTAGAAATGGATTGTCTTGGAGAAGGATGAGGAAGGGAGGTGGACAGTACAGTGGTTCTGGAAATGTTCTGAGTCCACAGGTGAAGTCATAGCTTAGATGATATTCATTTGTTAAATTTAGTTTATCTCTAGCCATTCTACAGTACTCTGGTGGGTGTAAATTATCTCACTTGGATTGTGGAAGACCCACTGCTGTCCATTTCCAAACTCTTCCAGAGCAGTGGAGATGTTCGAGGAGATGATGTGACAACCTCTGTCAAAATGTATTGTATGGAGGATGGAGACTCTCTCATTGTTCTCTAAAAGTACTTTTTGAGTGGTTGGTGCTGTGCTGCCATTTTCTCTCACTTTTCTGTGTGTAAGGGAATAAAAAGCTGTTTTCTGCTGGATTTTAAATAGACTGGAGTTCAACTGGGTTTTGGTTCACAAGTCAGTTACCACTTCAGGGGGAAACTGTCTGCATATGTTTGCATCTCCTGAGTTCTGCTCAGAGTTTCAGATTCAAACAAAACTGAGACCCCAAAGGAGAACTCAGCTTGAACTGGCAGCACACTCTGACTTGGGGTTGGAGCTATGCAAAATCTCTATATTTAGTTTGGTTTCAAATAGCTGCACTAAGTCCTTATACAGATCCCAGAGCGTGTTTCAAACTTTACTCAGTACTTACCCTAATTTCCCTTGAAATATTTGGCAATTTCAAAGTTTTCTATACAGCCTGCCAAAATTTTAGGTCTATAAGAAAACCTGATACAAGCATTTTTCTCTCTCCCTGCCCCCTCCAAATCATTCCACTCAAGTAAGCCCTAAAGGGCTGAGAGAGAGTGTGAGCTGTGTCTTTCTTGTAGAGGCAGATGTGGAGTGAAACCCTGAGAGACTGCAGCCACAGTTCCTCCTTCCATCCTACACCACTTCTCATTGATTCCAACAATATTTTCTTAAGTAATAACTGACTCTGACCTTGTCACCTCGTCCTCTGGAAACTTTTGTCTGGGTCTCTTTACAGAAAAATAGCACAGAACAGATTGTGATGTGAATAACCGTGGCATGTTTTCCTTGAGCCAGGCTTACCACATACAGAGCTCCAGCAAGGCACACACATTACTAAAAATAATAGCCTCAAACTATTCCAGGGTCGTTTGTTCATTATTAAGTCTATTACCTCTGCAATGAGGCTGAATGCTCAGGCCTTTCTGGTTCTGTGCAGGGCAGTTTATTAATGGTGCCTTTGTTTCAGAGGGATGGCATAGGGAGCTGAGCCCTGGACTTGGAGCTGCTCAGCAGCGATGAAGCAGCCACTTGGTGCTGTTTAATATCTTAAATGACTCCATGCCCATAAATCAGCCAGCCATAAATTATGTTTAATGCTGAAAAATAACCACCAAGCAAACAGATCTTTAACCTGTAAATGTTAATTCTGTTTGTTAATGCTTAGTGGCTCCAGCAGTGCTCAGAGCCTGCACAGGCAATTATTCATTTTGACTCCACTCCAACCCTTTTGCAGAAAAGCCTCTCCTAGATCTCCATAAAAATGGGAGCTGCCTCAAGGCACCCACCATCAAACAAAACTGTGGGAAGGGCACAGTCCCAGATTCAGCTCCTACCTGCCCTGCCCAGGACACTGCACCACAGCTGCCCTGGTGGGGGTCATATCCCACAAGAACCAGAGCCGGAGCTGAATTCCAGCCGTGCTCTGTGCAGGGTGGCTGTGCAGGTGTTTGGCCCTGGGACAGGGCAGCCTCACTGCAGAACCGCTGGAGCCAGCTCAGATGACTCTGACTGTCACCTGCCTGTGGTGCTGAGCATGGCCAGGGCTCTGTGCCAGCGTGGGGTGAGGCCACACTCACTGCTGGATGCCAGAAGGGGAAAGCAGGAGACAACCCAGGCTGAAAGGAGAAGATTTATTCCCATTCTTCCCCATTTCATTTATCCCAGATCTGTATCTCTCCCCTTCTCTTGTGCACTTTATCCCTACAGCTACAACCCCCTTTTTAAATGTATTTTTGGCTCTGTGTGGGGGGGTGCCTTCATTTTCCTGTGTATCATGCACATGATTTTTTTCCCACACATGGATGTTGGAGAGGACTCTTGGCTGCAGGATGGAGACAAGGCAGAGAGGAGCAGGATATCCCATCAGGGATGCCTTTACTGCCAGCTCCACCTCAAGTGTGACTGGATCCTGCTCTGTTTTGGTGGTGCACAAATAATTTTGTGAATCAAATCCTCTACACCTGATTCTCCTTTAAATGCTTCATTTTGATTTAAATCAGCAAGTGGATGATTCAAAAAATTCAAGCACACATCATTAGGTGTCTATTTACCTTTAAAACTCTACTATTGAAATATTTGTAGCATAGGATTATGGAATTACTTGGGTTGGAAAGGACATTAAAGATCATCTGTCTCCAACCCTTCTGCCATGGTAAGGGATGCCAATTATGTTATCTGGAATATTTCTTGCTTCCAATTCTGTTGAAATCATTCTCTGCCTGAGTAACACTAATGTTCACTCTGAATTGTGGCTTTCTTTGTTTCTTCTAGGCAATGGAAAAATCAAAGAGTTTATAAGGTAAAATAATTTTGTACATCAAGAAGCCAGCTGGAGCTTAAATCTATTTTACATTTGATTCTATTTTATTGTTTTGTTCCTGTGTTTCACTAAACACAAATGTTTGGAAATGAAGTTGGTTAAAACATGGCAAAAATCTGTAGCAAAATTTGCAATTAAATCTTTTACCTTCATTTGAGCAATTAAAAACAGTTGATAATGCTGCACATGAGTGTGTTTATTCTACATTGGTAAAGTATCATTTCTGGGGAAAACCCTTTTTTTCCTATTTCTTCCCTGATAATTGGCAACAGGTCCAAACCATGAAGCTGAAGTTTGTCTCTTGTTGAGATGGAAACTATATTATCTATATAATACTTTATTGGGTCATTTTTTTTCAGTGGTAAAAACTGACTACTGATGAACTAAAGCAGGCATTTTCATTCTGAAAGTTGAAGTATTTACATCAGAAAGATTTATCAGTACAGTTCCATTTCATTCCATAAGATAAAATGATGTGGAAATAAATATTGGCCTTGATCTAAGCTGCTGTCCAGCAACAGGAAAACCATATATCTCTTTTTAAAAATACAACAGTTCGAAAAATACCAGAGAAACTGGGCCGACAATAAAATGTATGTGAGAACCAAATGTTAACGTTCTACTTACCAAACTCTTACAAGCAGAAGAGAATGTGTAGAATGGTAATTAACACCCACTCACCATATTCTTTTGGAAGATTAAGGAACAGGTCCTAGCCCCAGTCCTTACCTTTGCAAATATAATCTCATCAATTCATCCAATTCCAAAGAAAATGAGGTTTTCATTTCACCTTCCTCTGCCAGCTTTTTTTCTCATTGGGCTGCTTTTCCCTTTCACCACATAAGCATCCCTGTTTCACCTAGGGGTGAAAATTCCTTGGCCTTTCAGTGCAGCCAGTTAAATCTCCACAAAAATAGATGGGATATCACAGATGCAGGAATTATGACAGCAGGGTTTATGACATCTGATAAAGCTGAATTTAAGCTCCTGCATCTAAAAATCCAGCCATAGAAGAAGCAGAATTTTCCATTTCTGGCCCAAATGCCACATCTCTCATTGCTAATACAAATAATGGTTTCCATACAGAGACCACAACTCCATCTCCCCCTCCTTGTGGAAATGTCACACAACTTTTTCTCATTCAAATCACTAAAAATATGTATTTAGTTAGCTTTTCAAAATGCATGTATTACCTAATGACATGATTGCTTGGCTGCCTAATTTACAAGAAGTCACTTGCATAACCAGCAGATAAATATAGATGAAGGTTTAATCCATGTGTATATAAAAAGAGAATTATCCATGTGTATATAAAAAGAGAATGTATGTGGTTTTAACTTCAAGAATACAAAAATTTACCTTAAAGCCTCTATTAGATTTTTTAAAAAGTTTTGTTTTCCAAACATAATCTTTAAGAGACTTTTGATTTGGTGATTTCTGCTGTGTTCTGAGACTTTATAAAATATAACTGCTTTCATTAACCGGGGAATCACCTTCCTTTAACATCCAGTTCCCTCGCATCTGGCAGCATCCATCCCTGCAAACATCCTCTCAGCCAAGAACATTTTCTTGGTGTTAGCATGCAAATATTTTCATGCACCATCTTGCTGAGACTTTAGCAGATGCAGATGCAGGTTTCATTTATTGCATATTTTCTAAATATAACCACAATACGCCTTCCATGTGATTCTGAGAGTGAAACGTCTTAGCAAATTGACTTTTCCCTGGAATTGCTGGTTCTTGGCCAGGAGGTGTTGGTTGAACACTGGTAGGAGCAGATGTAACAAGGCAATGAAGGTGATCATTAATGCTATTACATACATTTACTGGAGCAAAAATGAAAGTTTCGATTTCCACGCCATTAGGAGCCTGCAGAAGGATAAAAATGCAGTTTGCAATCGTCGCTCAGATAAATGATTGCTGCTCTCAAACCCTTGAGCAGTTTTAACAAATGATCACTGGCTGGATTCCACTGTTGGATGGTGTCTTCAGAAAACCAGAACTATTTAAACACATCATCAAAGATTCTTAATGAATCCATTCTCTATATCCCTCCCCTATGCTGGTAGGAAACATGGAGCTGGATACGACTGGAAAATTGAACTGATACCAAGGTTCTCTAATCTCCCTCTTCTGCTGAATTTATGGATGTGCTCGTGTTGATTTATTATTGAAATTTCTTTTAGTAAAAAGCAATGATATCAGGGAGCTAGAATGACACATGAAATGTAGTCCAAGGTAAATTAAAGTACTTAAGCACAGCAGTTATCTCCTGATTATAACTAAGCACATTAGACATCTCAGGATTCTTGCAAACACTCAATATATTAAGATGATCAGTCATCAGCACGGCTTTCTTCGTCTTGCTGCTGTTATGAATCACTTTTATAAGAAAATGAGCTCTTGATTCCTATCTAGGTAGGGAGACTCAAAGGAA
Organism: Chlorospingus semifuscus; assembly: GCA_035048045.1. NCBI lineage: Eukaryota > Metazoa > Chordata > Aves > Passeriformes > Passerellidae > Chlorospingus > Chlorospingus semifuscus. The sequence goes on from JAWWMS010000028.1 coordinate 502,585, forward strand.
AAGAGAAAAAAGGGTTTGTCAGAGCAGTAATGCAAGGCACCCCTGGCTGGATTTCCCCCTGAATTGGTGCGGACTGCACTAATGGGGAATAATAAAGTGTTAAAGTGACCTTGGTGAATCTGAGGGTGTGACATTGACATTGGAAGAAATAGCAGGGCAAGAGGGAGTGTCCAGCTTGAAAATTACATAACTGCCAGCTGCACATACACACAAATAGCTTTTTGTACCTGTCAGTAAGAATGAAAATCTTGCTCTCAATCAAATGATGAGACAGCAGCACATCTCCTATCCTAAAAGAGTAAAATCACAGGCTTATGTCCCTGGGCACTAGAACTCCATTCCAAGTGAGCATCTGGTACAAAAGACAGCAGAGGAACTTCCCAGGAACACACCAGTCAGCCCCTGTCCCTTCCAACACTGCCCATCAGTGCTGCTATTATTATCTGATTTCCGAATATATAAATCCTAGCAAAGGTAAAATAATAGGACTGTTACAATAACTGTACACACCTCTAGAAACATCAGCAGCCGTGGTTTGAAGGGATCTGATACCACTCCAACAGGTTTCATACTCAATGAATTTTTCAAAAGACAGGAGAGCAATCTGGGAACTTGTAGTTTGTTGCTGAAGTTTCGAGGTTCACACCATTATTTGCAATAAATTTGAAGATGGTGGAATATAAGGAAAGATTGAGCCATCAAAGTTGCTTTCTTTTATCCATGGCTTCATTTTTATCAGCTGAAGGACAGAGTTTGCTCCTGGTCTGCATTTAGTGAAGAACAGCAGAGCCATCATTTAAAATAATATTATGAATTGGAAAATATAGAATGGGGATGGAAATCAAACCTGGAGTCTGAAATGAATACTTAACATTCTGTAAATATAGAATTAAATAAATATAATTACATATATATATAAAACCCCATAATATAAAGTATTGTATTGTGATTACATTGGCAGCAACAGAGAAACAAAGAAATTGTCATTCAGCATATAAACAACCCTTTTAGATTTTTATTCCCTGAATGGCATTCCAAGATACAAACAAGGCTGCATGTCTCAGAAAACATCAGAGGTTAAAGAGGCACGGGACAGAGAGGGGCTGGTTCTATCCCAATCGTGTTTGCCCCAGCCAGTGCTGTTTGATTTGGATTGCTTGTGTGACCGTGGAAGGCTTTTGGAAGCCATGAGGTGAGCAGGCTGAGATGGCCTGTGATGGTGACACAACCTCAGTGACACACCCTCAGTGACACACCCTCAGTGACACACCCTCAGTGACACACCCCACAGTGACACATCTGTTAGTGACACCCATAAGTGACATGTCCCTCAGTGACACACCCTCAGTGACACACCCTCAGTGACACACCCTGAGTGACACACCCTCAGTCAGTGACACACCCTCAGTGACACACCCCTCAATGACACACCCCTCAGTGACATGCACTCAGTGACACACCCCTCAGTGACACACCCTCAGTCAGTGACACACCCTCAGTCAGTGACACACCCTCAGTGACACACCCTCAGTGACACACCCTCAGTCAGTGACACACCCTCAGTGACACACCCTCAGTCAGTGACACACCCTCAGTCAGTGACACACCCTCAATACCTGCTGTGTGCTCCGGGCTGGGCTGGTTGGTGTCAATGTTTGCCCTGTTCAGGTCCTTGTCACCTCTCGTGCTTTCTCGGGGCTGAAGGGCAGCCTGGGGCACAGGAAGAAAATCTTTTCTGTTCTTGCCCAGCACATTTTGGCTGAATCCCGGTAAAACTGGCTGAGCTGGAGCTGCACAGCTCCCACTGCACTCGCTGTCCCTGCCAGGCCAGGATGCACAAGCACCTTCAGTCTGTTCAGCTTTACCCACACAACAGCACCTCCCCTACCAACAAAACACATCAGCGTCTCAGAGCACAACCAAAACTAAACTGTTCCCCACTAATGGCCTCTAAGCTTTGGTCTTGGCTCTGCCTTGGAATCATGGAGTGGTTTGGGTTGGAAAGGATCTCAAAGACCTTCTCATTCCATCACCTGCCGTGGACAGGGACACCTTCCCCTGTCCCAGGCTGCCCCAAGCCCTGGGCACTGCCAGGGATCCAGGGGCACCCACAGCCTCTCTGCTCACCCTCCCAGGGAGGAATTTCTTCATAATATCTAATCCAAACCTATCGCTGCACTCCTCCAGCTGGGATGGAATTATCTTGTCTTAGGGAGTAAGGTCGTGTTCTGCCAAAGCTTGGCATGCAGGAAGAAAATATTCTTCCCCTCTTTTTCTGTCTGAAAGTGTTTGAATAATGTTTCTGTCCTGGGATGGATATGTGTGCTACGTGGCTTTCTGAAAGCTACAATATATTTTGGAATTAGATGCTTCCATTGTGGTTTACTTCTGCCTAATTTATTCTTTGGGTTTGCTGTTGGTTTTGCTTATTAAAATGAGGTTTGATAGCAGTTGTGTTCCTTTTAGTGAGTTAATTCCTATCATAGAAGAGAGGCAGGAGTTTTGGCTCTGAAGCGGAAATACTGTGACCTGTCAGGTACAGAATTCCACTTTTGTAAAAACTTTTTCTTCCCTACTGCTAATTTATCACAGATAAACCTAGCTGATAATGCACTTTGATACTACAAAAATAGATGTTGGCTTCCTTTAGCTTCTGAGGAGAAAAGCCTCAATAACAGACCCATCAGAAAACCTCAAAAAGTAAGCCAGGTTTGCAAGACACAGGAGTATGTTTACAAGTCTGTTATCAATAATTTAAGCCTCACTTGTCAGAACAGAAGATGGAAATATATAAGCTGCCGTGCATTTTCCTTATGTATTTGCTAATCCGCCGCCAGCCTGCCAAACAGATTTAAAAGATATTTCCATTTCTGAAGGAAAGTTGCCTCCGACTTTCAAGGTCCATAGATTTTGTGAGTGTGTTGGAGCTAACTTGTGCTGAACAGCACAGTGACAGGGAGCCTGCAGTGTGCATTGTTTCCCCATGGCTGCAGTCGGCTCCGTTGTTGTTCTCGTGATGCCTGGAAGCACCTGGGAGCAGACAAAAGTGAATCTGTGGCAGCAAGAGCTCTCCCTGTACTTTTTAATCTGGTGCTGGAGAATGCTCCCAGACGAAGTTCTCTGCAGGTTGCTTTTGAGCTCTGCATCTTTTCTGAGCATATTCCAACGAAGTCGCTTTGTTAAGGAAAGTTGAAGGGATGTGTTGTAGCTGCTCTGTGCACAGCAATTAGGAGTCAGGGGTGATGTGTCTGTCAGAGTCACAGGAACAGCACAGGCTCTGCTCAGGCAGCTCTGCAGGCTGCATGCCCATGTAGGAATGAGGGGGACATTGCAGAAGGTGTGATTTTAGGCATTTTTTTCAAGAAATCTGCAAATTAAATTCCTGCTCCCTGATGTGTACTGATGTCTGATCCAAGGGGACTGCACAGCTGGAAACTACCACAGCTCATTTCTGCAGTGCCCAGTGCTGTCCCCAGCAGATCTATTTCTGCTTTAAAGTCAATAAGAATGGATTTCAACTCTAATTTTTCCCTTCTATTCCTACAGGAGAGAGAAATCCTTCCAATGGCAAGCTCAGAAGGTGTTACCATCATCACTAATGAAGACGTGGCACATTCCTGGTACATCCTCTCCTTATTCACATCTAATGCAGCATTCCCTCCCTGGCAGGGTGGGCAGGCCCTGGCACAGGGTGCCCAGAGCAGCTGGGGCTGCCCCTGGATCCCTGGCAGTGCC
>JAWWMS010000028.1:506419-516479 GCA_035048045.1 Chlorospingus semifuscus
CCTGGATCCCTGGCAGTGCCCAAGGCCAGGCTGGACACTGGGGCTGGAGCAGCCTGGGACAGTGGGAGGTGTCCCTGTCATGGCAGGGGTGGCACTGGGTGGGATTTATGATCCCTTCCAACCCAAACCATTCTGGGATTCTGTGATATATGATTCTCTGTTAATAATGTAAAGAAGGAAAAAGTAGGTGGATCATAAGGCCACCCTTTGTCTCATGCACTTGAGCCAGTAATGGTTTAGCAGAGGGAGCTCTGAGAGAGCCCCAAGGATTAACTACAAAGGCAATCTCAGCTTCTCTCTGTCTCTGTCCCTTCAAGTGTGTTCTGTGCATTTCCAGGCTATAGAAACCATTCTGGTTTATCGTCAAAGAGGCAAACAGCACAGACCACAAGCTCTCCCTTTTTCTCTTTTTTTTTTCCTTTTCCTCCCATGACTGAATATTCTGCTTGTCCCTGACAAGGCTCCCAGGTAATCCAGGACAGGGATGAGCAGTGGTTCCTTATTGAGAAGCACCCAGCCTTTGTTCCAGTATCCCAGGGGCCCAAGGGTAGGAGAAGCAAGGTGTGAAAGAGGCAGTGTTGTGCTGAGGGCAGAGCAAGGGGAACACTCCCTTTTCCAGGGAGCAGCTCGTGTCCCAGCCAGGCAGATCTGTCATTTACAGATCCCTCTGCCCTAGCTTTGACACTTTGAGCAGTTGCAGATGAACATTAATTGCCCAAATGACTCCAAGCTCAGAATATCAGCTGAATTGAAGCAGACAGCCATCTGACAGAGAGATTTCCATCAATATTCCCAGTCCCTGGAGTGCAACAGAAACAATCTACAACGTGATCCTGAGTTCACTCTGGCAGAGATGGGCACACACACCAGGAGAGGACTGCACTCCAGCCAGGAGTTCTGTCCCAGCACAGGGATGCACATGCAGATACAGCCCAGCCTTGGGGAGGGTGCACACAGTTGTCACATTTCCTTCTCCATGGAAGGGGGAAACAACAATACTCTTTGCTTACCTTTTAGAATAGAGATAAAATTTCAAACCAAAGGGTTTTTTCAGTCCAGGTTGGCAGCTGTAATTTTGAAGGAAAATCTTTTGCATGTCTGAATTTGATCAGTACATTAAAAAGATAAGCATGAATTGATGAATTGGTGATTGTTCAATCACAGAATCACATGATTCAGAGGGACCCTAAATCCCACCCAGTGCCACCCCTGCCATGGCAGGGACAACTCCCACTGTCCCCAGTGTCCAACCTGGCCTTGGGCACTGCCAGGGATCCAGGGGCAGCCCCAGCTGCTCTGGGCACCTTGTGCCAGGGCCTGCCCACCCTCACAGGGAGGGAATATTTTTTTTTCCAATATCCCATCTAAACCGGTTGTCTGCTAGTGGGAATCCATTCTCCTTTATGCTGTCACAACAGACTCCTTTAAAAAGACCCATCTCTATCTTCCTTGCGTGTCTTTTTAACCTTAAGACTATTGGAGATCTTTTCTTTCAAGCAGATAATGATGAAGAAGGTGGTCTAAAAAGACATCAAATTATGGCTGACCATTGGATATCAAGTGGCATGAACAAAAAGTACCTCAGTTTTGTACCTGCCACAGAGCAATAACCTCAACAAAACTCCGATGCCCACCAAGACAGCACAAAAAGCAAGCAGGGAAGGGGATTTTGTAGAATTATGTTCTCTCTTTTGCCCCATACTTGTAAATATTTACATTTGCATTGCTTTTGAAAGGCTCTATGTTAGTTTGGATCCAGCTAAGCTGACTCCATTTCCTTTAAGAATGAGACAATATTCCAGACTGTTTAATGTTCCTGAGGTGGATTTCTCCACGATGTAACACACTTATTGGTGTTCTCAACTGAGCCTTGAGCACATCTGAATCATTTAAGGGTTCACCCTTGTCTAGTTAAAAATCAGTGTTTGAATATCTATCAGTATGCAAAACACTCATTTGCTACCAGAGTTAGAGCTCCTTATTATACCAGGAAGAATTTAAGTTTTAATTAGCATTTCCTCTGGTGTACTAAACCCACTGAGACTACTAGACTTACTAAAATTTAATTAACTTGACAAAAGATCCTAATTGTTTTCATGCCACTAGTCCTTAGTGGGACTAAAAATAATACCCTTCAAATTAAGTGTCTGCAACCCACCTTCCTTTTGGATGTCCTACATACATCAAATTGGTTGGCCTACATATAATTATAGCTGGTAGGAAGCCTTGCCCACTCTGGAATCAAGATTGTTTGCTCAAAAATGGGGATTTTTAATGGCAATGCACAGTGATGAACACCTATTATTCAAAAGGCCTAATATTAATTCTTTCCACCATCTTATTAAGTTTTGGAGGTTTATTGATTTATCTTGATGTGCAAACTAATCAACAAGATGTAGCATTCATTTAAATCAATATAGAAGCCTAATATTGGCAAGAGAAAAGAAAGATTAATGTATTGGTAGTGCAACTATGATAAACAGTATATGTCTATATGACTTGTAGTGTGAAATTTGGAATTAAAATAAAAGTACTTCCTGCTCAGGATGCTTCTCATATTTTTATTTCTTTCCCAGTTGAGCTGCTCAGATCATTCCAAAGCTTTGCTCACTTTGAGACACTCATCATGAAAGAAACGTGAGTGTGGAAAGCATTAGGACACAGCCCTAGGAGCACTGGGGACAGCTCTGTTACAGGAGTGTGCATGCAGAACAGAGGAACTGCAATCCAAGGAATGCTTTGGCTATGGATATCTGCAGACAGGTTTTATAAGGAGAAGGGATCAAGGAAAAGTACCCAAACTCTTTTGCCAAGATGAGGATTCCTTTGTGAGCATCCCTGCATTACAGGAGTCAGATCTGTTTGTCTATTACCTCCAAAATTTAAAGAATGAATCAGCTTGGAAATCAAATAAAATCCATCACTTGTTATTCCTCTGCTGAACTTTGTTGGGACGGAATATCCCTGAAGTGCTCAGCAATCAGTGCTCATACAGATGTGTGTTGGGCAATGTAATCCATTATGTGGACGTTCTTTAAAGAAACTCTGGTTTTGGGAAGGCTCAAACTCCACTGCCTCCTGCAATGACAAAGTTCAGGCTGAGGCTGCACCACTGTGAATGCAAGAGAATATCAAATATCTGCATTGTTGCATCCTCTCAGCACTGGGAGAGAGAAACCCGTAAATCTCCGTGCATCCACAGCCTTCGGCTCCTTTTTCTGCCCAAACATCTGGCTGCTTTCTCACTTTCTCACATCTGAATACTAAGGAGATTACCTTGGCTGATGAACCATCCAGACTGCCTGTTCAACACCTCTTTTCTGCTTTCCTCGCCAAGTTCCTGCTTTGTTTCCTTCCCTCTCAACTGGAACCACAAGGTACTCTCCAGCCCCAGCTTCCATCCAGATTTATTGACATGAACTCAAGGTACCCAAGTGCAATTGCATTGTACTACAATTATTAGAATCTCCTGAATATACGTACATAAAATATTTTTAATGAACAACACCACAGAGTTCACATTCATAACTTTTGCCCTAATAAATAAAGTCTTTTTTGTGAGCCTTTCACTAAAAAACCACCAGATGTCTGTATGTATTTCTTGAAGACAAATATTTAAAATTAAACTCTCATTAACTTTTCTCTGCATGTACAAAATAGTGAACTCTAAACACTTGTCAGGGGCATAAGTTTAGTACATAAAATTTAAAGAAAACCAGGTATATAGTCAATAACATGGGACTGCAGGCCACCAAATATTCACTGCAGAAGCCTTTATGCATTTGGAAGAAATTAAGTTCATGTTTTTAGGAAAATGTTCATCTTTGTCCCTGTAGACAACATCTTATGAACAATAAAAATCTAAAGTAAACTTTGTTCCTCTTCCCATCTCTGCCTTGTATTTGATTTTTTCCTGTGACTAATGAATCGTTAGCAACTTTAGATAAAACACAGGGATTTTATCTCCTGGGTTTAACAACTGTGAGGATCAGATTGGAACCCTCTCACATACTTATCATCACTTCCTAGAATGCGCTGACTTTTAAAAAAGCTGCTTTCAGCAGTTTTTCGTGGCCTGACCTCCTGTTCACCTTGAGCATTCAGACACATAATATCTCTAATGAAAGACAAGGTATTTTATTAAAACAATTCATTATAATCCAGTTTTCCAATCCAGCATTTTTGCACACCTTCAGAGCCTTAGATTTGACCAGAACAATTTATGAATTTAGAAAATTGAAGTGTAATTGAAAATTATAATGTGCAAAAGCAGTTGTGATTAACATAATGTGGAGACAGGTAATAGGAATGGCAAAGACTCAGAGAAGAAAATAAATTACTTCAAGCTTCTGAAGTTTAAATGTCTTTATCCAAATATAAGCCATCAATAACACAGTGTTTTGTGAGAATGCTGAGAACACTTACAAAATCATCTCCTCATTATCTTTCACTGAGAACACTGATAATTTCATTTGGATGTAGTCTTGCTCTGTTCTAACATCTTTCTTTTCTTATAGTTTTTAAATGGTGTACTTTGGATATTTTATTTTAAAATTGTTTGTCCACTATAAATTAAAAACAATTGGTACTAGATTCAGAAGGAACCTTTTGAGAGAAATTCTTTAAAAACAGATGACATACTCAGTTTTAAATGAGTCTGGGTGTCTTAGGTACACTGCAGTTTCTGCTTTTCGATAGCAAATGTAAGATTTAACTCTGTCTGGTTCAAGCAAAAGAATAATTCATTATGGAGGAATTTATCAGGACTTTATTTCTTTTTTCTGTCAATAGGAAGGATAGGTATAGTATAGTTCCCTTAAATGGAAAACTGTCATAGAAAAACAAATCTGTGGTTTGGATTGGGATTGGATTTAGGAGAGATTAAAAAAATATATGATTGGGATGAATCTCTGATATTCACCCAGGAAAAAAGCTTTGTATAACAGTCTCTTAACCAATTTAAATATCAGTATAATGAATATTCATTTCCTGCTGCTTAAAAAAAAGCATTAAAAAAACCTGAAGAAGGTAAAGAAGGTAAAGCCTAGTAAGTGTTAACATCTCTCTCTTGAAACCAGTTGTGCTGATTTACACTTAAGGCCTGAACAACAGAAATCATACATTTTTGTAAAGAAAAACAGTTTATACTTTAATTATCAAATCCCTTTGCAATTCCACAGTGACAGATTTTTCTGGGAATGAAACGGCATCAGGCTGGAAGAACATTGGTGCCATGAGGAAGGAATAGCTGCTTCTTAAAGGTTTGCCAGCCCTAAGCATGAGATACAAAATTGAAAAGAAAAGTTAATATTTGGGTAGGAAAAATCCCAAACTGATGGAAAAACATCTGCTCCGTTTAGAAACTAATGGAAAATATCAGTGCACTCAAAAGAAATAGTGCAATTAAAAGACGAAATTGCTGAGGAAATATAGTTGGTGGAAAATGTTTATTAACTTTGAACATCTATGAGGATTGTGTAGGCATTCCTCTTCAATCACCAGAAACACAAGTAATGCTCTAGCACATGCAAACAGTGATTTTTAAAGCAGATCTTACAAAATTTAACATTAAGTCATATAAACCATCACGGCCTCAGTGTTACAGGACTTTTTCTTCTGGATTTTTCAGTAAATGGAAGACACAGATTCTATTTACAGGGGGAAAGAGCATGTTGTTCTTATTCAAGAAACTATCCTCGTGTTCTCTGAACCTAAACAAAAAGTAATAATAATTTGTCTTCATGTCTGCAACAGCCACAAAGCTATGATATTTTTCTGAGTATATTGGCCAAAATCACAGGGTTCTCTTCCAAATATTGTAGAATTCAGGAAGTTTTGTGCACATGCACAGTGTGGTTTTCATTAGAGCAGGATATAGGATGGAAGGGAGCTTATCCCACTCTTGACTGCATTACCTTGAATTCAGCCACAACTCCCCAGACTTCATGGAGCAGAGGCTGCAGAGCTGGAATGTAAATATAAGCTGAAGAAAACCCGGTTAGAAATGGATCTGAGCATTATCCCATGGTAGCTGTGATTAGATTGGAAGGCAGAGCTTGCAGCAGAGAGTTCAGGCTGCATTTAACCCCCCTGTCTTGTTTCAGACTGAAAGTGCCCAGGACTGTGGTGACCACTGGTCTGAGCCCATCCACAGCTCCGAGCTCCACGTGGGACCTCTCTGGACAGAAGAACCCAGTTCCTGATTTAGGATGCAGGGTGAATATCAAAACTGTCAGCTAAAAGCCTATACAGTTTGATGTTCTCAGTAAACATGTGGCCCTAAACCCAGATCATCTTAATTCTCATGGGTTTAAGACTTGACTTGATTCAAGTCACTCATCAGTGACAAAACTGATGTTTGTGACTTAAAACCTGACCCTGGCTGCTTCAAAGCAGCACCTGAAAATCAGCTGCAGAGGTTATTGAACTCCCCTTCATCTCATCTCTGATTGAGTTCTATAGGAAATAGTAACCACACAGAACCCCACAATTTCCTAATAGATGTAATTCAAGGCACATATCTGAATTTATGAATCCTGTAGTAAATAACTAAATATTTTGAGAATGATAATATTATGTGAGAATATTCAAACCTGATGGAAAATTTTAGCTGGAATTTTCTTCTAAAGTAATGTGACATCAGATATCCTATTCAGTCTTTGAATGTACTAGATATGCATGTTCATTACCATTTCTGATTCAAGAATTTGCTTAGTTAGCCATCTGTTCTTTTATTTGTAAGACTTAATTAGATTTCAGTATTGATGCATGATTGACCACAAATCAGGAAGTCTCTGATTTATGCTCATACTCTTTTTTGGTCTTGGTTTTGAAAAATTGATTGTAGTAGGAAATAGAGAAAAAAAAAAAAAAAAAAAGGTAGGCACATGCTGACCACCTTGAAACATTGATTGGAAAATGCTGAGATCTGTAGACCTCAACATGACTTGATGGGCAGGAGCATTGTCAATATATGCAACCTGAATTAATATTTTAATAGAATTTATTTGCAGAGCTAGAAGAGCAGGATGTAGGATGTCTGTCCTTGTCACCTGCTGATGTGTGATCCTGTGCACGTCCCTTTGCACCTCAGATTTCCCAATACCAGCCCAAGTCCTGCATTCCCTTGTGTCTCCATTTCCCTTGGTTCTGTCGGCTCTGGAGATCAGCTGCATTGTAGATCTCAGCCAGGCAGAAAGGGATCCTGGGTCTGACTCTGATATTGGGCTCCCAGGGAGATGGGTCACAATTCTCTAGGCCCAGGCCCATAAAATGTAATGCTCAAATTCCAGTTTTCAATGTCCTGCTGACTGTCTAACCATGGAACCTGACTGTGTTCCCATGATGATAAACCTGGGGCTGCTCTCCTTGTTGTTGTTATGTTTATGTTGTCTATCTGCCTATATCAAAACCAGACTTCCCTGGTGGAATGTTGGTGTTAAAAAAAGACCTCACCCAAACCAGGAATAGCTCAGAAAATGCTCTCTTTACTTGTCATGGTTAAACTGGTCCTACTATTTACCCTTCCTGAAAAGATGGGGATCTCTCAAGGAGCTGCTGCTGGTGCCTGATGGGCAGATCATTCTGTAGATAAGCAAGTGCTTGAAGCCTTCTTCCAAAACAATGCCCAAAAATGTCTGAAATGCTGGAAAAGGAGAGCTCCACTGACTGGAAATTAGACCCAGCAGGCCCTGCAGGGACACTGGGGATGGAGAACTCAGAACTGCAAAATGATTTCTTGGTTACGCAGAAAGCCTGTTCAGATTTCTTGCATAGGAAGACCAAAGGCTGTGGAGGGAAATGCAGTTTGAACCCCAGTAGAAGGGAGTGTGCTGCATTCAAAGCAACCATGCCCTGGAGTGCAGGGGGGGGACTTAATTTATAGTTAATGGCTCAGTTGTACATTGTCTTTTCAGAGGTCCCAGGTGCCGCCAGACCCCTGTTCAGACACTGCTGTTTTATTTCCTGGGTTCACTTTTTGAAGTTTAATCTCAGATCAAGAATATTGATGGTACCAACGAAAGCAATCAATTAATATGCTCGGTATTTTGGGTCTAAATTCATAATTATAGGTGAAATCACCCTTTCTGAAGAGCTGCCAGGAGCACTCATGTAGGGCACAGGCTTTATGCTGGCCTGCACAGAAGATAATTTGTGTTTTCAATAGTGTTTTCTTTTTTGATTTATGTAGATCATGCAGCCAAATACTTTGTATTTTTAGCTGACATGGAAAGACTTTCTCAATACAGCGTGGTTTAGAAAAATCCATTCAGTCAGGAAAAAAGGTTGTGATGACCCATTAAGGAAACATTCCTTAAACCCCAGCAGTTTAATTTAAAAACATCTTGTTTCTTCAGTCTGTTAATCCTAAACAAGCCCTGGACATTTTTGAACTATGCAACTAATCCTGAGAATCCTCACCCATGCAAATTGTTGCTTAGAATGGGAATAAAAAATTATGCTGTCAGGTTTCATATCTGGGATATAGAGGACTTCACATTTTAGATTATAGAAATGTCACTAATCTTCTGAGGGAATGAAACACACTTTAACCTTGCCCAAGAACTTCTTTGCTGTCATTAAGGTAAACAGAATGAATATTAATAGGAGAGTTTGGCCTGTTAAGGATGGAAGGCAGTATCTGTACCAAAATGCAGTTCAGAACGCTGAAATTGGCCTCCTGGGCTGAAAATCCTAAAACGCATTAACGTCCCAAATGCCATGAGGAGCTGATGGGAGTTTTTGAAGGTATGAGGCTAAAACTTCCTCCAGCATGTTCAACACTTGCAGAGTAGAGGATGCCTGCTGATGGAATGGGGCAGGATTGATTTGCTAATGGATGTTTGTCCATTTACATCTATGGATCTTCCAGCCACAAGGTAGCAGATATGGTGGGAACTTCCATTTGTTGTGGGAAGAGGAGGAGAGCATGAGATCATGGCCCTGGATAATATGGCCATAGTAAATCATTCATTATTGTGATGTGTATATTGCCTTGGGTTACCTTCAGCAATGTGAAACATGACAGGTTGTTTCTTTATTTCTAATGATTAAATAGACAAAAAGCTTAAGACATCTTCTGATTTCCATTTCTCCTTTTTGGGATTTTTATCTACCATTGTTTTCAGCTTCCTGAGGGTGTTCTTTATTTAAAATAATGGAAGAATGGGGAAGAAATGAAGAAGGAAGGAAACAGCTGAGAATGGAGACAGAACTCCTTCTCTAACCACTGTGTGAAGCTTCTGACATGCCTTGACATTGCTTCTCTCATACAGATTTAAAATATGTATTTCAAAACTTCCCCATGCCCCTAAGCCATAAATATTTAATTCTCAGTATTACCATCAATCAGCTTAGAGGATCTATGAAGGATATTGGTGGTAAAAGCTTCTTGTACTATTTGCTGCAGACCTCCAAAAGCACTCCAGTTACTCAGAGCGCTTCTGAGGAGCTGCTGGCACAGGGGGGTGTTGATTCCTGGCTCCCTGGGACCCTCGGACACCTCAGCCTGGATCAGAGAGATGAGAGACAGCCCAAGAGCAGAGCTTTGTGCAAGGCAGGCAAATTCCTGCAAGGAGCAGGAGAAAGGCAGCAGCTCCCTCTGGGGCAGGATAATGGGCTGCAAAGGGGAGCCAGAGAGTGAAGGAGCATTTTGTAGTATACTCAGGCAAAAACAAGAGACAAGACAGATGATGTGAGAGGGTTAGAAAAAAGGCAATAACAAGAATCCACTGAGAAAGGAGGCTTAAAGTGTGTCAAGTTTTGGGTTTTTTTTATAAAGTATAGTTAAATTTATCATCCATAACAGAGGGCTCGTATCAGGAGGGTTTTGTTTATTTATTAGTTTTGATACCAGAATACACCGTACTTTGGACAGCAGGTGAGGGAGGGGATTCTCCCCCTTTACTCTGCTGTCCTGAGACTCCACCTGGGCTGGGGTGGTGCCACCTGGGAACAGTTCTGGTGTCCGAACACAAGGAGGGCATGGAACTGTTGGAGAGAGTCCAGAGGAGGCCATGGAGGTGCTGAGGGGACTGGAGCAGCTCCCCTGTGGAGCCAG
>JAWWMS010000028.1:535837-556803 GCA_035048045.1 Chlorospingus semifuscus
TTTCTTTTTCTTTTTCTTTTTCTTTTTCTTTTTCTTTTTCTTTTTCTTTTTCTTTTTCTTTTTTCTTTTTCTTTTTTTCTTTTTCTTTTTCTTTTTTTCTTTTTCTTTTTCTTTCTTTTTCCCCCTTGATACGGAATGTGATTCTGATGCCAATTAATCAGTTTTGGTTACAGTAGTTCAGTATTTAGAGCAAAGGCCAAAGGGAAAACTTGCACAAGTCCTACCTGGATTTTTGCTTACTGACTCTTTCATTACGAAAGTAATTCTGACAATGCAGTTAGATGGGGAAGACGTACAAGAATTTCAGACTTTTGGGTCCCTAAGATTGCCCCTTTGTGAGCCTTATTTAAATTCCTACTGTTCTCTTTACCTCTGAGCTTACCAGCAGCAACACGGTAAGCTTCAGCATTTTATTTTGCCAGTCAGTCAACCACATGGAGCCAACAGAACCTACAAGCTCTTTAAAAAGCTTTTCTCGTCTGAGTTGTAGCAGTCTCTGGGGCAGGATCTCGCCCGAGATCACAGAAATGCTGGTGGTGATCTTGCAAGCTTGTACCCCTTAACATGGTATCAAAGACTGCTTGACATTGTGGCAGGAACACGCAAAGGAGATCTGAGAATTCCCAAACAAACCCTCCCCTTCCCTATCAGTGCAAGTTGGGAGAGCTCCCTTAGCAACCAGCCCTGCACTTGCTTCCCTAATTGCTTCTTGCCAGGAGGAGGAACAGAGTTCCAAACACTGCAGACACCGTGGCACCTCAGCCTCCTGCTCTCCTGGTGATACCCAGCTAGTTCAGGAGCTGAGCACTTCTGTCAGCTGCAGCTCAGCTCACTACAAAATCCCTCTGGCCAGGTCAGGCTGTCTGTTGCTGATGGTGTTTGAAGGGGCGTTGTTGTGGCCCCTCAAATGATCCTCGGGCAAGACTTGCAAGAGGCAAACCTGGCCAAAGCACCACCTTCACTTGCCACCGTCCCCTGCCTTACCTGGCTCAGCAGTGGTGATCCTCCTTGTGGTCAGGGTTTTCTCCAGACCCACTGAGGCTGTAGTTAACTTTTCAGCTGTCTTCCATGGATGTGAGGCTCCGTCCTTGGGGAAGGCAATGCCACTGCGCTAAAGTAACTGGAGTGGGTGAATCCTTTCCCAGGTGCCTTGGATCTTTGGAAATGCTGCCACAGCCCAGGGCCCACAGCATTCTTGGGTGTGTTGGGACTAACCCGGAGCCACCGTGCTGGGCTGGGTTTTACCAAGCTCAGATTAAGGACCCGAGGCTCCCGTGCGTGCTGCGGTGAAGTTCAACGCAAAGCAATGTCCTGTCGTGGTGCCAGAACACGCTGCTCGTCCAGGGTGCTGCCAACAGTCCAGGGTGAAGGTAATTCCCAGCATTTCAGGGCTGGCCCTGGCTGAGATTAGCAAGCATAACTTAAAAAAGCACTATCACAATTGCATGTTCACTGGGAAGAGGAAAAATAATCAAATGAAAAAGGACAAAACCAGCAGGGAAAGAAAATTTATTTCCAAGCGTCTACGAGAGTGCTACAAACAATAGAGACTAAAACTCAAAGCATTTGAAACTATTAAAAAATGTAGTTGACAATGTCCTTCTTAAAAATTAAACATAAAAACGTAGAAAATGCAGTTATTAATTCTAAAACTTGCTCAAACGTGAAATAAATCCAGATAGCATCAATGAAGATGGAGTCCTACAAATTACCTTTTTTTTTACTTTATTTCAATTTGTTATTTTTCAAAGTGATACTCATTTGCTTTCTCTTTTTTTTTAATGTTTATTTAAATTTATAATGGAGAAATGTGCAAATCTAGCAAAATATTCTTTGGATTATAAACAGAGAAAAATCAGCAACCAAAGAAATTTGAACCAAGTTAATAATAAGCTATAGAATTATATAGAATGCATACAGCTATAATAAAGTGAAATATTACAATAAACATTGGAGAGCAAATCTGCTAATTTAGCAAACTCTGCCTTATAAAACATAGGGATATAATGGGACAAGTGAATATGTTAGGGATGTAGAGCTGAAACATCAGTCGTCATTTTTAGGAGTTAAATTTTAATCTAACTACATATATGGGGGGTCTTCAGAAAAGCAACACACCAACAAATCAGATTTCCTCTCAGATCAAGCAGTTTAGTACCTGACTGCAAATGAAGGACAGGGTCTGTAAAACAAATGTAGGAAAATGTAGATAATTTTTATTTATTGCCTCTTCCCATATTGCAGCTGCTGATCTCTGACCCTAAACAGCCAACTATATTAAATTCAGCAGAGGTACAGCTGTACACAGATGCAGAAGATGTTGATGTGCAGAACATACCCCAATCCCTTGCTTCCTCTGAACTAATACTTAAAAGAAAAAAAAAGTTATAGATCCCTTTTTGGATTAAAAACATGCATTACAAAGAACAATTCTGAAAGCATTCTGTATTTCTGTCATCACAAATTAAAATGTCTCCCTATCTGCAGATGATGCTATTCTACTGGAAATTAGAAGAAAAAAAAAAGCCAAACAAACCATGCCCCACCCCTCCCTCCCCCCCCCCCCAAAAAAAAAAGCCAAAGGAAAAACAGGAATTAAGTACTGGAATATTAATTACTACTCAGGTAAGGTAATTCAGGTAGAAGTGTCCTTAGGGAAGTCACAGCTAAACTGGGTCAGATTTCAGTCTCTAGAACCTGCAGAAGCTCAGCACAGATACGGAAACTCACAAGGCTGGAGTAAAGTGTAAGCACAGAGTACTCCCGTCCACCCAAAAACTCATGAAGCCTTGGGAATCTCTAAGATATAAGATAAATGCTATTACATGGGAAATATTGAAAAATATTACACTTAATTTAATCCAGAAAACACAGTAGGACTATATGATGATTCTTACTGTGTTCTGGGAGCAGCCACAAGCTGTAGATAGAGAGGGTACAAAATGTTCACCAGACGTTACATTTGTTTTAATCTAAAAAACATTTGTAAAATATACTTGATTTTTAAATAATCACTTAACAAGGCAACAAACCAACTACGAACACATAATAAATAAGGCTATTAAAAGGTCACAATTGTAGTAAATTAGTCAGAACTATAAATGGGACATTAGAAACACTATGTTTTTCCTTATATGCTTAATAACCAGAACAAGAATTAAAAAAGAATCAGTTTATTTCAAAGTCTGCTTCTTATATTGAAGCACATATTAAAGCAACAGTACAATGTTCATAAAATATAAGTGTGATGCTGTAACATTTCTTACATGTCAGAATACTGATATTTGTATGTATACTAAAATAAGAATTTTAAAATTGTACAAATAGATACATTAAAAATGACATAGAAATAGGGTGCCTCCCACCGAACAAGACAGAGTTTTTATATCTGGCACGTATTAGTTTAAGATGAAAGAATAAGCAAAAAGATTTACAAGAATCAGCAGTAACAAGTTTGATGCTCAAGAGACATAATAATTGTACATTGTACTGTACATACATCATATGGGTTTAAGCTGGCTGAATATTATATATTTCAAGTTTAAAAATGCACTACCATATAGAGTGTCCATAGTTTAAGGCGAAATTACAGCTCAGAACTGTTATCTTTTCTAATTTGTGGAAGCTTCTTTGAAATAAAAGATTTAGATGTTCATAACACGTAAAAGATTTCCCTTATTTGTAGGTTTGCTTTTAGCATTTCCTTCATTTAAATATTTCTCATATCTTAAGTGGGTTTTTTCCTTCAGTGAAGCTGGCAGCCAGCTTCCAGATTTGCCTTTTGTAGGAAAAGGTACTTCACAGTATTTACCACTTTCATGTCCTTTTTTATCAAAGGAATCCTCTCTGTCAAACTTAAATGTTTAAATGAGATTTTTCTTGATTTTTAAAAAAATACCTGCTTACATTTCCTCTGGATTCTTCAGAACTTCGGACACAGTTCTTAAGGCCAAATCTTAAACTTTATTGTTAAGAATCATCATCAAAAGTGTCTTTGGAGCCATACAAGTCTGCAAGTTTCTTAAATCGAGGTCCCCAGTTTTGTAGATAGTCGTAGTCCAAGTCAGAATCTGTTGTTGCTGACTCCAAGGAGCTGAGGGACCCAGCCACGGAGCCCCTGCCCTCGTAGCCATAGATCTGGATGGAGTCATAGGGAGGGGCAGTGGGGTCGTTGTCAGCCTCCTGTATCCTGGTGTTGATGAAATCATCCACATCCACGCTGTTGGGCGCGGGCCGCAGCCCCGGCCTGGGCAGGTACTGGTACTCGGGCTTGATGTCCTTGCGGGGGATGAAGCCGTTGATGCCGTCGGGGTTCTGCAGCGTGGCGATGTCGAACGCCTCCGTGTCCTCCTCGCCGCCGCCCTCGTCATCGTACGTGATGATGTTCTCCCGCACGTCTTCCTCCTCAAACACGATCAGCGGCTCTTTCTTCTGCCTCTTCAGGGTCACGAACAGCACCACGATGACTGGGAAAACAAAACATGGGTTAGACTGCACTGTCAAACAGCAGTGCCTTTGTAAGTAATTATTGCGTCCCCGAGCCCTTGGCTTTTCTGCTGGATTGTTGCAAACTTCTGCATTTTTAGTGCTCCTTGCTAGGTAAAAGCAGAGATGTTTGTACACAGAACTAAACACACTGATCTGAGGCTTTCTGTCTGAGCTGCATGCCAGTGCTCTTACTAATTGCTCATTAGTGCAACACTAATTCAGGGGAAGTCTTTGTGGGGCCTCAAGTGCTGCAGAATACTGTGACACTGCCTTTGAGCAGCCCAAGCACATGAATATCTGCAACAAAACAAAGATGAATCTTTATCCTCTCCTGTATGCCCAAAGCTTAACTAGTTCCAGTGTGTAATTTCCATTCAAATGGAATTTTTTTAAGCAACACCTTCAAAGATGTTTGTTTTGCATTTTCACTTCAAATTTCTACAAAATAAAATATCTGGAAAAAAAAGAAACGCTATAAAATATTGCAGGGAAATTAGAAAATATTGTGTAATTGTTTTCCAAATCATCGGAAACATTTTGCAGCACTTTCTTAAAAGCAGGTCTTCCAAGTCACTCATCTGGTTTCAACACAAGATGGGTTTGAGGGAAATAGCTGTCAGGGGTCATTAATCCTGGCTGACCTCAATAAGGAACTTGTCAACAAGGGAAGAACACAAAACTTAGAACTGTATGTCATGATCTCCTTTAAGCAGTGTCCCCGATTAGCTGGCATTAGGCCACAGGAGGACATTCTCTGAGCACATCTACACAAATCCATTGATGTTTGTTATTGAAGATATCATAGAAGCCCAGAATGGTTTAGGATGGAAGAGACCATAAAGCTCACCCACTGCCACCCTCTGCCAAGGGCCTTCCACTGTCCTAGGCTGCTTCAAGCCCCAGTGTCCAACCTGGCCTTGGGCACTGCCAGGGAACAATTCCTCATTCCCAAGATCCCATCCAGCCCTGCCCTCTGGCAGTGGGAGCCATTCCCTGGGTCCTGTCCCTCCAGCCCTCGGCAATTGTCTCCATTTTCCTGCAGCTCCTTCAGGCCCTGCAAGGCCACCCTGAGCTCAGCCCAAAGCCTTTCACAGCCAGGCAGATCAGCACTCCCTACAAAAACAAAAGCTAAAAAATTCAGATTCATCCCTCCGTCTTGGAGCTGAGGGCAGGATTACTTTTTTAACACAAGCCCAGAGGAGCAGCGTGGAAGGAGCATTTTTCACCTAGGAGAATGACGATGCAGGCCAGGATGGCGATGAGGGCGCCGGTGCTGAGCCCTGCGTTGAGCACGTAGGCCTCGGCGTTGCAGGAGAGCAGGGAGCCGCTGCCGTCGCAGCCGCACACGCGGATGCTCAGCGTGTTGGTGCTGCTCAGCGGGGGCACGCCGCCGTCGCTGATGACGATGGGGAGGAGGTACAAATCCTGCTTCTGCCGGCTGAACCCTTCCCGCCTGACCAGCACACTCGCTGTGTTATCTGGTTGAAGAAGAGAGAGGATCATTGTTAATTCTTCCATAGTCGTCCTCTTAGCCAATATTGAAAAGGAAATTATCTCGCTGCAAAGGCTCTTAGTTTTCTGGGGCTTTAGCGTCATTTCTACAATAAACCAGTAGAAAGTGCCGCCTTTGTAATGACCTAAGAGCAATTACAGATTGTATTTAATTCATATAGCACCACACTCAGCTTTAATTCTTTAATTACACAAGCAACACAGATAATCTCTGTCTGATAGCACCTATTAGTATCTGTAACTTTCTGAGAAATTCACAATATTTTTTCAACCACCCAAATGGCTGGACCTTCTTATTGCTGTCTGATCCAGTTTTAGTGTCTCTCCAGAATTAAAGCTTTCAATGGAGGGGTAAAACCCGTATCTCCCTTATGAGTTCTTGGAGTCACATCTAAAAGCGTGGTAGATGCTGTCCCAAAATGGGCTCTGATAATGAGACTCCCATCATAACAAAAGCCAATATTTGCTGTGTATGACCAAATTTGAGCCTTGTTTTTTCAGCAAGAAATGCTGAAGGTGACAGTGTTTTATCAGAATCTGGTTTTCACCCAAACTTCCAAAGCCATAATTCAGAGAGCTTGAACATATATGCACAGTATGTCTGGTCACATTTTGAATCATGTGGATGTGAGGAAGAGTTAAATCACAGACTCAAAAATGCCCTGAGTTGGAAGGGACCCACAGGGATCCACGAGTCCAACTCCTGGCAGTATTTCTGTAACTCCATTCCCATTGCCCTCACGAGAGGTGACCTGCCATGGTGCAGGACATTTTGGATGGTCCTGCATACTTCCTCTGGCTGGAGCCTTGGAAAGGGGACAGTGTGAGATGACACTCTGGGCTGAGGCAGCCTGTGCTTCCTGCTCTCAGCAGAACACCAACGAGGCTCCCTTGTTGTGCCCCTCCCCTGTCTCTCACCTCAGCCTAAACCAAAGTTTATAACAGCTGTAAACATCCCAAAGTAAATGAAGTGAAGCAATCACATCCATGGTTTTCAGACCTTCAAAAGCCAGTTTATATTGAAGATTTATTCCATACAACCTTTCCTGGCTTGCTATGTTCTTTATTTTTCACTGTATAACAGAAAGGGAGGGGAAAAAGAGCAGTTCTTTTATCTTCTGAGGGAGGGCTGTTCACCTCCTAAGGTACCCACTTTACTGCTGCCTCAGGCTTCTGCAGATTAATCGTTTTCCTGTTGAAGAGTCAGCATAAATCCCAGAATTTAATAATGCAAACCATAAAACCTCTCCTAATGATCTAATCACTGTGATTTCCATGGAAATCTGTGAATAAATTATACCTGAAGAGAAGTGTTCTTGCCTTGCATTAAGCACCCTTGCAGGCAGTGCCCCTGATGTAGGACAAGGTCTGAAACTGCCCCCAAATTTGGTCAACCTATGGGATGAGGAGGATTGCACTGCTTGACTCTCCCAGGAACTTCACCAGAAAGGATGAATATTTTAAGATAGGAGCTGTTTGTTACACAGCAAATGAATCCATCCCCCATATCTGCCCCGGTCCTGCCAGCCGCACCCCTGGTGCCCTGAATGGCCACCTGGGCTTGACACAACTGCTGCTTTCTGGTGTTGAGTCTCACAAAAACAACAGCTGGGTAGAAAGGAGCTTGTTAACTTCTCCTTTGCACAATGTCACATTTGCTAAGGACAGAGACACTGATAAAGATCTGACTGTTTGTTACTTGTGCCTGTTGGAGGTGTCTCCCTCAGAGTCCTCCTAATCTCCTGAATGTTTACATGCACCATCTAAACTTTGAGGCACAATTTTTTATGGGACCTTGGTGATATCAGTGTCTGCATGACAAAAGCCTTATTTTAGGACTTTAATGGGCTCGTAACAATTTGGTACAAATAGGAATGCAACGTCTAATATCTATTAACCTATCAGCTAACTTGAACTAAAAACAGGGGGGCTGAGCTACAGCTGCCTCGAGGCTGCCAAGGCAATGTGTAAGGAATGACAATACCATATATTAGTATATATAGTCTTTGGCTCTGCATTTTTTTATCATATATTTTATTTTTCTTACCTTTTGTTGGCTGAAATAGTATTCCTAATTTAAAATAAGAAAAGGATGGCAAATTATTTAGCTGTTATGCACACTGGCCTGGTCCACTGCAGTCACTTACACTAAACAAAACTGATTTTGATCCAATGGCTGATCTATCTGTTTTAATGGGA
This sequence comes from Chlorospingus semifuscus, assembly GCA_035048045.1. Lineage (NCBI taxonomy): Eukaryota > Metazoa > Chordata > Aves > Passeriformes > Passerellidae > Chlorospingus > Chlorospingus semifuscus. The sequence continues at coordinate 544,037 of JAWWMS010000028.1, forward strand.
AGCGATTTTTGGTTTAACGTAAGTTTTTAAAAAGAAAAATCCAATCAACATGCCTGACTAAAGTTTAAAAAGAAATACAATACATCAAGCCTAAAAGGTCATTTTTTAAACTTTTACTGTTTATGTTCACTTCTCACATTTAGAAGAAACATAATATCCATTATAGGAAAAAAAAAAAAACCTTTCTTACCTAGATAAAAGATAACATATAATCCTAGCTAATATTCTCATCCTTGCTTTTTTATTATTTTCAAGGCCCAGGAGTAGAACTCTAATCCTGGTAAAATGGCATTTTTTAAGCCAACAGAAGTTAAATGTCAATACCAGCTTAAAACTATTACTTAACACATATGGGAGCCACTTGACTGTCAGTCCTAATTAACACAATGGGGGTTAACACAAGAAGGAAAAGAACAGTCATCTCAAGGCCATTCCCAAAATATATCACATTTTTCCAGCTACTATTGCCTTGGCTATCCAATATCCAAAGATGTTACAAGTGAAGATTCCCTATGCTCTCCATGAAATCTTCACAATTAGAAGCTAAAATTGCATTATTTCTTGGTGATACTTATACTGATCTCTCTGACCTTTGGTTTTTGTCTTTTTCTCTGGTGATCTTATTGATGATTTCTAATTTTTCCTGTGTGCATAGGCAAATGTAGCTTAGTTTTTGGGGCTTGTTAACACATAGATTGTGTAAGGAGGATTCTACATTACAGGAGCTGACTGCAGTGTGAACTTTATCACCTATATCAGGTGTGAGTGCTGATTCAGTCAGAAAATGAAACAATTTCAGGGGTCCAGGTGTCTAAAATCCTTACCTTACCAGGAGTGGCAATCGCTGTGCATAATCCATGACAAAATCCTGTGACTTGATTGTGTGTTTCAAAATTTTCTTGTTGAAAAAGTGTGAAGCACATGTTTGAATTTAAAAAGTGGACTCTAGTCACTGATTTTCGGGGGCTCACAAGTTTAATTTCAGGCTCTGTAAAGCTCTAATCTGTGAATTTGGGACTGCAGCCATTCCAGTAATGCTGTGCTGAGGGAACCCAAGGAAAGGGCATCTCAGCACAGGACCCAGCAGGGTCAAAGGAGGAAATCCATTTACTCAAAATCTGCCTCTCTGCTGTGAAGTGCCACGAGCCTCTGCTGCTGTTTTGAAGGCCTGAATTCAGTGGGAGCAGAACTGAGCAGAGCCCAGGCAGACAGTGCTGTTTGTTTATGAGCTATAATGTAAAGAAACAGTGCAAAAGTAATTCTGTGTTTTATCCCAGCGTGGGCTAAGCCATTATCTCATGTTTTCTATGGGAGATGGGCTCAGCTGAAGACTTGGTAACACAGTGGGCTATTAATAGGATGTAGAATGTGATTATGCTTTTTTGGATTACTGCAATATGTGATTACTTTCAGGAGCTGGTAAAAAGAAACTCCATTAAATGATAATTATGAGACTGTATGCACTTTAAAGTTCTGTAATAGGCCCAAACACTGGAGTTTTCATTAACTGTTCTCCACAGTTAATAAAGCCATTTTTCTCTGAAAGTAGCAATTCCCTCTGAAAGCTGTGGCATGGCTTATAGAATACTCTGACTTATAACTGTAAAAACAACTTTGAATGACCATGGACATTATTTGACTTGCAAATGGTAACACATTCTCCCTAAGAAGTTTTTTTTATATGGCAGTACACAGAATTTTAACTTTTTTACTCTGTTCTAGTATAACTTACTTTAAAAAACTCACAAGAATATGTAAATGAATAACATAATTGCACTGAGGATTGAAAAAAATGAGAGAAAGAAAGGATGGAAATGAATGAATTTCCTCAGATTATTCATTTCCCAAAAAGAAAATTATATGGGAAGATTCAATCCCTCAATATTACCTTCTTGAAATAACCTTTTGCATTATTGTCAGGTAGAAACCTTACATTAAACTGACATCATAATTTCAACTACAACACATTCTATCTGAGTTAATTTTGTCAGTAACAAATTTTGCTGCAAATGGCAATGAAGGATGAGCAGGATTGGCTGGAGTCAGGAACCATAATACCACTCAGAGTATCTCCACTCTGAGCTGTGCTTCCTCTGCTAGATTATAAAATCTAATCTAATTTCAGTTTGATGTGGTGACCATAAAATGTATTTTATAGCAAGCCTTGGCCTCAGGGTCTGAAGCAAAGAATACATGCTTATTTACTCCTTTCTAAAAATACACCCATGAATTTTTCAAAACTTGTGTTTTACTACTTTAAAGAGAATAAATATATGCCCTGCACTGGCTCCTTTATGAATTGCTTATGTATGTACAAGTGTCAAGCACCAGGCAACAGTATTACTTTGATCAGTCAGGAATAACAGAGATTTTGTTTGGGAACTCTGATGATAATTACACTCCCTTCAGATGAGGAGAGATATAAAGTGTGCCTCAACAGAGCAGTTTTTACTGAAATCATGTATCTGGATTGTGTTGCCTTTTGTATTTCTGGCACTCTTGGATTCATTATTTAAGCCAGTTCAACCAAGTTTTACTTTTCAGAAAACAGTCAAGTTTCCTTCAAACATAAAAGCTTGCTAATCAAAACCAATTCCTTAGAAGCTGAACAGTTTTTTTCCCTGTGAAGGGAAATAAAAAATGAACATTTGTAAATGAAAAAAAAAAAGGAATCCAAATATAATTAAATAAATGGAATAAATACATATAATGGCCAAACCTGTCTTTTTTTTTTTTCAGTTTTCCCACTTCCTCTGCTCCCTCAGCCTCTGGGAAGTTCAGGTTACTGATGTTATTACATTGTGATCAATTGAATTTTGACACTCACCCAGGCCTGACGATTTTTGCTTACAAATTTCTTACATCTTGCCATCAGTCTGAATGCAAAGCTCTACTTTATTTTGTGAATATGAAACTGACAAAGGGATCAGGATACGCAAATCCTGAGACAGCCAGCGCAGGTATGTTCCACAGCACAAATCCTGATTTACTTCCTGCACTGGGCAGTGATTTGATTCCATTGGGAATCTAGCCTACTTCTCTTGTGATCCAGAATTTACAAAAGCTGGCAGGCACAGTGGTGAACAAATACAAGCAGCCTAATAATTTATGCTGTCTCAGCTAGTTTTAGGTTTGTCTAATTCAAGGAGATCTGCCAATTCCATTTACTGAGTGTTTGGCAGTGTTTTTGTTCTCTTCCTGGGAGATAAAATGGCAGTGGATTCTTCCTATTGGGTATTATTATGTAATTTATAATATGCATTCAAGAAAATTCAAGTGAGTTAACAAACATCCCACTTTCCCAGGAACATCCTTGCATGTCAGCTGTATGCTTTTGCTTTCCTCCCCTAAATCTTGGAGAAAGACACTCTGCCAAAGTTAATGACAATGCTGTTACATGATATTACATTGGCCATTAGTTCTACTTTGTCATTTCTTTGGATTCTGGTAGAGTGGGAATCTTCACACAAACCTCTGTTGTCTCTGAGTGTAAAATTTGGATTATGAATAATTTCAGGTGGTAAACTGAAGATAAATCTTGGTCCATTGGCCGAGTCATCCTTGTCATCAGCACTAATTGTAATAAATTGCTGTAAAAGAAAAGCACTCTGTAAACAAACAGCTCCTTCTCTGGGTACATCACATACAGGTAGCATTCTGAGGCAGCCCTTGAGTAAGAATTGTAAAATAGCAGAAGCCCCCTCAAATTCAAATACAAGCAAGTAGAAACACAGAGCTGACTCCAAACTACAACAGGCAATCTTTAATTCCTATTGCATTAACTACCCCAGAATTACAGCTGTAAAAGCACACATCTTCAACATTCTTATACACAAATATGTGTTAATAGTAACACAACAGATTAAATAAAACTTTCCAGAAAACTCAGCAGCTGAGAAAGTCTCTTTTAAGCTTCTACACTGACTGCAGAGGCACAGATCATGTGCAGAACTGTATTTCTCTATGATCCTAACCCCTTTTCCTCACAGATTGCCAGGAATAAATTGTTGGCTAGACTCTACAGGCACTGCACTGCGATTCTTCCCATAAGACACTGACCATTTCTGTAATATCCAAACCAGTCTCACAACTGGGAAAGCTGCCCCCAGCTCCACTGACCCTGTGCTAGTGGGTACTCCCAGCCAACACCAATCCCACTCCATACACAAAGCACTGGATAACTGCTGATAGCAGTTCAGAAACAAAGTGCCTTTCTGGGTGCTCAAGGTTTTCTGGTCAAAAGCTCAAAACAAATGTTCTTTTATTCCCTCTCATTGGAGCTGACAGGACAAACCTGGGCTAATGCCTGAGGGAAGAGCTGTGTGTGCAGGGAGGTGGGAGGAACAAGGAAAGTGGTGGGAACAGTGAAGGTGTTGGGCACAGGAAGGTGGCTGGAACAAGAAGATGGTTGCACAAAACAGTGGACAGAGGAAGGTGATGGGCACAGGGAAGACGGTGGGCACAGGGAAGGTGGGGCAGGGGAGGATGTTGGGCAGAGGGAGGTGCTGAAAACAAGGAGGTGGTGAAAACAAGGTGCTGGGCACAGGAGGTGCTGGGCAGGCCATACCTGGTTGCTTCGGGCATTCTCACACACGAAGGCTTCGTAGGCAGCCGCAAACTTGGGCGCGTTGTCATTGACATCAACGACCTTGATTGCAATGGGAACTTTGGCTTCCTGGTGCTGTTTGTCTGCGGGAGAGGCAACACTGAGATGAGACAGAAGCAGGAAAACCCCTCAAAACAAACAAATCCCCAGCTGCATCCAAGGAAAGATCAAATATGCTGATGTAATTCTCCTGAGATTTCTTGCAGCTTATCAAACTGAGACAATTGGAGGATTACAGATTCGTACCACTGATTCTCAAACACCTCAGTGAAATACTCACGGACTTCCACTGCAAAGACAGAGATATTATGCCAAGCCATTTCTTCCCTATCCAAAGTCTTTATTGTCTTGATATTGCCATCTTCTGCATTAATAACAAAATATCTTTCAAGGTCGGTGTGTCGATCAATTGAATATCTAAAGAAGATTGAAAGCCAGTAATTAGAGAAAAGAAGGACTTAGGAGTTTCCTGCACCCAGACTTGTTCTATATAATTATTATTTCTAAATAATTGTAAGTAGTACCCCTATTGTTGTCCTCAACATTATTGTCAAAAGGATGATATGTGTTCTTTTAAAAGGAGAATCACCTGGTTGGTTTCTACATTTAGAAAAACAGTACATTAGAATGTTTGTAATAAGTGAAAATGCTGGTCTTTGAAGTCTCTATATCAAAGCTCTAATATATTCTTTATTTTCTTTTCTTATAAAATATGATAAAAGTATCTACTGAGATATTTTTTCTCTTCTGTTTCATATTAATCTTGATGATCTTTTAAGTCTTCCAATCTTTGGTTTACTTGGAATATTAATTGATCATACCAATTTATCAGCTATTATCCACTCTGCACATTTGTACAGCTTTATACAACTCTGACTTTCATAACTTCACGTTGAAATTCTTTGAAATGTTAAGTATACCCACAAAAGAGGTCTTCATAATTTAAGTTACACTGAGAACATGACAAATAAAATTTAATTAATAGAAAGCTATTATAATATAAGAATTCTTTACTATGAGGGTGGGCAGGCCCTGGCACAGGGTGCCCAGAGCAGCTGGGGCTGCTCCTGGCAGTGCCCAAGGCCAGGTTGGACACTGGGGCTGGGAGCAGCCTGGGGCAGTGGAAGCTGTCCCTGCCATGGCAGGGGTAGAAATGGATGAACCTTAAGATCCTTCCAGCCCAAACCATTCCATGAGTCTGTGATTCCAAGATGATCCAACATAACTGCAGAAAGTAGGGGTCTGTGTGGGCTTGTCTTTAATAATTAACACTTAACAATTACCCAGCAAAATCCCTAATCTACATCTTAGACTTTGATATGATGAGAAAAATCCATGCTGTGATAACAGCACAAGATATTTGTGGAAAATTTAATTTAGAATAGTGTCTACCAAAGATGCCCTTAAGTATATTTGAATTGAAAATAGTTATAGTATGATACAGGCTTTGAGAAACTGGCAGCTTGTGAAACAGGCACATAAACAATGCTGGATGGTTAAACTTCCAATATTCTGGGTGTCTGTAGATCTGTCACACTGTCTTCAGAACTTGCCTAACAATTCCACAAGCTAATGCTCAGAAGGAAACAGGAAATCCAGCAAACCTTATAGCACTGTTGGCAGCATCCGGGTCTTTGGCATGTACTTTTCCAACCACAGTACCAGATGCTGCATTCTCCTGTACTTCGAAAATGTAACTTGGCTTCAAAAACACTGGTGGCTCATCAGCGTCTTCCACTGCTATTTTCACTGTCACCGTGTCCTTGAAGGGCCCATTGCTGATGAACTTGGGGTCAATGTGGACATTGGCTGCCTCCACCTTCAGGCTGTAGGACTTTTTGGTTTCATAATCTAAGGTCTGTGAGAGACAAGAGGACAGTGCATTCCAGAGTCAGGAACACCAGGTTGTAAGAGCAGCAGGCAGCGCCCTAGTGTTCAATGACATCAAACAAAGGTGAGCGTCTGTCAACGAGCTTGGACTGAAATGTGTGTATTTAAAAACATAAAGACTCAAATGGAAGGAGCTACATTCTATGTATGGAGCAGCATAGAAAGGCACTCAAAATATCACCACAGAGTTTTGGTCTTGCTCTTTGCTTGCTGTACCACTAAGGAAATCATCTGTACTGGAAATGTGAATTTTGTCTCCATCCAGTCTTCTAGGCAGCACAAAAATGCAACGGATGGGAAAGGGGCTCCCAAAGAGGCCTGGCTTTATCCAGGTTGGCAGGCATTCCACGTGGATGTAGTTTCAAGTGCTCCTGGGTGCACCATGAGATAGCATACTGAAGAGTTAAATTATTTAGGTAGTGGAGAAAATACAAAGAAGGTTTGGAGTGCTTTCATTCCTGCAGTTCTTTCCAGCACAGAAAACTCATAACACTTTCCAAAGGGGAGGTGGAATAATGCCCCATGGGACAAGTCCTTTTGGGAGCCTGATCAAAGCCACAGCACCTCTGTACCTGCATTGGCATGAAGCGGCTGCAGGGTTGCACGTCAAAATGATCACACAGGTGCCAATCACAATTCTCAAAGTATGTTAACACCAGTAGAGTGGAGTGACAGCTCACCCACATTTCAAAACACACAAAAAATCCACTCCCACCTCTAGAACAGAGACAGAAATCAAACCAGGGCAGTTTTGAGCAGAGGAGACCTCTGGGTCCCTTCCTGATGGTCTGCCCTAAAGGGCAGGGCAGGGTTGACCAGAAGTTGACCAGGCCTTCTGCTTTGATTTCTGATTATCTTCAAAAGAGATAAATAGCTCAAAGATACAAAAGGCAAAATGATAATGCTTCCATAATAATAAGATTTATGTTCTGTAATTTGCAATTTAAAATTAATTTGATAACGCTTTCAAAGCTCCCGCTGACGGGCTGTGTGTGAAATCCCCTGTGCTGCTTTTCCCATAGCCTGTGACTCCTTCAGAACACTCTTGTGGACAATGCACAGCTGAAGAATTCAAACTATAGGGTATGAGGCTTTTCAGACTGAACATAAAGCAACAGTGAATGTCTGCTACTTATCAGCACTAGGCAAAACTTCATTAACAATGAAGCTGATGGCATCGTATTTTACCGTGACTTTTTATTATGAATTCATTTAGTTTGTGCAATTAATCCACTGTACAGTATTTATGTAACTCTTCTTGGTTATTTTCTTCCATTCCAATTCAGCTAATGGGGAAATGGAATATTAAGAGTTAATCACACCTTGAAAATTAATTAAGTGAAATTTGCATTTAGTAATATTTTAGCTTAGGTGGTAATCCATTATTACCAAATATTCTGTCAGCAACAAAAAACACTATATAGCAGTAGGCATCACTCACCTTCTTAAGCTTCACAACCCCTTCCTGAGTCTCATAATCTGTGGTGATTTCAAACATGTCCATGCCATCTCCATCGATGATGCTGTAAGCCACCAAGCCATTCTCCCCAATGTCAGGATCTTTGGCCTTCACTCTCCCCACTTCCTCTCCTGGGACAGCTGCTTCCGACACCGACATCTGGTACACACCTGGGCCAGGGAGCACAGGGAGAACAGGCATGTGCCCCGAGTGAGCAGGGGCTCCCCACTTGGGTCTTTACTCTTTGAACTTGGGAGTTCCAACAAACACAGCGATTTTTGGCATTGTCACCCCCGTGGAGGAATGTTGTGTTGTGTTGTGTTGTGTTGTGTTGTGTTGTGTTGTGTTGTGTTGTGTTGTGTTGTGTTGTGTTGTGTAGAGCTTTGAGCATCAAGTCAGCTGTGAAACCTTAACCCACATGGATAATGTGTAGAACATGACCTCCTCCCTGTTACCCCTCTGCTCAGGGAGGGGCTTAAAAGGACAACCAGGCCCCCAGAATACAGCAATTGTTGTGGCATCAAGGTTACCATCGATAGCAGAGATGTTATTACAAAAATGGAAGGAAAACTCTCTCACATGACTCATGGTAAAACCTTCATCTCTGTTTCTCATTTCTGCCCATTCATTCAAGAGCCATAAATTAGATACAGTGAACTGGATAAATCCTGTCTGCTGTGCTGGCTAAAGTATAAATCTGCTGCTTTCTATGGCTTGAATTTGGAGTGTGAGTGTAGAGCAACTATGATTATTAGAATTTTACACCACAGAGAGTATGCACCAATTTGTATGTGATTTCATGCCAAACAAAAAATGGCTTTCCCATGGCAAGTTCCAATAGGAAAACCATCCCCAAACATCCCACAGGTGTTTCCCTGGGTATTCAGGGACACCAGGGAAGAGCAACACTGTTCCTGGATAAATATCTCTCCAACAGTTGTCCTTTAGGCACTACTGATTCCAGAACTTTCCATTCACTTCCAGAGTTCAGATAACATAACCTGATCCTAAATAGATAAATCTACGTCAGCATTTTCTGCCACATCATCAGCAGTAATAAATTGGGGAGGGAAAAAAAAAGGGGGGATGATAAAATAAAATAATCTAATTTATTCCCTATTGTAATTGCTCTTCTTTGCTCCATGGGCACCCTAGGAACATTAGGAGACTTACACCAGGCAGGGACTTGGCTCATTACCCATAAAAACAATTGCCACATGTCATTGAAATAGGTCATTAACTCCAGTCACAAAGAACCCAAAATTTAAGCACATAACTCATTAACAGCTTGAGCAATGAACATTAAAAACAAAAAAAACAAAACAACAACAGAAAAAAGGAAAATAAGAATGAAAACATCAGTCATTTGGCTGTTTATACAGACAGCTAAACCCTGGTTCTGAGTTACAAAACATTCCCAAATCAGATTTAACCTGGGGATGAATGATTAAGTAGAGGAACTGCTTTTGGGCGTTTCTGATAATTTAACATGTTCTTGCAAAACACTCAGTGAAGGGGCTTGAATTCAAATAAAAAAATCCATAATTTGATGGAGTTAACAAAATATTGTATCCTGGTGTCCCAGGTTATGATGTGGAGGGAAAAGGCTTGTTTGTAAGGTACATAAAACCTGATTTTTTATTATTTAATCCTTTTCTTTTTGAAGAGTAAATAATGCTGACACAGATTTTTGCATTCAGCTCTTGCATGAGAAGTCAGGGAGCTGCAGCACTGGGAGAAGAGCTGTTAGAGCTGTTAGGGGGATGGCCATGGCCAGGACACATCAGGGTCAGAAGGGCTGCTCAGAGGAGAAACACGGCGGGCTGAGACAGCTTTGAGTGAGTCTGCTCTGCACTCAAAAAACCCCAAACCCACGCAGAGATGAGCTGCAGAACAGATGTGTGGGCCCATTAATGTACTTCCACCCAGCTGTGAAGGCTGAGTCTGGTAATGTCAGCCCTGATTAATTTTATATGTGAAAAGTAAATTGCTCAGGTATAAAAAAATTGCTGTATTTGACCTCCATTAATACACTTCAACAATTTAAAAATGTAATTGTGCAAAATTTAGTTTGTTTTGTCATGGTAACTATGAGTCTTGAAGAATATATACATAGGTCTCTCTGCTCATATAAGTTATACAGCATGGCCCAGTAGCTTCAAAAATGAAGTGTAGGGTCAGAAATCTTTGCAATTCAATGCTGGCCCTAAAAATGTCTCATTTTGCAACACAAAGCAAATATTCCAGACACTAAAGTTCCATATTTTACCAGCCACAACTTCTTTATTCATGTGTGGTGCAATAAACCATGAGTTATTGCCTCTTCAAGCCTTGGGTGTTTCTGATACTTCACAAACATGGGTCCTGGTAGGAGATGGGAGAAGGATTGTGTTGGTACTCACTCTGTGGGAACTTTGGTGGGTTGTCATTGACATCTGTAAGTGTAATTGTCACTTTGGTTGTCCCTGAGAGGCCTCCCATGTGTCCTCCCATGTCCTTGGCCTGTATCACCACGTGGTACTCCTCCTTGGCCTCTCTGTCCATGTTGGGAAGGGCAGTTCGGATGATTCCTGCAGGCACGAGGAAGGTGCCAAACACAGATTTAATGAAAACGTGGCTGCTGCATTTGGAGTGCATTAAACACAGCAATATTTGCAGTGATGGTGGAGGTTCTGCTTTCCCTGAGCATAGCTGTGAGGAAAGCAGCCCTAATATTCCACCCAGAGGACAGGCCTGCAGAATTATAGCTGAGCACAGAAACAGCCTTTCAATCATACAGCACACAGAACACCCAGAAACAGCATCAGCTTTCTGGGGCAGGAGCTCCAGCAGATGCAGGAGACCAACCTGCAGCAGAGCAGGAAGATGTGCTCAGACACAGCAGCAGCTGTGCCCTGCCAGTACACGCAGTTCATTGATGCACTCTGGTCATGAGGTGCCATTCAAATAAAGTGTTTAACAATACCTGTTTGAGCCTCCACTGAGAAGTAGGGCTGACCTTCAAGGATACTGTAAACCAATTTGGCACTGTTCCCATAGGTAGGGTCATCAGCATCTGAAGCTGTTACCTGAATAACTGATGTACCTAAAAATGGAGAGCAGACACAGGAGGGAGAGTCAGAGGCGAACACGTCTGGAAGGATCATGCAGAGATGCTTTCAGACACACAGCAGAGCTATTCCTAAAATTTTTTATTTCCATGTTTGGTAAACGAAAATCAAAATTACTTTACAATTTCTATATGACAAAATATACTTGTATGATCCAAAAAGATCTGTCACCAGCTGTGATGTGGATTAATGTTCTAACCAGTGAAGATATAAAAGTCAGCAGTCACCCTGCACCATTATGGTTTTTCCCCTCAGTAGTTTAAGCCTTATATTGCTTTTGTCGTTAGACAGCCAAACAATAGAGTTTTCCTTTACATTTTTCTCAGTAAGTTTCAGACAAATCATTCCTGTAGAAATCTCTGAGACAGACACAAGCTCAAACAGGAGATGAAAATGGAATAGTTGGTGAGGCAGTAACTTCCCAGCTTTATTACACAGCTCTGCCAAAGGAATGATCTTTGTGTTTACCCCAGAGGATTCACACTCCATAAATTCCAGGGGACTCTTCTGCTCCTTCCTAGGAGGAAAAATAGTTCTATTCTAGGACGGCCTCCCAGTTAGGAGCTGTGCAGGGTTTGATTTGGGCAGCAGATTAAATACATCAAGTGAATCACTGGCTGAACACGAAAGTAAATTTTACTTCCCTGAATCCTTGACAATAGGAATGAAATAAAGCCAAGATATCCTGAGAGTGCAGCACCTTCCACAAGGGCAGTGCCCTTCTGAGTACTCACCTACATTTGATCTCTCGGGCACATTGGCATGGTAATTTTCATGGAGAAACTCGGGCGGGTTGTCATTTATGTCTTGAACTTTGACAATGAATTCAGAGGGGGGTTCCAAAGGTCTGTTTGTGTTCCTGTCCACAGCCTGAGCTGTCAGGGTGTACTGAGCTCTCTCCTCCCGATCCAGTGTCTTGGTTGCATGGATGTTCCCTGATTTGTCATCAATAACAAAAATGATTCCTGCTCCTTCACCTGAGAGAATGTATTTAATGTTTCCATCTCCAGAATCAATATCTGAATGAAGCTACAAAAGGAGAAACAGACACACCTTAACAAGGGGGCACATACTTCCTGGATGTGCTTATAAAACAAAGAAATGCAGAATTGCTATCATTTCACAGTTTTCAACAATTGTGGCTTCCATCACGCAATAATCCACACTCAGGGACATGCTGTGACCACGGGTACCCTGCATCCAGGGCAGTGCCAGCCCAGACATGCCTCCTGCCTCATGCAGGGCTCTGCTAAACCTAAAATTTCAGACTGAAGGAAGAAAATACACCAAAAGATGCTTATAGCAGGTTCTTTATTCGCATGAAGTTGGTAGGAGGAGTAATTTTTACAAAGCTTTTGTACACTTCAGTGAGCCATGTTCTACTGGGTTGCATGTAAAATGCTGTTAAATAACAAATGGGATGAGTTAAGTGATAAACGAATGAGTCCAGCTGTGCCCAGGTGTGCAAGAAGGCCAAGGGCACCCTGGTTTGTAGCAAGCACAATGTGGCCAGCAGAAGCAGGGCAGTGACTGTCCTGTGTACTGGGGACACTGCTGAGGCCACACTCGGGGCTGTGTCCAGTTCTGGGCCTCCCCATTCGGGAAGGACATGGAGGGGCTGGGGGTGTCCAGGGCAGGGAACAGAGCTGGGAAGGGGCTGGAGCCCCAGCAGGGCTGAGGGAGCTGGGCAGGGGCTCAGCCT
>JAWWMS010000028.1:573678-598266 GCA_035048045.1 Chlorospingus semifuscus
ATCAATCAGCCTTCTGAAACATGGAGTCAGATCCTCGTCTCTTCCCTCATCCTGGGACCCCTGTGAGCACCGTCACACTGGGAGCACAGGGAAGTGCAGCCCAGGGAGTTTAGGGGTCCAGCCACCCCAGGACCCCTCCTGTGCTGCAGCCAGTGGTCACTCTCATCCTCATCTCCCTTTACTGGAGCAGCCAGGGCCCCTGGGGAGCTGCTTTTGGGGGACGAGGGAGCAGGACCCCTCCTCAACGACCCCCTGCTAGAAAATACAGAGTAAATCACACCTGCCAGTGCTTCTCCTTCAAACAAAAATGAGCTGGAGCTGGAGTTGACTTAGGATATAGATCTCTATCCTCTCAGTCATTCCTGTGCTAGTTTTTCATAAACTTGGCTGCTTCTCGTTTGCCCTCTAATAATTCTCCGAAGGCTCATTTCTCCTGTATAACTCTGTGCAAACACAAAGTTGAGGAAAGGGTATTTAGACTCATCCTCCAGGAATGCTGTTGTTGAGGAAATGCTTGTTTACCTACGTCAGTAATTTCCAAGAATATAATGTGCATTTGAAGATCAAATGTGAAAACTCCAGCATTTGGATGAGGTTGAAGCTCCGGTGGAATTGCAGTCTGGCTGCTCCCAGCTGGCTCCTCACCCCAGCTCATCAAAGCCATGGAAAAGCAGGGGATTGCCAGCTCCAGCAGGGGGAGGTTAGCCCTGAACCCCTCCACTTGGGAAGCCTTTGTGGCGTTACTATTCATGAGTGAGAAGGGACCTGAAAATTCTGTTATTAGGTGTTCCCTGGTAAGTGAAGATAAATGTGATCAACAGCAGGAGCCATTACATGTTCCCTACAATGCAAGTTACCTTGCTACAGATCTTTTTTCTATATGTTTTCCTATTTTTCATGTATGCAAGAAGGAAAATATTTGTAAAATCCCGTACATTTTTTCAGAATGTATTTACTAAGATTACAAAAGAATAACTCACTGAGGAGATGCTTGGCAGACATCACACTCCCATCTTTCCCTGCAATCATGAAATCTCAGAATCCCAGCATGGCTGGGGTTGGAAGGGACCTTAAACTCATTTTGTGCCACCCGTGCCACAGGCAGGGGCAGCTCCCACCTGGCAGTTCCAGCTTGCAGAGACGGACAGCCTCGAGGAGCGCATCCAGCCCAGGGAAGCACCAGGTCAGGTGGGCGGGAGCGAGGCAGAGGGAGACACTCCCGGTCTGGATTTGGGATTGTGCGATTCCGGGGTTTGGGATTCTGGGATTCTGGGGTTTGGGATTCTGGGATTCGGGATTCTGGGATTCAGGGATTCTGGGATTCAGGGATTCTGAGATTTGGGATTCCAGGATTCTAGGGTTCTGAGATTCAGGGATTCTGAGATTTGGGATTCCAGGATTCTAGGGTTCTGAGATTCTGGGATTCTGAGATTTGGGATTCTGGGATTCCAGGATTCTGGATTCTGGGATTCTGGGATTCTGGGATTCTGGGATTCCAGGAATCTGGGATTCCGGGATTCTGAGGTTTGGGATTCTGGGATTCTGGTATTCTGGGATTTGGGATTCTGGGATTCTGAGATTTGGGATTCTGGGATTCTGGATTCTGGATTCTGGGATTCTGGGATTTGGGATTCCGGGATTCTGGGATTCGGGATTCTGGGATTCTGGGGTTTGGGATTCTGGGATTCGGGGATTCTGGGATTCAGGGGTTCAGGGATTCCGGGATTCAGGGATTCTGAGATTTGGGATTCCAGGATTCTAGGGTTCTGAGATTCTGGGATTCCGGGATTCTGGGATTCTGAGATCTGGGATTCTGGGATTCTGGGATTCTGAGATTTGGGATTCTGGGATTCCAGGATTCCAGGATTCTGGGATTCTGAGATTTGGGATTCTGAGATTCCAGGATTCTGGGATTCTGGGATTCCGGGATTCTGGGATTTGGGATTCTGGGATTCCAGGATTCTGGGATTCTGGGATTCAGAGATTCAGGGATTCTGGGATTCTGGGATTCTGGGATTCCAGGATTCCGGGATTCTGGGATTTGGGATTCTGGGATTCCAGGATTCTGGGATTCCAGGATTCCAGGATTCTGGGATTCTGGGATTTGGGATTCTGGGATTCTGGGATGCCAGGATTCTGGGATTCTGAGATTCCAGGATTCCAGGATTCTGGGGTTCTGAGGTCATGATAGCAGGGTCATTCCTACATCCTGTGGCTGGAGGCTGGGCCCAAGGTGATGGATGTGCTCCATGGCCGTGCCTTTGCAGGCAGGCAGGTGCACAGAGCCGCAGGGCAGTCACCGGGAGTGTGACAGGGACAGGGAATGTGCAGGCTGCTGCCAGCAGGCAATAAATAAATCCTGAATAAATCCTGCTCTGTGCTCAGCCAGGAGCAGCCCGGGCACTGCGAGGCCCCTGCAGGCTGTGCCAGGGGATGGCTGTGCCCCAGCACATCCACCTGCTGCTGTGCTGCCTGTCCCCTGTTGCCCTGTCCCCCTACCACCCTGCTCCCTTGTCACCATGTCCTCCTGTCACTGTGTCCCCGTGTCCCCTTGTCCCCCTGCCCTCCTGTCCCCCTGTCCCCCGTCCCCCCGTCCCCGTGTCCCCCTGTCCCGGGCACAGGTGACCCAGGTGTGGCACACCTGTGGATGTGCCCGGTGAGCGCTGCCAGCCTGCTCTGCAGAGCCGGGTGCGGTGCGGGGGCTGCAGCAGGGTGAGGAAGGTGCCAGGCACAGCCCTGCTGTGCCCACCCAGCTCTCTGAGCCTCCTTTGCCCCCTGGCACCCTGCCCAACACTGTGCCCGAGCTGGGGTCCCCCTGCTGCACCCCCAGGTATCCATGCCCGGTCTGGGGTCCCCCTGTGGCCCACCCAGGTGTCTGTGCCCGGGCTGGGGTCCCTCTGTGGCACCCCCAGGTGCCCGGGCTGGGGTCCCCCTGTGGCACCCCCGGGTATCCATGCCCAGGACAGGCCGGACAGAGCCGCAGCTGGCACCGGGGAGGAAAGTTTGTAAAGAAAGTACTGAACACAGACTTGCCGGGGTATCAGAAAGAAAATTTATGCATCGCCTTTGAGTTCAACTTCTCCATTAAAGCTTTTTCCCTATAATCTAGGGAGTTCTTATCTTGGTGACTTATGATGTTATGGAGGGGCTCATGCATGGAAAATGTCAATAGAAATAGTAACTCTAGAAGGGAAGGGCCTCCTAATTAGTCCCCATTTAGATTTTATGATGGCTTTGAGATCTGCTCATCCTGACAGTGCGCACTCTGGTTACATATTGTTCTAGCCTGAGGGAACCATAGGAAAATCCAGATTTATTGTACCTATCATACCAGCATATTTCATTTGCCATTATGAGCAGCCATCTCGCAATGATGCAGGAGTATTTATTACAGATTAAATTGTAGGACCTGGATGGTTTAGTGAGGTTCTTGAGGTATCATTTATGTCATTAACTGGCTCATTATCAGATCTGCAAATCTCAATTCCTTTTTTTGTGCCTTCTGTTTCCGAGCAGGGACCTGGGCTGGGCTCTGGCAGGTCCCAGGGTGTGTGTGTGTGAGCCAGGGCATGCAGGGGGTGCTGGAGCTGCTCGGGGTCCCTGGGGAGCCCCCACTCCACACCAGAGCCGCCACACCTGCCCCGAGCAGCGTCACCTCCCGCCCCCTGGCCCCACACCCATCCCTCTCCATTAGCCACAGCTCAGAGAGGTGAGCCTGGGAAAGGCACTGCTAGGAGAGGAGGTAATTTAACTCTAATTATTTAACAAGTCTGTTCCAGGCGTAAGCTTATTACCGGCGGCGAAAGGATACGCTGGATTTTTTTCCTCTCTCTCTCCCTCTTTTATGCTTTATCTCTACTTGGAGAATTATTTGAAGAGGTTTAATCCAGCCTTGATTGTTGTTGTTAATGGACAAGGAGAATGGGCTGTTCCGTGTGCTCGGCTCTCCAGAAAAGTCCTGGGCAAAGGAGCTCTCAGGCACTGCCTGGCTCTTCGATTTAGTGATATTATTTGAATTTATTGTTCGATTCGACTCGCGTGTCCTGCCTTGTTGATATTTGCCCTATTTACTCTCCTATATTGCTTTTTCATAAAACCAGGGGATGGCATTTAAGTTGTTGTGTTCTTTGGTATTAAAAGGCACTTGGAACAAGCCCGGGAGCACATCCTGGATTGTGGGGTTCAGGGCATGCTCTGCTGCAGAGCCTGCCCCACTCCTGGGCTGCTGAGATTAATTAATTCCTGTGGTGGCCAATATTTGTGGGGAAGAAAACGCTTGGGAGGGCAGAAATAATGCATGAAAATGCCATGTCTTCTTGGTGGCCAAAGGCTGTGGAGGGTGTTTGCAGTGGCTGATTGCACCCCAGTTTCCTTTGTGGATGCGGTGGTTCTACACTGGTGGCAACGTGAGGATAAATTCAGGCAGTGTATTTATCCCACCCTGGGCTGTTCCTGAGCTCCACGGGTGCCCCACAGCATCGCCCCGGAGGGAGCAGCTGCAGGCAGGGCTGGGGCACCGGGCAGAGGTGGGGAGCCCAGCCCTGCAAGCCCAGCTCAGCCCCCAAATCAGGGCTGGGCACCCAAATATTCCCCAGGGCCAGCCCCGGGGAGGCTCCTGTGCTGGCCCCTCCTGGGGGTCTCTCCCTGCACCCCAAGACCTTCCCCAAAACGCCTGAACATTCCCTGTGAGGACAGGCACGCAACCTCCAAATAAATCCGCAGCGCCTTTTGGAGGTCTGCGAAAATTAATGCTTCCCAGTGCTTGGTGCCCTGCTCCTGGTTTTAATTATTTTAGTTATTTATTTTATTGAACACTTTGTACCTGTCTGTGAAGCAGAGCTGTCTGCTCCAGGGTTAAACTGCCACGCCAGGTTGAAAATAGAAGGTGTGTGAGCATTTAGACTGTGCTTTTCCTTGAAAAGCATCAGGGTCGTGTAAGATTTAAAAATGTTCAAATGAAATGTTTCTTGCTCTAATTTAAGCACATCCCTTCCCTATTTATTTAATTTACATTGCATTTTCCTTTATCAGTACAAAAAATAAGGGATATTTATAAATGAAAAGGAGAAGAATTGTTGGGTATTTATCTCAAAGCAGCCTTCCAACATCTGCCTGCAGTGTGCACACCGGCTGAGGGAATCCTGCATGAGAAAGGCAGCAGAAGTGGCAGTGCCTGTGTGTCCCTCCAAAGGGACATTTTCTGTTCGAGCATCTGCAGGGCCACCAGGAAATTCAGGTATTTTGTGAAACCTGTAGGAAAGCCTTGCTGAACAGGGATGCTTTGGACATTGTTTAGCTATTCCGGTGCTGGGTGTTTTAAACTGAAAATGGAGTGTAATTTATAAAAATAAATAAATAAACACCTTTACCTGAGTTGATAGCAAATTACAGAGAATTTAGGACTGAAGGAGCCGTCTCCCCAGGCTGGATACCACAGGTACCCCTGGGTAAACAGGATCTGCTCAAAGCAGAGCTTTGTGAGGATGCCAGGCTCGGTCCTTGCCGGGTAATCTGAATATCGAGGCTGCTCGTTAATCTCCATTCCTGGCTTAGGCTGGGCTGGGCTGCTCCAGCGGCAGCGCTGGGTTGCCGTAGGAACCAGGAATTCAAGTAAATATGCTCAGGAAGGAGAAATGTCTACTAATTAAATGTGAGTAGCATTGATAAAGGGCCAGGGCTGGGGAAAGGTAGAACGTGATGGCCTTCCTTGTAATTCACTAGAAAATACGTTTATATCTATCTATATCTAATCTATATTTATATCTGTATCTATATCTAGATCATCTATATCTATATCTATACCTGTATATATTTTACATATATGGATAATATTGTAGAATATTGTATATATGTATGTATCTGCATACATATATATGAAATTATATATACCTAGAAATTATATATATGGATAATAATATAGAAAATACATATCTATATATTTCTCTATACAATATATTATGGATAACAATATAAAATGACTATATATGTATATATATAAAAATATATAAAGTATATATATGAGAGGTTTACAAGACTTATAAATGATGCATATACCTCTTTGTGGAGAGAACTACATGCATTGAAGATGACAGCAACATTTTTATATAGAAGTGACACTTTATACCTTTTTTTCCTTTTGAGACTATAAATTCTGTAATCTTCTTGGCTCCTTTTTATGGCTTGCACATGGCAGGTGAAGGCATTCCCTGGCTCTGTGGGTGCTGGGGGCCATGACCCACCCTCTCCCACACCCACCTTGCCCACCTGGGGGGATTTTCATGGAGAGGGACCCCGTGCCCCACTTGGTGCCTCAGTTTACCCCGGGGGCAAATGGGATAATCAAACTTCTGCTCTCCCATTTCTTTGTTTGCTTCTGAGCTGATTTTCCTTTTTTATCCCAGAAAAGAGCTGTTTAATGCTGCACCCATAAATGAAGCCCAGCTGGACCCTGCAGGCACTGTTTGGTGCCAAGCACAGCTGCTGGGCAGGGATGCTGACACCCAGCATCTCCCAGAGATGTCCTTCCAACCCTAATGAACAGCAAACTGGGCATTTAATGGCACACTGATATACAATAATGATGTTACAGGTGGGGAAACTGAGGCAGGGAAGGAGAGGCAGGTTTCATGTAAAGCCTGCAGATGTGGCACCGGGGACACGGGTTAGGGGTGGGCACGATGGTGCTGGGCTAGAGCTTAGAGGCCTTTTCCAGCCCAAATGATCCCGTGATTCTGTGATAAAATCTCTAATACTGGCGAGTTGGCTTCGTGGGCTTCCCCTCCTGGAATGGCAGGGACACGCCGCCGGGCTTTGCTGAGCTCAGGAGCCACAGGAAGGGGGAATTGGGGTTGGTTTTGTGTCCCCGCGCCCCACAGCCCTGTGCAGCCACCCGGGGGCTGCCCAGAGCTCTCACAACAGCAGGGTGGATGTCAGAGCTCCTGCGGGAGCACCCCGCTCCCGGGCAGCACTCAGGGTCCCCAAGGGCCGGGTTTGCTGCGTTCCTCAATTCCTGCCAGATGTGCAGCTGATGTTCCGCCCCGCGGGCAGCGCTCCCGGCGGAGCAGGACGAGGTGTCTTCATCTGCATAAGCACGTGGACTCCGCGCTCCTCTCATTCTCGCTTTTAATTACAGTTCAAGGACTAAATCCATCTCAGTCAGGCTCGTGCTCAGCTGGGATAGACCCAGGAGGGTCCCAGACTTACAGCAGGGCGGGGAGAGCGGGGTGTGCCTGCTGTCCTGATGCTCCTGGGGGCTCTCGCACTTGCTCCTGGCTGGATTTTACACTGGCCTGGGCTGCTACCCTTGGCCATGTCCCTGAGGGAACGGGGGCCTGGCAGGGCTCAGAGTGCTTCACTGGCCAGAGCAGCTCTGGGCTCTGCTGGGACCCCTGCGGTGCTGGGACCCCTTTAGAGTTGGGACCCCTTTAGAGTTGGGACCCCTTTAGAGGTGGGACCCCTTTAGTGCTGTCACCCCTGTAGTGCTGTCACCCCTGTAGTGCTTTCACCCCTTTAGTGCTGTCACCTCTGTAGTGCTGTCACCCCTTTAGTGCTGTCACCCCTGTAGAGCTGTCACCCCTTTAGTTCTGTCACCCCTTTAGTGCTGTCACCCCTTTAGTGCTGTCACCCCTGTAGTACTGTCACCCCTGTAGTGCTGTCACCCCTGTAGAGTTGTCACCCCTTTAGTTCTGTCACCCCTTTAGTGCTGTCACCCTTTTAGTGCTGTCACCCCTGTAGTGCTGTCACCCCTGTAGTGCTTTCACCCCTTTAGTGCTGTCACCCCTGTAGTGCTGTCACCCCTGTAGTGCTGTCACCCCTGTAGGGCTGTCACCCCTGTAGTGCTGTCTCCTTCTGTCCATCCCTGCCTTGCCTTCTCCTGTCCCCACCTGGGCAGAACCCAAAGCCCGGTGGTTGCCCTGCGAGCCTGGGGTTCAGAGCAGGGGTGGTGACGCCAGGGCCACCCAGGACCCCCAGCCACCCTCACCCTGGGGCGCTGCTGCCTGCTCCCCTCTTTTTCCCACCGGCCAGGAAAGGACCCATGGTATGAGGAGTACAGAGCTGGGATGCTCCAGCTGTCTGCAGGAGCTGGTGGCCCCAAGCCCTGAGGAAGTGGCCACCATGCCCCTCCATGCAGGGGTCAGTCCCTGCCCCAACCAGGGGCTCAGGCCGTGCTGCCCTTGGAGACAGGGCTGCTCAGAGGAGCAGTGCCCTGTGGAGACAGGGCTGGTAGAGGGGCAGTGCCCAGTGCTGCCCTTACAGACAGGGCTGGTCAGAGCAGTAGTGCCCAGTGCTGCCCTTGGAGACAGAGGAGCAGTGCCCAGCCCCAGAAGTGGTGCCAGGACCCCCATCAGCTCTGACTGCCCCAGCTGCAGCTCTTCCCCCTGTCCTGCCCTCAGTGCCCCATCAGTGGGGACAGGCCCTGGTGGGCACAGGGCCCCACAGCTGCCGTGCCACCCTCTGTCCCTGCCCTGGGCACGCTGCAGGAGCCCCAGCAGCATCCAGCACATCCCCACAGCAAGGAAAAGGGGCTGGAGAGAGACAGGCTGCTCCCAGTGCCCCCGACCATTTACAATTTATATGTCCTTGTCAGACGGGGAGTTTGATAGCTCTAATGTCATGTTTGTCCTTCACCTGGAGAAAATCCCCTCTAAAGATCACCAGCCCGGCTCTGTTGACAGGAACTGCGCAGGTCACGCCTTAACGTGTGCGGGATCGTTCCAAAATGCAGATCTTTATCTGGGCTGAAAGCACGGGGAGAGAAAAGCCCAAATCGCTGTGATTCCCAGGTGGGATGGGGCCCAGAGCAGGTCTGGATGAGGGAGGAGCTGGTGAGTTTGGGGATGCAGCAGCCCCGTGGTGCCAGAGCCTGGATGGCTCCCCCAGCAGAACCAGGCTGTGCTGGGCAGGATTTCTTTCCATTTCTGGCAAAGCTTTCGGAAATGTAAATATTACTGTGCCCTGTCTGGACACTTCTGCTCCTCCCTGGTACTTTCATTTTCCAGGAATCCTTTACACACAGCTCCCAGAGATCTATGTTAGAGGAGGAGCACATCCCAAGGGCAGACCCTGCGGAGCAGCAGCTCTTTTGGGTTTGGTGGCATCCCCACCTCCTTCCCCATGACCTGGCATCCAGGAGCCCTTCCCTGCCTGCCTGCAGCCTGCAGCGTGGGGCTGGGCATGTGCTGGGCATGGGCAGATGCCTCAGCACTCCTGGGAGATTCCTGGAGAACGTGAGCTGGGATGTGGGATGGGAGCCCGGCTCCCCTCCGAGCCAGAGGAACTCGCAGCCAGGAACTGGAGCTGCTGTGCCCAGGACAGGCACCTGGCCAGGCAGGTTTGCTCTCTCTGAGGGGATACCCTGGCCAGGCAGGTTTGCTCTCTGTGGTGGGATACCCTGGCCAGGCAGGTTTGCTCTCTGTGGTGGGATACCCTGGCCAGGCAGGTTCGCTCTCTATGGAGGGGTACCTGTGCCTTGCTCTCTCTGGAGGGGTACCCATGCCTTGCCCAGCAGCTGCAGCTTCCCCAGTGATGCTGCTCCCAACGTGTCACTATGAGGGACACTCCATAGACAAAACACCTCCAGAATTTCAGCCCCATTTTTATTGGGCTCGTTACTGCTCTTCTCTTGACATTCACGTGTCCTTGATCCACTCTGCTGCTGGCTGCTGCTCTGTGCCTCCTTTGGGAACTGGTCAGGGGCAGGGAGCCAGGTGAGCCCCAGGTGTGCAGCTGCCCCAGCCCTGGCAGCCAGCCTGTGCATATATATATTTATATGTGGGTTAAAAATTCCCAAATTTATATATATATATATGTGCATATATATATAAATTTGGGAATTTATAACCCAAACTGCAGTGTACACCTCGCACAACGCACCCACTGGATGCTAAAGCTGGATGCAGCATTAAAAATAAGACAAGACAAAGCACCCACGAGGGCCTGACCTGAGCTGTTCCCCAGGAACAGGAGGGGTGTGCTGCTGGGTTTGGGCACCCAGGGAGGGCAGGCTGTGCCCAGGGCACACGTGGGACTCCCGTTAATTTAAGGGGAATTATGTGAATTGTACAGCATGGGTTGACTATACTCCTGAGGATTGCAGTTATTATGTTTACCATCAATATTCATGAAGGCTCCTTAAAAAAAAAAAAAAAAAAGGCAGCGGGGAAATTTTACTCTGAAGCAGAGAACTGCCACTTCTGGGAGAGCCTGCAGAAGCAGTGTGTATTTCCCAGTTTATTTGTCCTCTGTTTTTCTGAGAGTGTTGTCTGGAGTTCTGAGAAGAGTTGTTGAGAAAAACAAATTGTGCTGGTGCGCTTCATTTTACAAAGGTCCTGAGGGATCAGGCAAGGAGAATGGCTTCTCCTTGATAGAGCAAAAGGTTGGATGGGATACTGGGAGGAAATTCCTGGCTGGGAGGGTGGGCAGGCCCTGGCACAGGGTGCCCAGAGCAGCTGTGGCTGCCCCTGGATCCCTGGCAGTGCCCAAGGCCAGGCTGGGGCTTGGAGCACCTGGGACAGCGGCAGTGTCCCTGCCGTGGATGGGATGGGATGGGATGGGATGGGATGGGATGGGCTCTAAGGTCCCTTCCACCCCAAATCATTCTGAGATTCTAGGAGTCTATAAACATCATTGCTGTTTTTGGCCTCTTCAGAAAATGGATCTGGTTTGATTTTTAATCAAACTGTGCTTTGGAGTTTTCCAGCCCAGACATCACCTCTGTCAAAGGAAACACGTAACTTTAGCCCAGAGAATCTGAGGAAATCTGGGTTCTGCTTGTACAGCTCTTCCTTGCTGCAGTACAAGCTGTGTCCAGCACCAAGGGACACAGTTCTGTGTGTTTTCCCTGTTATTGCTGCAGAAGCATTTTGTCTGTTGCAGGTACCACAGCCCAGGCATCGCCCCCTCGCAGGAGCGCTTTGGGTTGTGCCTGCAGCTGCAGGTGCTGCTGGTTCTGCTGGTGCTGCAGGAGCTGCTGGTATGGCTGGTGCTGCTGGTTCTGCAGGTTCTGCTGGTGCTGCTGGTGTGGCTGGTGCTGCTGGTTCTGCAGGTTCTGCTGGTGCTGCTGGCGCTGCTGTCCCTGGGGAGGGCAGGAGGGGTGCAGGGGGCAGGCAGAGCGTCCCCAGCCCCGGTTGGTGCCCCTGCCAGCCCAGGGCCCTGTCCCCTCGCCCGGTTGAAGGCAGCAGAGGGAACGGCAGCAGCGAGCCCTCGCCTTCTGCCGCGGCCCCGCGCCGGCTGCCAACAGGGCACTGCTCTGCCAGTTGTAAATTTTAATTGGCCATCTGGGGAAAGCACAAACCACTGACTAGAGATTAATCAGTAAATTAACCCAGGCATAATACACATGTCCCAGCGGGCCCGGCTGCCGCAGGCTAGGGCGGGATGCGGCGGGGCCGTGCGGGATGCTGTTATTGCTTACCCCGAACATCCTCCCCGCGTCCCCAAATTCCCTGCAGCCTGACCTTGCCGCCGACCCTCATTTGTATGGCACTTGCCGAGAGGCCTCCCCGCAATGCTCGACACAGATGGCACAGGTAGCGCTGATGGATCGGGATGTGACACCTTCCCTGTGGTGCGGGAGGAGCAGCCTGTCCATCCCTGCGGCTGTGCCCGCCGGGGCTCGGGCTGTGCAGCCTGGAAACAGGGCTGGGGACAGGCAAACACCGCCAAGGACAAGCTGCCCATGCTTTATTTAATTGTTCTTATCCCGCAGAAAGATTCCAGGCATGCCTCGCGTAGCAGGAGAGTCACATCTGCTGGCACATCCCGGCCCCCGAGCCTCCCTGGCTGCAGAGCCCTGATGGGGACAGGCTGGGGACAGGCTGGGGACAGGCTGGGGACAGCAGAACCTCGCCCTCTGCCTTGTGCTGCCCCTTTGCCCCCAGTGGTCCCATCCTGCATGGCTGGCAGGAGCAGCAGGGTGAGCCTGGAGCAGCAGCATCCCTCTGCAGTCTGGGCTGCAGGAGCCTGTGGGGTTTGGGTTCAGACTCATCTCACAGGGACAGCTGTGACACCCTCCCATCCCTGGGAGTGCTCCAGGCCACGCTGCACCAGCAGGGCATCACGGAATCACAAAATCCCTGCACAGTTTGGGTTGGGAGCAACTTTCAAGCTCCTCTTGTTCCACCCCTGCCGTGGGCAGGACCGTGCTCCACTAAAGCAGGTGGCTCCAAGCCCCATCCAGGTGTCCTGGCTGATGGAACAACATAACATGTAAGCTGTACTCACCACTCCAACCGTTATTTTCCCCTGGATGGAAATGTCTGCCCAGTCTGTAAAGTGCTTTGGGATATTTGGAGAAAACAGCCCTGTGTCCCCCATACACCATCAGCACCACGGGGACACCTTCTCCACCACACTTGCTATTTAACCTCTGTGGCGTGGTTCAGTTTCTTGGCCCCAAGGACTGACTCTGTCCTAAAGAACAAGCCTGGCTCTTTGGAATTTAAATAGTTCTCCTAATAAGTGGTTCCTTGGCTGGAAATATATGGATGCACCACTGTATCGTGTCTATGATTTTGCATTTTCCCCACTGTCTCTTCTGCCTGACATGATAATGAGCTCTGTGTTAAGCCAGAAAAAAGCAATTTTCTCCTGAGGTTAATTTCTTTGGATTGCCCACCTGAAGTGGGGAGTTGCATATAAATTCTAATTTGTCCTGAAGTGCAGAAGATTGAGTCAGTTTTTTTGGCATAGATGATACAGTGCAAATCTTTATTGACATACAGGGTGTTTTGTCCTGCCTTCCTGGCAACTGCCTCGGGAAGAAAATGGTGATGAAACCATTGTGGTTCTCTGGGTCCCTTTGAACAGGCTCCAGCTTGACAACAAGAACCTGAACTGCCAGGGGACAGGGATGGCATATTGGGAATTGGGAATTCCTAGCTGGGAGGGTGGGCACAGGGTGCCCAGAGCAGCTGGGGCTGCCCCTGGATCCCTGGCAGTGCCCAAGGCCAGGCTGGACACTGGGGCTGGAGCAGCCTGGAACAGTGGGAGGTGTCCCTGCCATGGCAGGGGTGGCACTGGGTGGGATTTAAGGTCCCAGCCCAACTCATTCTGGGATTCCCTGATTTTATGATTCTATGAGAGTATTCTTCTTTGGGGTTCTGAGGACCCTTTATTCCTGTGGGATGCTTTACAGAATAATATAATCACAGGGAAGTGTATCTGTTGTGCTTATCCTCAATCTCTCTTGAAATTCAGTACAGAAAATCCATGCAGCACAGGAAGAAAATGTCCAGTCAGGATATTCCCAGTTCCTGTAGCTCCCTGGTCACCTTCTGCAGTGACTGAGCCAAGGCTGTGTCACAGCCCCCAGCAGCTCAGCAGGGCCTTGCTGTCTGGCCCCTGCTCTTTGTTCCATGAACAACAGTTAAACATGAATATTTTACCTTCTCAACTCTTGTCATTATCCAGATACTGGAACAGGAAATTTGCATTCCTGAATAGGCACAGCTGGAAGTAATTTAAGAAAGATCCTTCAAAAGAAGGGAAGAGAATTTAGGAAGCATATGGAGTCACAGGTTTACATGATAATCAACAAAAGCAGCTCTTGTTCCTCCTCATTTGCAGGGAGACACTTCACACTCCAAGCAGAGGGAACATCCCACAGTCTCTCTGCAGGAAGCTTTCTTTCACAAATTATTTGCTTTAACTCTGAAATGCAAATAAGTTCATGAAAAAAAAGACAACACTTTGTCAGATAAAACTTGGGTAGGGACCCAGTTAAAGTTCACTTATCTCACACTCTAGTGAGAGTGATGGGCTGTTTTCCTTTAAGCCTATTCCTCACAGTCCTTTAATTTCTAAAAATTAAGTCTGTTTGGAAGTAGCTCTGAAGTCAAGAGCAAGCGGAGTAGAAAGGGGCCTGAACTAAACCATGAACTGAGACATTAGAAAATGCCAAAAGAGGCAAAACTGTGGTGAGAAAATTCATGTAACTGTGCATGGAGCAGAGACATGCAGAACTAATTTCAGATATTTTCTCTATGTCTTCTTAATACCCAGGAATGAATTTGAAACCTAGTCGGGATGTTCTCAAACCAAACCCTCTTTAGAATCGTTCTGTCGCGAAACTGGATTTGAACAAGAGCTGAGCACTGTTTGCAATTGTGGCTTTTGTGTTCAGACAGGACCAGAATCTGCCATGCTGAGCTCTGCCATTGCTCAGAGTTAATTCAGCCCCGTGCTGCTGGTGTCACCCAGCCTGGCTGCTGCTGTCCCCTCCCCAGATCTGAGGACAGCATACACACAGCCCATAGAGCTGCTCACAAGGATGTTGAAGTGTTGGTTCATTTGGCTGCCAGAAATAAGATAATTGTCATTTAAGGGATTTTCACTGAAATTAAGCATCTGTCAAGCAGGACCTGAGTGAACTGGATGTAGAAAGTGTGAATGAGTCAGCAAGACAAGGAACTTTTATATCCTGGCACTGTGCTTTTTATCCCACACGATTCAGGTGGGCTCGTGCCTTTGATTCTGTATAAATGACAGTGTTTAGATATTTATTATCTATTACACCTAATCTGTTTCTGTGTTAAACTTAGAAACAAGCAATGGACACTCCTGTAAATGAGCAATTTTCACCTCTGTGGAATTGCAGTAACAGCACAACTGAAAGTCACAGAGGATTTGAAAAATTAAAGGCATCAGAGCAGCAGATCCAACCGGTTTTACGTCTAGTTTCCTAAACTCTATACTTCCACAATTTCCACCTTCTCTGAAGCCTAAGGGTCACCATGAAGTTACTTTCCTAACCCAAGTCTGAGCAGTTATACTGAGCTCAACAGTATTGCACAAAATATCAGAGAAAGAGTCCAAATGTGGAATTAATCACTCACTAGAATACGGAAAGTATGAGCCTGTTTGACTGATCACTTCCAGCTGTAAACCTAAATATCAGAAAAATTCTTACATTCCTGTTCTTCAGTGTTCCGCTGCTGTGAGTTTTCAAGTGATACTTTGATGTTTAAAACAAGAAATTCAACAAAAGGGATTCAAAACATGTCCCTTATCAAACTGTGCTGTACAGAGGTAGAAGGATGGCCTGTGTCCTACAGCTGACAGCTTTCAGGAGCTCTGGTTAAACTCTCTGAGGGATCAGTGCCTGCAGAAATGTTCCCCATACTGCACAAACATTGTACACACTACAGAAACAAGGTGCCAGCCATGGACCACTGACATCCCTCAGGAGATCACAGGGCTGGATGCAGGACTCACCTTCACCCACTGGAAACCTGCTGCCAGTTGATGTAGCATATTCCACACATCTGAGATGGCACCTCAGGAGCTGTGACACCTGTCAGCCCTCTGCTGCCACTCAGCCACTACTTCAGCTCTGGCTGCAAAGAAGGAAAAGGACATTTGAAATCCAAACTATTGGTGGGACCATAAAAAAGGAAACTGAAGCCTGGCCTATAAACTACCACAGCGGCCTAAATAGGGTCTAAAGACAAGCAATTAAATACTATTTATAATTAATAAATAGCTTTTACCTAGAATCACAGAAGTCCAGGTTTGGAAAGGACCTTAAAGATAAGCCAGTGCCACCCCTGCCATGGGCAGGGACGCCTCCCGCCATCCCAGCCCTGTCCAACCTGGAATATTCAAGACTCACTTTTGCTACAATGTTCCCATAACTAAAATGCTTGAGGCCATATCAAAATTCTTTCACATCTCTTTTGTGTTATCTATGGAAAAAATCTGTTCTGGCAATGTTATCCAAGACAAGACACACTGCAATGAAAAAAGGAACAGCTGCAGATGCCATCAACCAGTAAGATGTGCTTTGAACATTTCTAAGTGCTCTAAAGGCATATTAGAAAATTAGTGGGTTTATCATTATGATGGAAAAGGGAGAAGATTATTTTAGGAAGTGGAACTGCCACTACAGTAGTGAAAAAATACATAAGAGAAGACAAAAAGCAAAACAAAGCAAAACAAAACCCACCAAAAAATCACAAACCCAAAAAAACCCCAAACACGTAAGAGGCGCCTGTGCCTGTAAGAAGTTCATCTACAGCTGTTTCAGTGGTTACAATTCTTTCATAAATAGGGCAGGAAGTTGAGTCAGTCTGGACAAAGAGAGCAAGAACAAAAAAGAAACCTGCTGAATCATTTCTCATGACAAGTCTTGAATTTAAATTGGTACATTAAGGATGGTACAATTTCCCAGAGCAGTCATCCTCACACCTCATCATTTCACACCTCATCATCCCAGGTGTTTCTGACAATGTCCCCACACAAGTAAAATATAGATAAAATATAATTAATGTGACTGAATGCAAAGGAAATACTCAGTGTGATCTGTTGTTACCTACTGGTACAGACACTGCATTCCTGAGGTTCATTTGAGACCTTTACAGACACTTAAACAGCCCTAACTGAATTCCAGCACTAAGATCCATTCCAGCCAAGGAAACCAGGCTAGATTCCCGAGTACCTCCAAATTTCTAGAACTAATTTCTAGAAAATAATATCTAGAAAATAATTTTTCTAGAATAAATAGTTCTAGAAAATTTCTAGAACTAATTATTTAATTATTAAGAAATAGCCTCTGTAATTTGGGCTGATAGATCCAAGTCAGTAATTTTCTGTAGTGTTTAATTGTTGATGATACCTCATCTCTATCAATCCTTCATTTTATACCCACTTTTCACCCCTGTTAAACCAATCGAGTTTTAATTGCAAAAAACCAGTTCAGCAGCACAGGTGGAATTTCAGAGTTCTCAGCACAAGTGTTGAAAAGGAAACAGGCATTGACTGGCTATTTTATATTCAGCATTGCACAAACATATTTCACTCTTGCTCCACCAAAGGAATAAATAAATTCATGTGGCCTCTGTGGCCCCTCAGGACTGCAAATACATTGAGTCTTTTTTAAAAACTTGGGATACATGTGCCATAAAAGCACATTCCTACACAGTGCATTTTGCTAAGGTTAAGCTGTGTGAAGTGATGATTTGTGTGATGACTGAGCCACTAATAAAAAAGCACTTGGTTGGTAAAAGTACTCCACACATTCATACTATGAAGTACCTATGGCACTTTGAAATATATTCATTTTGCAAGTATTTTTTTTAAATAAAGGACCCTTTTGAACTAATTCACAATTCATATGAATGACTGAAACTGAATAAACTCCCTCATTTTGAGAATTTGTTCAATATCTTTACAGAAAACAACATCTTTATGGATGACTTTGCAGCTCAAGACTCCTTTATGCCTGAGACATTTGAATTTGCTTGGATAAAGACTTCTCAAAATATCCTCCCTAATATCCCTACCATCCAATTTTTTAAGCTCTTTTGTCTTTAAAAGCCTCAGAGATTTGATAACAGCCACTGCCAGTCCCCACCTGACCTGCAGCTCCATTGACTGCACCCACTGGGCCACCAGCAAAGGCACCAATCATGGAACCAGAGTGGGCTGGGCTGCAAGCATGTTAAAGAATAAAAGATAATAAATGGCAAATGATCATTTCACTGCCAATCACAGCCTCTATTCTGCAGTCACTCTGCATTTCAACAAATATCAGGGGTTTCAAACTGATACTTTTTGTAGCATTAATCATTATTAGAAGTAAATAAATCTTCATATTAACATCAAGCAAGGAGAAACTCCTCCAGATGTCAATTTCATTAAAAATATAGTTTGAGACTATTTCCATCCTTGTGGCTGTAGACAGAACAGTTTGAGTAATTGATATTTAGGTGTCAGATACCTCTTTACTTCCTCTTACCATTTCATTTATCAGATGCCTATTACTTATTGTATAACATTTTTATTTTCCTGTTTCCTCTGCAGCTGAATACGCCTTCAGGAGTTCTAATAACTTTATAACGCTTACAAAAGGGCAAAAAGCCAAGGGCCCCCAACTGCTGTATTTACAGAAGGCTGTTTCAAAGTGCAATTACAATTACAAGAAAACTTTAAAAATAAATCCATTAACCAGTTCCAACGCTGGAAGGAGATTTGCCACAGTGTCTCTTTACAGCACACGGCCTGACAGGGTTTTTGGGGTGAAGGAGCCGCGGCTCAGGGTCGGGGATGCCGAGCACAGGCGGGGCCGCTCTGAGGGCGGCGGGAGCGGGGCAGGAGCGGCCCATTGTCCCCAGGGAATCACCGCACAATGTTGGGGAATCACCGCACAGTGCCGGTGGGAGAGCGGCCCATTGTCCCGGGGAAATCACCGCACAGTGCCGGTGGGAGAGCGGCCCATTGTCCCGGGGAATCACCGCACAGTGCCGGTGGGAGCGGGGCCCATTGTCCCGGGGAATCACCGCACAGTGCCGGTGGGAGAGCGCCCGGGCAGCCCCTGAATCCGGCATTGTCCCAGCACCACAAAAAGGTTTGGGAGTCTGAAAAGCAGAGGAACGGAATCTCACAGCTTCTTAGAGTCCCTCTGAAAGGGCCATTGTAACATCACCATAAATCCTGGGCTCCCCAGGCACTTGACAACTAAAGCAGTGGACAATAGAATTCTTGTGCTGGACAAAACACTCCTTGTCTGCCAAAGCGCTTATCTGCTTCATTTACAAATGTCTTTCATTGTGCCTAAATAATTCCCTATTAAAAAAACGATTAGGAACAGCACTAAATAAATATTCACAGCTTTGTGGGTCGTTTGGCAAAGTGAATAAACCAATACAATCGAGGTGCACGCAAAATACGAGATTTATGCCGGGGAAACCCAAAACAACCCCAAACCTCTATTTTCATTTTCCCTTTTCCTGATGCACTGCACACACATTTGTCCCTCTAAAAAACACCCAGGTACATTACTCTTATCAAAAGAGATGAAAAATATTAGAAATCCACAACAATCTCAAATTGGAGAAAAATTGCATCCACTGTACCCCTAAAATTAAATATTTCCAGGAGAGCGGTTCCAGAAATAAACTTGGGAGCATATCTGAGAGTTTAATGAAATAGAGACAAATTGCTCACAATCACAAAAGGATTTAAACTGTGGATTTCTAACTACATATGTTTAGGTCCCACTTACAGAGAAATCCAAAAGTATCAGGGATGAGTTTCTGAAATGAAATGGTGCCAGATTTTTGCAACTCTTTTCAGCCCAATGAAAATTCTGGTAAATATCACAGAACTGACTGAAAGAGACTAAAATATTCCATAAATATGGCACTTCAAAAAGCAATTCTAACACAGTCAGAACTCCATTGCCTCAGGTTTCCACATAAATAGTTATTTGATTACAATTTGCTGGAGAAGTGCCTATGGAAACACAACTGACACCACACACAATGATTAAAGAAAAACCCTAATAATCTAAATTATTGCTTAAGCAAAGAGTGCTGATCATATTCAAAGTGCCAGAGACATCTGCACGGCTGAATTAAAACCTGGAGAAGTCAAAACTTCTTGACTGAATTATTGATCATAAACTACTTATTCAAATCCAATATAGGAACAAAGTTTTTTACACAGCCCAGGCCAATGGACTGAGTGGCTCAAGGGCTTTTTCCCCCTGTGATTAATTATTAGAAGCCTACAAAAAATGCAAGCATTCATAACCTACGAAACAGATTACTCGTATTAAATATTCAGAATGTATGCAATAAACAACATCAATAATGGTAAAATAAAAAAAAGAAAAAGAAAGGAAGCTAATGTAATTTCAAATAAAAATTATGCAGGTTTGAGCTCACAATCACAAAGGTTTAGGAATATGTGAGCTTTCCATGGTTCTATCATGAATTGCAGTCTGGCCCTGCCACATGTCACTTAACCTTGGAGCCATTGCTGAAAGTGAGCAAAGGCACACTATAAAACATTTCACCTCTGAAAAATGCATGGTTCCATATAAAACTCAGAGCTCCCACATGCCAGCTGAGGATCTCTGCTGTTTGGGTGCAGAGCTTCCCCATTTCTTCTCTCACTTCTCTCCTCACTGAATAATTAACTGTTCTAAAGATGTAGGTATAAGTTCTGTCTTAAAATAAAGTTTACACTTGACTTCCCCGATGCTGTTTTTGGTGTTTGCTGCTCTGTGCTATGCACTACCCAAACTCCCCTTTCTCCTGAAGCTGGATCATCTGTATAAATATAATTTGCATGAAATTATTATGATTATTTCTGCAATTTGCATTTCAGCAACACAGTTTCAACAAAACCTGCTTCCTGTCAGCTCTCTGAGTTTTATTCTAGGCCCTAATACTCACCACAGCACCACACCATATTTTTATATAGAGTAATCTCTGTTTAGGTATAAAAAAATGGATCTGCACTGGGGTTTAAGTCTCAGCATACAACAGGGATTATTTAACCCTTCTGGAGAACTCAGATCTGGGGGCCTTGACCAGGGTGATTTTCCTTGGCTGTGTAGAAATTGCTCCTGTGCTTGCCATTATCTTAGCAAGGAAATAAGCTCATGCTTGGAATCACCTTGCAGGAGAAACTGTTTTTCCCTCTGATTCCAGGCAGCTGAGCCAAGCAATGGGAATCCCACAGTCAGCAACCAACAGAGCAGCCCAGGACAGTTCAGATGGGAAGGGGCTCTGGAGGACACCTGGTCCAACTGCACCGCCAAAAGCAGCTCCAAATTCAAAGTTCATTTAGGTTATTAAGGCTGTCACTTAATTAATGTCCACAGCTGACACCAGCAGCATGACCAAGGTCTCTGTGTGGACATGGACATGTAAGGGTTCCCATCTTGTGCTGAAATATGGTCAGGTGCAAAGGTGTGGAACAAAGCAAAGGGCAAGAATTGCAGCAGAAAGGACAGAAGAGCAGTTTGGATAACCTGCCTTCCCCACACACCCCCAGTGACAGGTCTGTAGGCAGCCCAGGGTAAATAAATAACTCTGGTTTCAGAGCTGGGGGTGTTTTCCCTGCCCTGTGCTCACTCCTGAGCAGCAGGACAGGAGCACACACTGTCCCTGCAGCACCTGAGATGGTTCTGCTGCCCTCTGCTTCCGAGGCAGGGCACAGCTGATGCCTGTGTCCACACACAGGGCTCAGCCTGGAGGAGCCCTTCTCAACACAAGAAGCCTGACATAAAACGAGGATCAAAACCAGAATCTGGCTCAAATGTTGTACAGCCCTGTACCTTTGTCCAGGAGGAAAGCACCTCTCCACTCGATGGGGATGCCTTGTGCAGGACAACACGTGAGAGCTGCAGAGAAGGTTTCACACAGACAAGGTTCTGTTCTAAGCAGGTTAACAGCCTGATTCGCTTTCTTATGAACTGTTCTGACTTTATACTCTGCCCAAACATTTCCCCTGGTGCTCCCAACCTTGTCCACCCACACTGCTGTGGCACAGACAGGGAGCCAGGAGAGCAGAGCAGCTCTGCCAAACCCACAGCCCAACACCCAGCTGGGAGAGCACCAACCTGGCAGCAAGGAAGCTCAGGAGCAGAGTAGCTGTGTGCTCTCCTGAGAGACAAAACCACATCTCAGTGCTTTGCAGGATGGTAACAGTCTGCAGACAAAAGCCCAAATCTCACCCATCTGAGGCCAAATTACCCAGCAGGACAGAAAAGGTTCATGTGGGCTCACAAGGAACAAATTAACCTCCCTCCAAAATCCCCCTGCAAATCACATGAGTGCCCAGTCCTGTACTCACCCACACAATATGACTTTATCAGCTTTTTCTTGCTTTTGGGTCACCAGGGCCTGGAGGCAAACGATGGGCCCTGGAGGGGGAAGTCTGTATTAATTATCCTCATGCTGCTGCAGCCCTGTCCTACCCAGGTACCAGGAATACAAGTGGGCTGGGAGGCCTGCAGGCAGGTGTGTTCTGTCATTTTAAATATCATAAATCAAGCCCTCTGTTTCAATGTTTCCAACTTCCCTGAGCTTCCTCTAAAATCTAAATTTGGAAGCATTTTGGATCCACAGCAAGCAGCTACAGACCTTTTGTGCATACACACTTATAGAGATGTATATGCATGTAAATAAATATGAATTAAAAATTATACAAGTTCTGAATGCTTAAATAAATATTTCTAAGTACCACACCCTATATAATTCAAATGACCTACATGTGGAAAAAGCACTTCATTTGTACTCTAAAAACTTGACTTTTTATTTTCGTTGTCTAGCAGATTATCTCAAACCTTTGTTCTTGAGCCGCTACCAGTAAAAGGCTCGTATATATGCTCTCTTGGAAAAGCAAATTCTACATGCAGAGCATACCAAATCAGTTCCTGCCAGTGCAGCAGGCACACAGAGCTGCTCTGAAGCCTTCTGAGTCACACTGGAGCTGAGCTTCCACTGGCAGCAGATGTCAGACACCACGGATTGGGAGCTTGTCAGAACTGAAAGATTTTTATAGCAAATTTGCCGTACAGTTTTGGGGGCTTTTTTCTGGTTTGCATCCTCCCCTTGCCATTTTCCTATTCTTCGGTGCTTTTCTTCCACTAAACATGAATGGCCAGATCCTTCCTCTAGAGCAAATCCGTACCAGAGGCTGTCTTCACTAGCATTTGGTGCTCTATTTATATTATCTTTCAGAAGGCTGTTCTCTATTTCTTTCCTCTGGCTTTCTTCTGCTCTCTTTTATCAATCTCTTCTAGTGATCTGAAAAGAAAACCTAAAAATTGAGAGCCACTGAAGTATATGCTGAATGCCCCCATTAGTCAAGCTGTAGGGGACACTCAGCACAGAAAATAAATTCAACTAACCTTTGGAAAAATCTTTATATAAATGTTCTACAAAATCATCCTGCTGGTTCCAGGTCCACTGGAGACACCCAAGGAAGAATAATTCTGGGACATCAGAGATACCATAAAGGAGAATAGTTCAGAGTCTGTCCAAGAGACTCAAGAGAGACAGAATTCTTTGGTCTCAGGGACATTTTTTTCTACCTTCTTCCTTTTATTAATAAATAAAGAAAAGAGGAGTTGTTCAAAGCCACCCCAGAGATCTGATGTTTCTGAATTTCTGTGAGCCTCATTCAACTCACTGAATATCTCTGTCAGCCCAGGAAGATTCATTATTCACTCTGGGGACCCTATTGCAAACCCTGCAATGACTCTTCAAACATTTGTAAGGCTTTTAAAAAAGTTTCATTCAGTCTTATTTCTGGACCAAATTTATCCCTTTGCCTATTCCTATTCCATTCTCCTCCCAGACTCCCAGAGGTCACAGCTTGTCTAGATCTAGGGAGGGTGGCAGGAAGGGAAAATGGATTGTAAATTCGTTTTAGGTCACCCAGAAGCCATTCTGTCTCTGTCCTTCCTCACTGGCTTTTCCTCATTTCCTTTTGTGTTTCCTCAAAGGACATTACACACTTGGCTTCTCAATCAAGGACAAGGCAATGTCAAGCACATTAATTTGACCATGAAGCAGTCTTTAAGTGTGGACAAAAGAAAGCCTAAAGAAGTGCAGACAGACAAGATAAACATTACTGATTCAAAAAGGAAAACAACCCCCAAATCTTCTTCAACTGGTAATTTCAGTTTTCAGGACTGAACAATACTGAGCTATTGATATTTTGATACTGTAATAATATAATTTATTTGTATATAATATATACACAGATATATATTTTTAAGTATATTATATATATGTATATAATTTTTAAGAAATATCTAATAAAATTAAGAATATCCATTAAAAACAGAGCTCAATACTCAGTGAGTAAGAACTTGGGAGGTGAGAAAGGACTAGGAGCATTTCTTGATGCCTGCTGTGCAGTTCCTATTCACAAGTAAGAGTTTTGCAGAATTTCAGCAATATTGATAGCAAGGATGACATGATTTTCCACCACCTATCATTTCAGGATATCACTCCAGAAATTACAATACACTAGTATTTTTTATGGAGTTACTTTGTTATTTGCTAACCTGCCTTCCCATCTGTTCTTGGAGCTGTAACTTGAGCACATATCTGTATTTCAGCTGCAGCAGGTAATGACATGTTCAAAACACCAAAGTTCACAGCCAAAACGAAGCAG
This sequence comes from Chlorospingus semifuscus, assembly GCA_035048045.1. Lineage (NCBI taxonomy): Eukaryota > Metazoa > Chordata > Aves > Passeriformes > Passerellidae > Chlorospingus > Chlorospingus semifuscus. Next base: position 597,595 of record JAWWMS010000028.1, read on the forward strand.
AATAGTTGACAATATTAATATTTAACATTTGTCTGCTCTTCGTTATGCCGCCCAAAGCTTTAATTTTCTGTGGTGTAATTATAACAAGCTACAAGCAAGTGCATTAGGAGGTTTCTTGCAAACAATGGTTGTGAAGTAGAAATACACACAACCAAACCATAACAGTGCAAGTGCTCTGCATATTCCAGAGAAACTGCACAATTAGGGAAAAATTCCTGCTGGTATCTGTCAGTGATATTGCCTGGTGGAGATAGTCCTAGGTGCTGTAGGCAGTTCTTTAAATAACAATAAATGAGCTCCAGGGTACCACTGCAATCATGTGGTAAACTTATATTCAACCAACAAGAGGATCTATTTAGGAAAATAAAAGGATCATTAAAAAAACAAAACAAAACAAAGATGAAACAAAAAACAACACTAAGAAAGCAAGAACCCTCACTGGCCAAATGCTGAGAACCTGTCTCCACTGTTTCACCAGATTTCAGAAGCACAGCTACTCCCTAAGTTTCAGTGGCTTTTTTTGGGGGCTGAGCAAGGAGTGCCCAGTGTTAGCATCCCTAGAGAAAAAGGAAGGCTGCATGGAAATAACTTCCCTGGGAGCTGGGAAGGGGCTCAGCCTGGAGCAAAGGAGGCTCAGGGGGCCCTTGTGGCTCTGCACAGCTCCTGACAGGA